>PVIH01000034.1:360672-505675 GCA_004025045.1 Sigmodon hispidus
TTTTTTTTTTTTTTTTTTTTTTTTTTTTTTTTTTTTTTTTTTTTTTTTTTTTTTTTTTTTTTTTTTTTTTTTTTTTTTTTTTTTTTTTTTTTTTTTTTTTTTTTTTTTTTTTTTTTTTTTTTTTTTTTTTTTTTTTTTTTTTTTTTTTTTTTTTTTTTTTTTTTTTTTTTAGTGCTTCTGTAATGATAAAATAGAAATAGCAGGGAAGCAGTTGTGAGGTCCTTAGCATGCTAACAAGGATGCTTTGTCATTAACATAGAATCATCTATCACAAAACCTCCAAATCAGCCTAGAATTTTCACACTACACATCACAGCTTTTAATTCTTCACACCAACCAGCGCCAGAAAATCAGACATTTGCATATTTTGCAATGGTAGCTTTCCTCTGCACATATTTTATTTCTGAAATATTCACCCATATTTTTCTCTTTTTCCTCTGAGTTTGTGTAGCCATATATCTCAAAAACCTGTTGGCTTTTACATGGCTGTTCATACTTGAATTACTTCTAGGCATGGAATCAATGTATTCAGTGCCTTGGGGAGTAGAAAAATTCCAGAAATGACAGACAAATTAAAATAAACTTACAAATTAACAACAGAAAGATTAAAGAATATGTAAAAATATGGTATGTGCTTGCAGAGTACACTAATACCTGGAGCAGAGAACATTAGGTTAGACATTGAAGAAAACTTGAACTGTTCATAGTTCTTTGAACATGTCAAACATAAAACAATACCAACGCTAAGAAAACTTGATATTGGCTGACAGAATCAATATCCCATTAAAAGTATCTACTACATAATGGTTCCAAATGAATATAAGAAAAGATTCATTTCCATGGATTCAGCCACATGTTAGTTTCTTTTCTTGTTGCTGTGACAAAATCCCAGAAATGAAGCTGCTTAGGGACGGGTTTGCTTGGGCTCATACTTTGAGAAAGGGTGCAATCTATTAATGCAGATTAAGCTATGGCACATGAGCATGAGGCAAGCTGGTCACACTGCATCTGAAATCAAACAGCAAAGAGTGACGAATCCTAGCATAAACTCACATTCTCCTTTTGTGCCCCTTTCTATTCAGTCTGGGTCCCAAGGCCAAGGAATAGTCCCCAACCACACTCAAGGTGGGGGGAAGCTTCCCTCCATGATGGTCAGTTGTTATTCTCAACTTAATTGGATTTCAAATCACCACAGAAACACTTAGTGGTGTGTATGTGAGGGATTTTCTAGATTAGAATAATTGATGGGGAAGAAGACCCAACCTAAATGTGAAGAGAACCATGCTATGGACTGGAACCCTGGACTACAAATAAGAGACATTCATCTGAGCATGGATATTCACTACTTTCTACTTATTGATTGCAGAAACCAGGTCAGCAGCTGCCTCTGTAGAGGACTGCTTCCCATAAACGATAAACCCAAAGAAACCCTTCCTCCTTTAAGGTATTTCTCCTCAGGTATTTGGTCACAGGCAAGAGAAACACTGCAAATACATTGACTCAGATCTCTCTAGAACATCCCCTCAAACATACTCCAAACTTAAATGAAGTGATTTTTAAATTCACTTAACAGAATAATGAAGACTAACCATCATAAGCCATTTGTTTGACTATCAAGAATGCTAATTTCCATATTACCTATTCATCACAGAAGTGGTTTCTTTTCTCTGTAAGTCTAAATAACTCCCATTTTATAAGAATCCACAAATGGTATTAACTTTACTTTTTTTTTTTTTTTTTTTTTTTTTGGCCTGGTAAAATGTAGAATACCTAATGACTAAGGCAGAGCTGATAGAGAAAGAAGAATCCATCAAGATGTTAGCTTTCATTCAGATACAGCTCAAAAGGTATTTCCATGTGGAAGACAGAAGTCTGAAGAGTGTTCAGCTAACAGAGAGATGATAATGAATTATAAATTAGATAGATCTTGTATTATGACTCCCTGTGTAAAGCACACTAAAAAGCATTAGTGATTAGATAAAAGTCTACACTTTTAATGGTGTCTAACATTACACTTTCTAAACACAGAGACAAATAAGAGTAGTTATTAAAGATTAGTACAATAATGATATAAAGAATCATTGCCAATAGTATTATACTAATTGCTAGTATAAAATATCTCATCTGATTCTCATCATCACAGTGCTGAAAGCTAGACAAGGATCACAGCATGAGAAAAAGAATCACTTGTCAGTCAGGGGAATTGACATATCACAGACCCAGTGGTAATCCTTGACCATGATCTGTAACATCTTCAGGAACTAGATGACCATGAATGTTACTGAGAGGAACTAAATGTGAGATTGCTACAACTTCACCCTTAACCTCCATATTTCCCATTTTCATATTTTTTCAATAACCATTAAATCTAGTTAGAGATGCTCTTACATTCATGAGTATCAGGAAACATACCAGTGGCACATGCTCAACAAAAGCCTATTTCTCTCTCCTGCATCAACTATCAATTATAAGTAGCTTCACAGAAAGGGGCAGGCACAGAGATCATCTGCTTCATCCATGCTATAATTGGGGCTGGTTTGCTCTTGTGCATGTCTTATGCAGTAATCAAAGCTGCTGTGAGTTTATAATCCCAATTGCCATGGCATATCAGAAGACAGTATTTCCCTATTCTGTAGCTCTTACTTTCTCTTCTATTGTATTCTCTGAGCCTTGGTGAGGAGGGTGGGCTGTTATAGATGTCCTGTTAGGGTTCAGCTCTAAGTCACTTATTTTTAGTGCTGTGAACAGTTTAATCTGAATGCAATTCTCTTGACTGCTGTCCACTACAGAAAGAATTCTGACTAGGATTGGAAATGCCCAAATCTATAGGTATATTTTCTTCTTTTATCTAGAACATCTTTCTTTGATAGTCTTGAAAATTGTTATATACTGTTTTCTTACTTTAAAAGTCTGTCCATTTTTGTAAAAATATAATCTTTTCCATCTTAAGTCTTTCCTTAAGAACATAATAACCAATTCTAAAGAATGAGTAGACTCAGGGAAACAGCAACATAAATATTGACACAAACAATATGTAATTTGGCCAGCTGCCTGAAATGCTTTCTCAAGGTGAGCATGGAGGTGTCAAATTAAGAAGACTAAACAAAGAAAAACACACAAGGAAGATAGTTCTATGTAGGGGAAACAATTATTTAACATAGTAAAGGAGCCATCACTAGGGTAGAGAAGATAAAAGGTGAAAAATGATAGTGTTAATAACTATTTCCATTCTGTGCAGGGGTGGAAACAATTGAGAATGACTTGGCAATAGCTGCTTACATGAGAGTTTTGTAAATTTATTTTGACAGTTTTAAAATCTACTAAATAGGCATGAATTCCTTAGAATAAAATGATCTTTTTAAAAATCCATGCATTTGCCTTGGAGCCCATTCCTTCCAGAGAAACATCTAACCCACTCTTGATATTAGGATGAGGAAATTGGACTTGTCTGGAGTGGGTGTTGAGCTAAACCACCTTGGGACCTCTTGCCCTTTCTGGGGAGGGGGTGGGGGTATGAGGAGGAGGGAGGCTGAAGACTGACCAGAAGGGATTGGCAAGGGAAAGGGAATTAGATCAAGGGGATACATAGATTAAAAAAGACTTTATTCTATAAAAATAAATTTTAAAAAAATTTATGCATTTGATTCACTTTGTACAATTGTAAAAATAATTTACAAAAAAAATGATTCGAACTACAACAAACCCTCTAAACTAACAAAGGTTTGAAATCATATAATGTTATTCACACCTAGGATGGGTAAGCTCACAGGGACAAAGTGCTGAGCCCTCCCGGACACAGACTTGTTTGTACTGAGAGAAGACCTATGAAGTAAGTGCTGGTGCTATCTGGTTCCCCACAGACAAACAATGGGCTAGGGATATGGCACAGTGGTAGAATGCTTGCCTAATATTTATAATACCATGCATTCAACAATCTGGCCCTGAAAGAAAAAAATAGATAGCTGATATATATTCCACCATGAATCAGCTCTTAGCAACTGTGCTATATTGCTTTCTTTAAACCAATGGAAAATTTTCATCTATAAGTATTCAATGGAAATATTTAACAGAATTTCATGCCAAAAAATTCCAGGAAGCAAGAAAAAAATCTAAAATGATTTTTTTTTAAAAAAAAACTAACACAAGCAATTCCATTTTATTGCCTTAGCAATTCCAGATTAGAAGTTAAAATGAGCAAACACAGATACATATTGTTCTTTTAAACACAAGCTATTCTTTACTTCCATTTCACTGTACTGGTATCAGCCTATTAAATACTTTATTAATTTCTTTCACAGTCTAAAGTAAAATTTACTTTTAAAAAGGTTTACAAAACAACCTTTCTGCAACTCTTCATGATACCTTTGTCTTCTTCATCCCTTTTCCTTGGTTTGAATAATTTTTCCAATAATTTAGCTGTGTTTTTAAATAATATTACATGTAACTATTAAATAAATTAGCAGTTCTTAAGTCTTATCATATTTTAACATTTAGCTTAGGAGATATTTTGCACAAAATGTTGACAGGCAAGAACACAGAGCACATTTTTTTCTCACAAGAATAGAGAGTAGCCACAGCACTGCAGCAAAATATAAGTCCCTGCCTGATACCACAAGCTCTGGGACATTTTAAGACTTGTATGTGTGAGACTGCAGTAATAACAGCACTGTTATTCATGGGGTCATCATAACAAAGAAAGAGGAGGGTTATCTAAAGGCATGTGGCAAAGAGGTCAGGAATATCTCCTTATTAGGAGATGACTAAAGAATAGTAAAACAAAGACTTCCAACCTCATTTGGTCTCAAAGGCTCTGTGGTTAGGAGAGAGAACGTGCCATGATGAGCACAGATCAGTGCATAGTAAATATTCACCCTTGAAACACACACACAAATATTCTAATGTTCTAATTCCACTGGAAGAGCTACTTCACAGCATAATTACATGACTTCTGGGTAGTATTTAAGTGAATTATAGGATGCCTATCCCATGTTCTCAGAGAGCTAATGGGATCCCTTAACTCCAAGTCCACCCTGAAATCTCCTGGTGTGTCCTATAATTCCAAAGCAAATGAGACCACAGAAGGACAAAACTATATTTTGTTCCCTGGTGACACACAAGGATTATTCATCCTTCATGAAGTAGCACCTGAAATTCAAAATGTGTGGAGGCCTTCTGAAACTTCAAGGAGAAGCAGTCTTTTCTCTGATTTGAAGTTACCTCAATTTACATCATCTTCCCTAAATAGATTACTGAGAGGAGCCAGGCTGTCACTCACATTATATGAAGTAGGAATGGAATGAATTTTAATGTGACTCTAGGTCTCATTGTGAAGACCAAGGGCTGTCACCTGGCTTACCTTCTGCCATAGGAGATCCCACTGTGATTGTGTCTTAACTAATTAAGGATGTTTAAGTGCACTGACACTGTCTCTCTGCCCATTTCTGTCTCTCCTGTGTCTGTCTCTGTCTTTCCTCTATCTGCCTCTGTCTCTCTCTTTGACTCTCTGTCTCTCTCTGTCTAAATATATATAATACTGGAGGTTGAATATAGGGCCTCATACATGCCACTGAGCTACATTACTATTCCTTTTTTTAATTAACTCTTAAAATATTTTATTGACATATACTCATTGTACATAGAACAGCATCTCCTTAGGACATTTCAGACTAGGATCTGATATTTTTTTAATGATGTCCTCCATACACCATACCTTTTCCTTTTTATCCCTTCTCCCACCTCATTAGACTTGAATTGCTCGATGTGATTTATTCCAGTTGTGTCCATTTTTCTGCAAGTGGCATAAGTTCATTGTTGTTTGTGGTTAGATGAGATTTCACTGTGTCATGTATCATATTTTCTTTACCCCTTCTTTTGTTGATGGACACTTGGGTTTCATCACTCAGCTGTTGTGAAAAGTGCATTGACAAGCATCTGTATGCAAGTGTATTTGCACATGATCTTAGCCAAAAGGCTGAGAAGCGATGCAAGTATATTTGCAATGTGGCTCTTTTATTTGCAGTTCCTAGACAGAATCTTACTAAATTGCTCAAACTGGCTTTAAAATCATTCACTAGACCACAGTCCAGATGACCCTTTTTCTCTGAACCTCCAGAGTAGTGGGAGCTATGAATACTGAATCTATGGTGAAGCTAATACAAGCCACTTCTTTCTCTCTCTCTCTCTCTCTCTCTCTCTCTCTCTCTCTCTCTCTCTCTCTCTCTCTCTCGGCTGCTATGTGTGGTGTACATTTTGAGGTAGGAGTAAAATTATAGGAACCAGGTGATTTTCTCTGTCACTCCCAGCCTTAGTCCCTTGAGATCAAATCTCTCCTGACAAGCACCAGCAATATTTTCTCTGTACCCTGTGAGAGCACACACATAGGTATGACCAACTCTTTATGTGAGTGCTGGGGTTTTGAACTCATGTTCTCATGCTTGAGAATCCACTGGTCCATCTACTTCTCTAAGGTGGGCTTGAATGTGACATGATATTCACTCTAAAGCATGAAGAATGAGGAGGGGTTTGCTCTTTTCAACAGAGCCTTTAACACTATAATCTAATGTTGGAACATCTATTCCTCTGAATTTTGTATGAGTCTGTGCTTTTCCCTTACCTATCGCACCCCTCTGGAAGAGACGACAATTCTTTGGTGATATATTGTATATTTAATGAAGTTTGTCTTAATATCAGAGGACAGAGGCAAGCCATGAAAGTCAGGGAGTGGTTACCCACACCTTTAATTCCAGCAATTGGGAAGCAGAAATTCTTTAGATCTCTGTGAGTTCAAGGCCAAAAATAGCCAAGTAGTGGTAGCACATGCCTTTAATCCTAGCACTAGGAAACCAGGAAGTGAGATAGCAGGGTGGAGAAAGAGGAGGCAGGAATTCTTCCTTTGACTGCGCTCCCTTCCACTGAGGACTTAGAGGCATTCATTCTGAGGATTTGTGGAGACAGGATCTACCCTTTTGGGGCTAAAGAGTTGGCTAGGTGAGAACTGGATGTGACTTATTCCTCTGTCTCTATGATATTTCGGTTTTTCTCCAATACTTGCCTGTGGATTTTTATTATAATGCCAAATAGAATTTATGTAATACCATATTTTTCAGGTGTCCTTAACTTCATTATCACTATAAACTTTAAATAATTAACACCTTGTCTGGAGTCACATTTTTGAAAGAAGAATAAAATCATATCTTGTGAAGTCTAAGTACACGAACACTTCAATATGTTGGCAGAATTTTGAGGTATCTGTATTTCCCAGTAAAAACAAAACACTTCCTATAAGTCGCATGTGCATGATCCCCATCCATTTTAAACTTACCTTTGAAATTAAATCCGAGTTTGTTTCTCACGATGTCTTTTGTGTAGTCTCTTCCTTCCATGGTGCCTGCCTGACTCTTGTCACTCACTGAGGATTTCAAGAGGCTCATGATGGATAACAATTGCACATTTACAACTTGCACTCTAAAATACTAAGAAATTGGATTCATCTCAGTTAATGAGCTGGAGAAAGCATCATAAAAATTAATATCCAGAGTATAAATTTCCCCCTATTTACACTATTTGCCAATTCATTCATAAATGTAGTGAAGTTCTCTGCACGCCTTAGCAACATTTTTTCACCATTTTTTTATGGATAGGGGTAGTTATGTCACTTTCGGAAAACTCAGTGTTTTGACTTTCAGCTGAGCACTTTAGAATATTTCAGATTCAGCCATAATCTTCAGTATAATGGTATCTGGGCTTTGTTAGAGCTCCTGCTACTTTGCAGATTGTTTTTCTGAGGATTATTTTTTAACAACAACAAAAAGCTATGCTTTTTCTATATATCATTGTTTTCCCTTCCAATTAATACATCATTTGTTGGGAGAGAGTTTATCAAGGCAACAGTGAGTGATGCAAAAACATCCATAACAGAAATCTCATTATAGGAAGAAAATCATCTCCCTGAAGATGTCCTAAAATCCTTTTTATTCTTCTTAAAATCATCACTGTTTAAGATTATAAAGTGGGCAGAATAGTCCATTTTTTCTAAGATAGGTGAGAAAATAAATGAGACTGTGATCTCAAAAGTTGTTTATAATGTAGTGATAACTCAAGAAGCAGGACTTAACAATGAAATTTGGTGGGTCTGGTTGAAGGTATAAGCAAAATATCAATGGAAAGACTGTTGTAGTTTAAAAAGATAGATTTTATTTTTCTTCTTTAGTTAAGTTTATTAAACATAAGACAAAAACAAAACAAAAAAGTCAGATTCTATTAAATAGGTTTATAGTTTGAATACTTTATGACAGGCTAATTCTGGGAACTTGTTAATATGCTAAGTAGAGAAAGAAAAACATTGAATGTCCCTTGTTACCCTCATTTCTTCATTATTGTAAGATATTCCTGTCATCTATTTTCTTTCCCTGGTCCTGAGTCTATTACTGCCCACACTCTGATTTCACACATTCTACCTCTCTTGTACTATTAAGATAGCATTTTACAGTGTAGTCCAGGATGGCCAGAAGTTACTGTGTAGCTAAGATAGTTAGAATAATTGCTTCCATAGATTAACATGCCAGAGTTCTTGGTTTCAAGTTGGTGAAACTGTTTGGGAAGGATTAGGAGGTATACCTTTCTTGGAAGAGGTCTTTTACTGGGGAAGAATTTGAGGTTCTAAAAGACTCACACCATTTCCACTGTGTCTTTCTTTGCTTCTTGCTTGTGGATCAAGATGTGTACTCTCAGATGCTATTCCAGTCACCCATTATTATGCCTTCACTCCACAATCATAGACTCTAATTCAGTAGAACTATATACCTAATTAATCTCTTTCTTTCATAAGTTGCTTTGATTATAGTGTCTTACCATAGCAATACAAAAAGAACTAATATAGTAGCAATCCAGGCTGGCTTGAGTTATCCAATATTTGTTATCCTTCATCCTTTTGAACTCTGGGAATACAAGAGTATAACTCCACATCCAGTTCATTCTAGCTTATTATATACCACTATATAGTTAATATCTCTCTATTTATCTATCTATCTTTCTATCTGTCTATCTGTCTATCTATTTATTCATGGACTAACAAATATTAGGTAAGTATTCTACTACTGAACTATGTCACTTGACTCCATTATTAAAATTCTTTTGAGATGTATTTTTTTTTCTTTTCAGATTCAAATGCCTTAAGAAAGACCATAGATTCTTGACTCATAACACAGCCATCTGTAGTATTAGATTTCTGGCCTGGACTTTCCAGCCTAGCCTTGTGCTTCAGACCCATTTGCAGCCCCACTGCTGCTTTGCCCCAAAGAAACACACAAAATCTTATATTTAGTTCATGCTGATTAGCCTAGGGCACAGGCATATTGGTAGCTAGCTCTTGCTCTTAAAATAATCCATGATTCTTATCTTGTTCAGCCATGTGGCTCGGTACATTTTCTCAGAACAGCATTTTATCGTTTTTCCTCTGCATCCCCTGGCATCTCTGCAGTGTCTCTGCTCTGCTCTGCTCTGCTCTGCTCTGAGATGTTCCCAGAGCTTTCTTAGTATGGTAGCACCACCCACACTTCCTGTCTGCCTCTAGCCAATCAGCTTTTTATTAAACCAGTAGGAGGGACAAATATTTACAACATACCATAATCCCACTACAGCCATCCCTCACATTTGGTCAGTGCTTACATAATCAGAGTCTTGATATTTCTAGAAATTATGTATCATTTCATTGACATGTTGTTATTTTAACATGTTTAATTTTATGTATGTATGCTAATTTTGCATAGGTCATAAAAGTCAAACCTGTATTTATAGAATTAAGTGTACATAGAAAAGGCAATATATAGATTAGAATTATTACGTATGAAAATATTTAACTGAATGAGATATTGTTTTACAAGTTTTCTTCTAGGGAACTGAGAACTTCCTTGAGTTTACAAGTCTATATTGAGGTCAGTTCTGTCTGCAAATCATTTTCCCTTTTTGTCTAACTTTGCTTTATGTTTTTCAGTCCAGGAAAAACCCTAGTGTGATTCTGTTGTTTCTAATACACGTTGGTTGGTTAGTTTTGTCTTTTTTTTTTTTTTTTTTTTTGAACATAAAATAAAATGCAACCTTTGGAAGGCTATTCATCTGTCTCCAGAAAAGGTCATGGTAAGAATGCCACAGAATTTTCTAATGGTTCATCCATCAAAAATGCAGCTCTCCATTGATTCTTCCTGAACTGTCAATTTCCAAATAGCCTCAGGAATAAGCCTCATTCTTTGAGAAGAAACTCTTGATAAGGAAAGGGATGAAATGATAAATGATTTTTTTCTTGATGTTTTCCTTTGGGAATGATATCTTGCTCTAAGCCTCCAGTGATAACTTTCCATGAATACCTGTGTAAAAGACTGTGAGAATAACAATAATGTAAAGCTGGCAATAGCAGTTTAAGCAAAAAGTCACCACCTAAATGTTAAAGTTACACTGATAATTTGTCACAAAGGAAACTAATAATCTCATTTAAATATATCATCAAATGCAATGGCATACACTGATTCAATATATATATTTATTGAAAGTGATTAAAAATGTCATAAGAAAATAAAGCTTCCATCTGGGTCCATGAAGAAATAAACTAAAATATCTATTAGGCAATATAGGTTGAATCACAACTAGTACTAAAAGAAATTATATTCAGTTTTAAAATACTACCAAAAACAACTACTTGCATTATTTTGCATGCAGTACTACAGAATATTCTTTATTGATCAAATTGAAAAAAAGTATGTTGTACCTGTGGCTGTCTTTTTTATCATACGTGGTTCTTGGCATGAAAGTGAATGTCCACATAGCTCAGTGTCTGTTCAAGTTTTGTAGTTCTATATTCAAAATCTAATTATTTCTCACTGTCTTTGATGACTATGGGCAAAGCAAATGTCAGTTTGTATTTCACATGGGTACCAAATCCTGGGGATATGGCAATACAAGATCCTTCCTGTAAAGACTTTATGTGACACAAACAATAAGAAAGGATTCAGGATGAAAGATAGAAAATTCTGCAAGGCAAATGTGGGGCGGTACTAGTTTGACTCCCCTACAAACTCTAGATCTAGATATAGTGAGAAGATGATGATGGAAGTGGGAGCTTCAGAGCACACTTCAGGAGCACGAGCAAGAGCTTGTATGCAGATCATATATATGCAGAAAGAACATCTATCTGTACATCTATATACCTAACACATACATGTTCAATGTGAGCACACAGATAGACATACACGCAAGAACATGCAAACACAAATATGAACACAGCAAGAAATACCTCTGTGTACACACACAAGCCTATAACATATATACACACATGAACACAGTAATGTACATGTGCATGAATACACACGTGCAATATAGTGTATGAGTATGTTTCAGGCACACACATGTA
Source organism: Sigmodon hispidus (assembly GCA_004025045.1). Taxonomy (NCBI): domain Eukaryota; kingdom Metazoa; phylum Chordata; class Mammalia; order Rodentia; family Cricetidae; genus Sigmodon; species Sigmodon hispidus. Next base: position 372,074 of record PVIH01000034.1, read on the forward strand.
CAACACAACATGCATATAAGCACGTATAATTTATATGGGCATACCATGAACACATATCTACAGCTTGCATGTCTCAGCCTCCCTCACTGGTATGTATGTATATACATTCACATAGAACATATTTTCACACAATCTACATGCAATACTTATGAACACACATGTTATAGATAAACAGATGTGTGTGCGCACAGAAGAGAGGGCAGAGGCTGAATTTTGATATTCCAGATACAAAAATAAATGTTTGAAGGAAATTGAGAAAAGATTGTAACCAAATTAATTATAACTGAATTTTAAGAATGGGAAATGAAAGGAGATGTTTTGGGAAATATCAAAGTTTATTTCTTGCTAGGCAGCAATGTTAGCCCCAATTTGAGTCACTTCAGTTTTTCTTCTTACATTAGGATCTCTAGCCTTAAAGTTACAAAGTTGAAACGGTATTATCTTCTGATTTAATGCAGTAGTGGCATGAATTTTCTGAAAGTAATCAGAATGTATCTGAGGTCTACACCATGGGATAGAATATATGCCCAGTACCATAGGACTAGTCAAAAACCTATTGCTGTAGGGAGTGGGTTACAATCCCTGTGGGGGAATCTACCATTGGAGCTTTGCCAAACGATAATGCAGTACTGCCTTCTAAAGACATACATTTCTATCTTGTATCTCTCAGCTTCAATCAAAGGAACCTCTTTTGACAGTAGATGATAGGCAAAGTTCGTAAGTGGTTGAAGAGCTGAGTTGGCAAGATTGGAAGATGAATGGGTACATGGTTAAGGTGAATGTATTCACAGTGCACCAGATGCAAATAAGATGATTTCAAATTTTTGTTATTTTAATAAATAAATAATATTGTCCTGCAGCTACTACACACTGCTTCTAAATGGTGCAGAGCACATAGAAGACCACGTCAATCACTCAGCTCATGGCAGCTATTACAGGTCTTAGCATGCTCTAAAGATTAATAAGACTCTTCTGAGCTTAATATCCTATCTATGTGTTTTTTTTCTAGACACTTCTTTATTAACTGTTTCTCTTCAAATAACACTTTGCATTTCTCTTAAGCTTTCTATGCCTAGTGAGTTTTGAATAGACACTAGACATTGTGATCTTTCTGATATCAAGAGTTGGTTAAGTTGTTGAAGATCATGTTAATCATTATAAAACTGCTTTTAGTCTGTGGCAGACCAGGTCATCAAAATGCTGCATTGACACACAGCTAAGGTGTGTCTCAGACACTAACACATGCTTTATCTACTCTGAAAGGCAAAAATGAAACTCTCCCCAGCCCTAACCAATGCCCATTATTGTTCAATGTACTTCTTTATAGAGACCACTCCCCGACACACACACACACTGCCAAACCCTCTGATGATTTCAGAAGCTCTTCCTTGTTCTTACTTTATTTAACAAGCTCTGAATCATGCATTGGAGCCCACCTTGGCTTCCTGTATGGTTATCAGTCTGTAGCCAACCTCCCCCCCCCCATGTTTAAATTTCTCTTCTTATCTCTGTTTTAAGTCTTTTTACAAGATTACATGTTTGGCTGTTCCTTTACTGGAGACAGTAAAAAAAAAAAAAAAATGGAGAAGACAGAATAGATATAATGTGTGTCTTTTAAATTTTTCTCTATACTGTTCCTTATCTGCACTGAAATTACAGAACCCTTATCTATGGTTTGGTAATATTGGTGTTGGAAAGAATGTGGTGGGCAAAATTGACTTGGGGGTTACTTTCTAATTTATTGTATATCTGAGAAAATGACAAAGAATAAACCCACTTTTTAAAATTTCCTCTGCTGCATGCCAAATTCAGAAGCAATTTTAGAGTTTACATTGTTAGGGAGTTTCTAATGCCTTTCATATTTTATACAAAAAAAATGATGTGACTGTAGTCTTGATGCTTCTGTAGTTTAGATACATCATGGATATTTTAACAGATGTAAAATAAAAAGGAAAAGGAGAGAAAGAATATCCATGTTTCTAAAGAGGATTCTTTCACTGACTTCAGATTTACCAACCTTCAACTTTAATCTATCAGGCTTTCTCTGAAGCAGACATCAGCTTTGCAAGAGAAAGTGTTGTCAAAATCACAGAGAGATGAAACTACAAGATTTCTATTCTAAAGTGCTATGCCAAAAGCAGAGGCACTGACTGAATGAGTGTGTATCTTACTTATGAAAGGTCCATACCTCTGTACATGATGCTCTGTGAACAATTTATCTTCAGTTCCACGAATCCAAGTAATTAGTCTTTGTGATAATAAAGCAATGATACCTTGTTCACACCAGTAAACTATCTTGTTTACTCACCATGCTAGAAAATAAATCTTACCTTGTTCATGTACTCAAAGTTCATAATATTTTCAATAAAGAAAATACAAACAGCCGTCTAATAGAAATCAATGTGCTAAATATATAGTTTGTATCTAAGATAAATAAAATAAATATGTAGAAAATGAATTTGCATTATTCTTTTTTCTCTAATAATATGTAGCACCTATATCTTTATTAAGATAGTCAAACAATATATGTTGAATATGAGCACTATACTTTATAGTACCAGTATTAGATATAGTATCAATACTATAATAAATGGAAATTTTGATACTAAAATATGCAAAATTAAAATGGTACATACTCAAAAATGCATATTCTTGAGTGACAACTTTAAGTAGAAAGATGCTGGACTTGCACTATGAGTAGATGGAGAGTTCCATGCAGTCATAACTAACCACCAATGATCATCCCAAAATGTGAAAGTCACAGATAAAGCTTGAGACTAGAAAGGGAAGTCAGCGTCTCCTTCAGTTTGAGGTTTCCATGATGCATCAATAAATGATGACAGATTTTAAAAGCTCATCCTGATGTTTGCAAAGTATATTACTGCTTCACTTCCCTGCCACTCACATAAATCAAAAATCAACTCATATAAAAACCAGGAAGACAAGCAGGTTTAAAGTTTAGAGCATGGGTTAGAAAACTCAGACCTCTACACCTGCAACTTATTGACATTTACAGCATCTATTTTCTGTTAACTTCCTTTTTATAGAAAACTGACCTCAGAAATGATATTATACCTTTAATAAAGTTGATTATAAATTTTAACCAAATGTATCTCCTAACTCAGAAGATCTGGTTGAATCCACTGCTGAATGGGGATTCATAGAGACACATAGGTTGATGAGAAAAGATGCAATTCACCTTGATGAATAACAGACAGCTGCCTTACACATAGCCCAGACATCTCATAGACAATGTCTAAAGTAGACATTGAAAAGGAAACAGTAGATAGCAAGTTTCTACAGAATATAAAATCGCTATGTCCTCCTTTTACTCAAGTCATATATAGAAGAGTCTGAAGAGATTTCTGAGGCTCCTGAGGCACAGCTCAAACATTCCCATTTATAGATGCCTAAAGGGGACATGAGAAATGCCTATTAATACCTATTGTAAGAAGAGAACCCTCCATATTGTGCACTCATCAGTTATGAGATATGCATCCTTACCCATCAACAGGTAAGGGAAAAATTAGCCATAAACAGAGTAAGCCTTGACCAAAAATAAGGAAGGAAATTTTGGTCACTTAGGCCAGGATTTAATTAGTTTCCTGTTTTTAAGAGCATGGGAATGAACTCTGTGTGTAAAGGTTTTTAAGTTTTCCTTCATCAGTTCATTCATGACCACGTTCCTTTTTTTCATTCCTCACCTCCATCTTCTTCTCTTTGTTTTCTTACCCAAGAATATATGTTTAGGCACAGGTGTCTATGTGTGCTTGTTGTATACATGTGTATATTATGTGTGTACCTATGTGCATGCATGTGCATGAGTGTGTATGTTTGTTTCATGAATATGAAGCTGTATACTATTTGTATGCATATGTATTGCTTAATTTTTGCTGCTGTCATTAAACATCATAACTAAGGCAACTTTTAGAAGGAAGAATTTATTTGGGCTTGTGGTTCGGAGCTGGGGGGCAGCAGGTTGCTGGAGCAGGAAGTTGACAGATTACATCATCAGTGATAAACATTCCAGAGTGAACTGGAAGTGGGATGAGATTATAAACTTTTAAAAACCATTCCCAGCACCATGCTTTGTCTAGCAAAGCTCTTCCTCCTAAATGTTTTATGATCTTCCCAAACAGCAACTGGAGCCAAGTGTTCAAATAGCAGACCCTATGGAATACATTTCTTATTCAAACCACAACATGTCTGTGTATATATGAGTGTCTTTGTATATGATTTATGTATGTGTATAGATATGAGGCTATATGTGTGTATGTGTGTGTGTCTAGGTATGTGGGTGCAGCTATGTGTGCTTATATATTTCTGTATGTTTGTGTGTGAAAGCATGTGTGAAGGTACATGTTTCATATGCTTGTGTGTTTATACACATATGTTTTTCTGCTTGTACATGTGTTCTTGTGTATATTTATGTTTGTTTCTCTCTGTGTGTGCGTATTTGTTCACTTTTGCATAGGTATATGTCAATGCTGCTAATTTCTTACATCTGGTTAACACTTATTTCAAACTGACTGTTGCCTGAGGCAGACTTAGACAGTGTCACCTCCAAATCAAACACAAACAACTCATAGTTTCAGTATTCTTAAAGGATCAGTGTGTGAAGCAGGAAGCATTGTTCTTCCCTCTAGGGACTGATAAATAGTTGAAAAAAATTACAAATCTCTTCTTGTTAAGCTGTGGCACGCACAGATTTGATTCTGTAGAAAGCCAGCCAGCAGACTCTGGACCTGTGCCATCACACTTTTCCAGAGATAATCTTCCAAACCTACAGCAAACTCCTTCACACTGCCAGTTCTCAGAACGATCTGTCCTGGCCTAGAATTCCTCCTTTGCACTCAAATTCACCTCAGAGAAGAATTTGGGGCCAGGTGATGTGGTGTTCAGAAATACAAAGGAAACAGAGGTTAAAAAAATAAAGATGTCTTTCCACTGAGTAGATGCACAGAACCCCAACATTCACCTTTGTCTCAGACTGAGCCTTGTCTAACACAAACATTGCTCTTAAGGACATAATACTAACTGAAGTAACTCTGTCCTATCATCCACATGTTTAGGGTCTCCATCATTCTTTCTCCTTTTCCCATGACTTAGAGCATAGGTCTTGCTAGAGCAAGAAAGCAAAGAGTTCAAAGGCAACTGAACTACATCAAGACAAATAGTATAAGACACTGTGTCAGCAGCCCCCCCCCAAAACATCAATCACCAAATTTTAAAGGTTTAAGGATTGAGAGTTATATTGTTTTTGTTGTTGTTTTTAATGGGGTCTCTACTATATTATTCATGCTGCCCTTGAACTCCTGTGCTCAAGTAATCCCCGAGTCTCAGCCTCATAATTAGCTGAGACTATATGTTTATGTCATCATGTCCAGCTTCGCAAGGAGTATATTTTGGAAAGAAAATATCTGTAAAATTACTTTACCACAGCACCAAGAAAACTAAGTCAGGGAAATACAGGTCTGTGGCCAAACTGGGGCTACAAAGTAAATTCTGAATCAAAAATAAAGTAAACATATATGACATTAAATTCAAATTCAATAACCATTTTCTATAAAGTGCCTCCAAGAAGCAACATAACCTGATGTGGAACCACTGCTTCATGAGTCCTGAGCCTATGGAGGTTAAAAAGAAATAACATTTACTCAAAAACTTTCAAGAAAAGTCATCATGAAGGCAAAAGGGACTCTGAGTGAAAGAAATCCCCTGATGTTCTGAGGGAGGTGAGAATCAACCCAAGAGGAGTGGTGGAGGCGTTGGAGGACTGTGATAGCAGAGGGGCCTTATCAGCCATGATAAGGATATTGCCCTCCATTAAAGACATATTGAAAGCCACAACAGCCTCCAATCTCTATCACGTGGCCAGAACCTTTGCAAACTCTCAGTAGTCTGGCATCTGAGTGAGGTCACCAAGACGCAAAACTAGGCTCTCTCCATTCGCTAACTCCTGTGGTACCCCACTTGGACTCCCAGAAACTCAGAAGCTGAACTGAGTGGTGCTATCAACCTTGGCAATGGAAAGATTCCTTTATGTAGTTGTTTAATGGTTAGAAAACAGGTGTATAACTAGTGAAAATGCCAAGAATAATGAATAGTTGAGTGCTCAAGCCCAAATATAACATTTATATCGACTTGTCTATGCTCCATGGAACATCATGAAAAAGAGAATACAAAAATTAGAAGATCTAGAGGATGGAGAGGAGTCTTATAAAACTGTGTCTTCTGGATAAGATACAGCCAATGTAATCAAGAACAAACCACATTATGGCTACTCCCCCATGACCTGAACAAAACATTAAATATTAAAGCAGAAAGAACAGTACTGGGGAGGGTGGAGATCTATAGAACTGGGAAAGGGACAGAAGGAAGTAAATAAGCTGTCAATATGCTCACAGTATATGATACATGTGCATAAAATTGTCAAAAATTAGAAAGAAAATATCCCAAGAAGAAAGAGAAATGATCCAGCCTCCACAGCATTTTAAACATATTAGATATTTCAGAGGCACTCATAATACAAGTGGGAATAACTGACGGTACAAAACTGAGTGAAAATAAAGGGGACAAGAGGTGACTTTACATAGACTATAAGAGCAAAAGAGACAAAGGCATAAAATAATAAGGTTGGAAATATATGCATTGGAGATTGGAGATGGAGTAAACAGAATAGAGAGAAAGGCGTATTGAATAGTGGGGTATTCTCCAGATTTTTGGCCTCTATGGTTGTGTAGGTATCTTCTCTGGCATGTAATAAGCACTTTAGAGGATGGAGTCCTTGTTCTGACATGATGGAATTGAACTACCTCTCATGCCCTCATGTAGAATAGCTAGCCTTTGAACTACATATACTTTTGTAAGCTTGTGATAATGTCTGGACATTGAGATTTAACTCTGTAAGTTCCATGTGTCCTGTTAAGTTTTGAGGTACAAAGTTAGATCTGATCACCCAAGGAAGAGTTTTCTCTCATTTAAAAGTGAGGCAGAAAAATGCAAAGCAGTGTGTGATAGACCGCAACCGAACAAGCTGTGTGATGGGAACAGAAAAGGACAATGTGACTGAAACAAGGGGAAGATTGAAAACAGGAAGGGATTCAATAGACTAAATTCTGATAACATAGAGTTTCATAGCAGAGACAAATGTCAAATAACAGAGATGGAAATAAAACAGAATGCATTAATACAGAAAAAGTGAGTTAAGAGTGAGGAACGGGATACAAAGTATGCTTTCAATGACTACTGCTGTGGGGTTGTGGAGGGTGTGGAGGGATCATTCGGAATGAAGAGGAAGAACTGTGATCTGCAGTGAAACAGCTGTTTATATGGGCTTAAAAAAGGATGAAGGGAAAATATTTAGAGAGACAACTTGAAAACAGAGAAAAATAAAAATAACAGGGCTGTGTTACTAGAAAGTCAAACTTGAATGGCTGGAGCACATATGAAATAAAAGGCTGGGCTTTAAAAAGGGTTTCTACATAAGCAGAAAGGCATGGAGTAGGAAAAATGAGTACCCAAATCCAGAGGAAAGCTCTTAGAACTTCCTAGAGGCCCATAGAAAACAGTATATAGGTCTGCCTGGTGCATTTATCCCTGGTCAGCTGACCTATCTCTCCTCTGGGAATGCAGCAGACCCCAGACCTTGAGTCTGCAGACATAGTCTACAAATGTTCCCCAACTCACTTGATACTTATGAACAAGTCTCTTCAAGGGAAGCCACTGTCAAACTTGTTTTGTGTTTCCTCAGGTGCTATGGGCCTCAATCCAAGCTTTATAAGTCTAAAGGTATAATTCACAAAGGAGGGGTAGGTGAAGCATGTCAGCAGCATCTTAGTGGTCCAGTCATAGATCTGATCACAGAACTGATGTCTGCAACCTCTCTGAGAAGAATCCTAAACACAGAACAAAGGAAATTCACTTACCATTATTGTTCAACAATTGCCCCCTAGTATATTTTTATAATATATTTTCTTTCATAATCCATATAATCTAAGTGAGTATTTTAGGAAGAGGAGGAGAGTAAAAAGGAATTCAAGAATAAAATGCCATCTGCAACTAACAGAAGACATTTAGCATTATGTAGAGCCAAAAAGGTCAGAAAGCTGTGTGTCAGTTTCATACATTTTCTGCAACATTTCTCTTACTTTCTGGTAGGCCTATCAGTGGACTTTAATTTCTGACTACTGGTTCAGCAGAGGGCTCTTTAGAGCCAGGAACCCTGAGCTGGCATTCTGTAACTAAAATTGTTGGTGGCATCAACCTTATAGAAATGGTTACTTGGTCACACAGTGACTTAGTGGTTCTGGTTATCTAAGCCTCATGTCGTCATCTACCAGCAGAAACACACAAGATTGCTCCAAGGACTAACTGAGGTAATGTATGCTAAGAGTCAGGAATTAAGCAGAAATTTGGAAGCAAATCTCTGCAGACACAAGAATCTGAAATGCAAGTCAAAAAAGGAAGCACAATCAAGAGGGAAAGATAATGAACCACTGATCAATGGCTGTAGGTCTTTATGCATGTGCATTGTGTAACTGTAGCACATATTCAGGGTTTACCAACTGGACCTTATATACCAGGTCTACCTTAGAAGTAAGAAAGTAGTGTATGCAAATATTATCTAAGTCATAAACATACTGGGATCAAGCTAAGAGTTTGAGTCTTACCTGGCTTCTTCTAAATTATATGCATTTTCTGCTACATTCCTTTGATTCCTAATGATCAGATTAAAAAAGAAATATAGTGAGTTAAAAGCAGAGATATCAGTGATTTCTTTGATAGCATCAGATCAAGCAAGGAGTTCAGTTGGAGGAGCCCATGGATTGGAATGTAAAGTCTGTTTTCTCAAAATGATGAGAACAGAAAACATAAGTCAGTCCCAGTGAATTCCACAGTATTCTGTTAGTGACAGGATAAGGACCTGGCAGAAAAACAGGCCATTATTGTACTAGAAAAATAAAGGATTAAAACCTCCTTATAAGGATGGGCATTAGGATGATGGAAACTTGAACCATCAATCTTCTCTGTTCAAAGGGCAGGTCTTTCAAAGTCTGTGGGGTTATAAGAAGCCACCTAGAAATAAGAGAAAATCAAGGGGCCACAGAGAAGTAGCCTAGCCCTGGCATAGGCATGCTAATCACCAAAGCTGTAAGCAATTTATAGAAACTTCCTTATAAGTAGCTGGGTGGGTGATCCAGATTTACTCAGATTAATCTTATGATGTGTTTGCTTCATACCTTTTTCTTTCCCAGGTGGCACAAAGATACTGGGATTGATAAAGGGATGATACTGATGTCCTGTGATCATGCCTTAGAACCAGAACAGGAAAGCAAGATGGCTGCTTACTGCCACAGCAATCTTATGATTGGAAAGGATGACTATGAACATCTTCAAGAAGCCTCTAAACAAGGCCTGAGCAGATATATCAAAGAGTAAAAGAAGACATATTTTGGGGAAAAAGAATGATAATAATAATAATAAGTTGGTAGGAATCGAGGACCATAGGCAAATCCATAGAGAGATGTTTATCCCCAAATAGTCATAGACTTGATCTAGATCAGTCTCCAAGTTAAGATATGTAACTATCAGACCACACGTATGTTTAGAAGAAATAAGTGTGTAGTTTGTAATTCAGGGTTGTAGGCATTAAAATACTGAGATTTAATTCAAATGCACAATTATCATTAAAGTGACTTTGCATTCCCCTTCATAATATTTTCCTGTTTTTAATGTGATTTGGGAAAAAAAAAACTAAAAACATTGTAATAGCTTGTGATCAGTTTAGGGTAGTGAACACAGTGAGTGAGTTCCTTAAAAGATATCTATTATGTTTAAACTGCTTTCCAAGAACAGTTAGAAATGGCAGATTCCCATCTTCCCTGAGCCTCCTTAGAAACTGCATCTATTTATTTATTTGGTTGGTTGGTTGGTTGGTTATTTTACAATAATCTATTATAGTGCCTGTTTTCAGGGTTGTTTCTTAGTCAAAGAGTTTACTTGAGTCAGTTATAAAATACAAAATGCTAGTAAGCATTAATAATATGACTTACCATCAGAAGTTACTAGTTTGCAAAATATTTGAGTCATATTACCATATGGTTACCACAGGCAAGTTATAAAATGCCAGGAACCAACTCTTCAAATGTCTATTACTTACATAAGTCATTCTGCATGACAAGTTCCAGAAGAAGCACTGAGTTCTATTACAGGAAGCAGGGAAAGTTTCACAAGACAGACATTTGCCAATATGAGCAGTCCAAATATATAGTTGGCCTTTCCAGCTTACATACCCAAGGCTTTCTAAATAGTTCACATGAAAGCTGCAAAAACATATGGATATCCTTATGGATTTAGAGAAGTTGGTTTAAATCCCATCATGAGTATAGATATCTTTGTGTCCCGTGGGATGATAGCTTTTAGAATTCACCAAGAAAGAGAGCTAAGGGTACTGGTTAAGTTCAGAGTTGAGACTGAGCTGTGAGAGAGGGAGGGTGCTTTTTAGCATGTGATAAGACTTAGGAGTACTCCAGGACTGAGTGAAGATCATGCTACAAAGATTATGAAGCTAATATGGAATCATAGCCTTGGGTAGGGAAAGAAGAGAGTTACATTATATCTGAATGTGTGTTCATTATTTGTGCACAAAAGAAAGGTGCTCTGGTTATTAAAAAAATAATAATAGTAGGTTACAGAGATGGAGTTGTGAATAACAATCTTGAAATGTAAGCACAAGATCTGAGTTCAAATCCGCAGCATCTAAATTAAACTACTGTGTTTACAAAGGTAACCCATCTCTAGAAAATTTCAAAAGCCAACAGGCCATCCTATGGCATACTTCTGCTACTGGGTGATGATATGTGTTTGATATAAGTCATCAGGTTCAAGCCTCACAGAAAAGTCTATAATAAATTTTAATTCATGTCTTTGTTTCATTTTCTTCTGCCGAGATAAAATATTTTGATGAGAGCAACTTTAAAAAAGGAAGGATCTGTTTAGCTCACAGTCCCAGGCTACAGTCCATGATTGCAGGAAAGAAAAGATGGCAGAAGCCTAACAGCCAGTCACATTCACAGTCAAGATCAGAGAAAAAAACAGCTGCATGTATGCCAGTATATAGTTCACCTTCTTCTGTTTTTATACAGTTTAATGTCTAGTGCCTAAGAAATGGAGTCACCCACACCAGATGGGTTTTCTCACCCCAATTAACACAATCAAAACATTAACCACCACCCACATACACACATCCTCCCCATAGAGCAGCCTGATGTAGACAATCTCACAGAGATTCTCCTTGCAGGCAATTGTAATGCTAAATGGACAGCTAAACTCAAAGAGGACTGGAGAGATGACTAAGAATACTGGCTTCTGTTGGGGGAAATCTGGGTGTGATTTCCAGCTCCCATATGACTGTCCACAACCATTTGTAGCTCCAGTTTTAGAGGCTCTGAAACTTTTCTAGCCTCTTCAAGTACTTGCACTTATGTAATGCAAAGACATACTTGCAAGCAAGAAAGAAAAAAAAAATACACTCAAAACTTGATTTTTTAAAAAACAGTAAATACAAAGAAGCTATCTTGAGACATGAATAAGCACATAAGGTTTTTCTTTCTATTATGTAGGTAAAAATTGGTGTTTAGTTTGGAAGTTTATTGCAAAATATTACTTCTCCATGGGGAAGTAGAAATGAAATGAGTAAATGGGAAAGCATAGAGTTTTATTTTGTCTTTTTAAAGATATTTATTCTTTGCTTTGTATTTATGTATGTACATGTCATCTGTGTGCATGTAGCCACAGAGGCTGGACAATATAAGATCCATTAGAGCTAGAGTCCCAGATGGTTGTGGGCCGCCATATATAAATGTGTAGGAACAAGATTTAGGTACTCAAGAAGAGCAACAAGTATTTTTAACCACTGAGCAATCCCTTGGCTTCCTGCATAGTTTTTGGTTTTTATGTTAGCCGACTTTTATTATTGTCCCTTGTAGGGTATACCTAAATCTTACTCATCGTAAAATGATTATAAATAATTATATAATATCAAATGTAAATTGGTGATTAGTTAATAAAAGTAGATATTCTATGTTTCTATTGCAAGTAGTGCATTTTGCAAAACATATTAAAAATCATTTTAAAAAATATTGGTTAGACATAGATTTGTCTTACAAATCACATACTTTTAATCACACATCATTTAGCCCTGAGGTATAAAGTAGGCGTGTGTACATATAATTTCCTATAATGAGAGACATGAGCACCAGGGGACCAGGATGGGATGATACATCAATGACCTTTGTTCTTATGACTAAGTACAGTATTCATTGCCTTAGAACTCATGGTAATTTAATTTCAAACCAATTAAGAGAATATTTGGCAGTCTCAATTAACCCAATAATCAAGAATCCCCATACAGCATAGATCTCCCTTAAGAATTTTCTAAATGTAGACACTTGCTTGGACTGGAATGATGGAAAAGTATGCAAATATCTGCACTGATGAAATTATTAACAATATTTTTCTTAGGAATGTGCCTTCTTTTTAACTCTTCTATATATAGTGTCAATTCTTGAGAAATAAATATTAGGCAATTAATATTCCTGTATACTGGAGGAATTTATTGAGTACATGCACATTGGTCATTGAGTTTAACACTATTTTTCTAATTCTACAGTGGAATATTCTAATCTTCATACACAGAACTTGGATCTCAAAGTGTTTAAGTATTGGTTTAAAATAAATACTTGGACAGGATTCCCTCCAAATGCTAAAACTATAGGCCACACTTCTTCTATTGGTTTTCTGAAAGGATAATGTCTGGAAAACTGGTTAAAAAGAATGATGTGGTGAAGTGGAGTACAAAGATGTCATGAGAAAAATAAGTCCCTACTCAAAGAAATACATATAAGAATTTTTCAGGATGACCATCCTAAAAATGATACCAAAAAAGCTCAACAAGGCAGGAGCCTCCTAGGGCTTCTGGTAGGGAGTAAGTCCCTAGAGAATTTAGTCAGAACAAACATGATTCATGTACAGGTATCCCAAGCAGGAAGTGGATGAGTTTTCTTACCTCCTACCTTTCTAATAAAAAATAAAAATAAATAAAAAAAAGTATCTACAATTGGAAAGATTGTTTCCAAATTGGCTGGCAGACAAGAAAGCAGTGGATACATAAGTAGAACAAATAAATGATAGCGATACATAGAAAGGTACTTGTGTGTGTGGATATTGATGAGAGATAGAAGAAATAGATAATAGCTGATACAGAGTAAAAATGATAGCTAAATGAAAGATGAAATGTTTAAAAAGATAATAGATACATGCATATATACAGATAGATTAGATGGATAGAGAGATAGATGGTAATATTTAGAGATAAATGAGATAAATAATTGCAAGATAATAAAGAAATAGAGTAGGTGTATACAAGTAGAAACAGAGAGATATAAATAGGTAAGTGATAGATGCATTGCATATTTCTGTAGTCTGTTTACCTTCTATAGCCTATGATTTAGATAGGATCTAAGTCAGGTCCTTTTTTAATTGATACAGAACAAGAGCAAACAACAATTTATTTGTATACATTTTCATTTCAACTGCATTTTATACAGGAAATATTTTAAGCTACCTTCAGATTTATTTACCACGTGAGATTTTTAATATTTCTAGAAATGACAGTGTGTTCCTATCACTAAACAAAACCTAGTCAATGTCCCCTAGACATTCTTTGCCTCAGTTACTTTTCTATTACAGTGATAAAACACCATGACAAAGGTAAATTTAAAAAAGCATTTAATTTGAGGATTAGCATTTAAGAGTGTTAGAGTCTATAATGGTGATACGAAAGCTGGGAGCTCACATCTTAATCCACAAGTTGGATCAAATAGAAAGCACACTAGAAATGAGTCAAGTTTTTGAAACCACAAAGCCTGCTTCCAGTGACACATCTCTTCTAACAAGGCCACACCTCCTAATTCTTCCCAAATAATTCTATCAACTGGTAACCAAGCATTTAAACACATGAGCCTATGTTAGCCATAATCATTTAAATCCTTACAATTCTGTATATTTTAAATTATGTATGCTAGAAGGACAAACTCATCTGATTAAAGCAAGGGTCTGGCTGTGCTATTCTTTCCACTGTATGTGCATGTTAATCACATGTATCAGTAACCCTTGCATCTTGACAACTGAGTCTATACCGAATTATAAAAATAGCCAGTTCATCTTTTTGAAGCAATCTAGTCACCAAAACAGAAATTTTAATCTGCCAACTCATCTCTTCAAAGCACTAAACACTCTGGGCAGACCTAATTCTAGGGAAAAAAGTAGAATTTGATCAAATTCATATTAAATAAAAGAAAAGAAATATAACTATTTTTAAGTAATGCATCTTCTTTCTAAATATATTCCACTTAAGACCAAAGTGATATTCTGTATAGAAAGCAAAAACATTTGATTATTGTAAAGTTTATGATTATCAATTGTACTGGCTAGTTTTGTGTCAACTTGACACAAAATAGAGCCATCAAGGAGGAGGAAGTCTCAACTGAGAAAATGCCTCTATAAGAATTGATTGTAAGACATTTTCTTAATTAGAGATCAGTTAGTGTCAGAGAGCTCAGTTCATTTTAGGTGATGTAAGAAAGTAGACTGAACAAGTCATGTGTAGCTAGCCAGTAAGAAGTGGTTCCTTCATGGCATCTACATCAGTTCCTGCTCCTATGTTCCTGCACTTTGTGAGTTCTTGACCTCACGGCTTTTGATAATTATGATGTAGAACTGTAAGTGAAATAAACCCTTCCCTCTAGAAGTTGCATTGGTCTTAGTGCTTCATCACAGCAAAAGTAACCCTAACTAAGACACATACTCTAAGGGATAGATTTCCTTCTGTTTTTATAAGCAACTGTCTGAATGACTTAAATGTTTGCATAAAATTCTCTACATGTTATTGGTATGTGCTGAACCAAACACCCCAACAAAATTTCTTTGAAATCTCTGAGAGTGCATTAGTAAGTTGAATGTCAATATTAATTTCTGATAAATTTACTCATATTCAAGTCAAAACATAGAATATATAGTTTTGAAAAATATTTGATACATTAGCATAAGATATGGAAGTTTTGAAAGAATGATCATTTTAATAAGACTAAATAGCCAAGTTGAAAATAGAAGTTGTGACCATCTGCTTAGTTTCCTCTTGATTTTTTTTTTTTTTTTTTTTTTTTTAGCCCTTGAAAAACATACATATACACACACACACACTTAGATCTGAGCTAATTATAAACCCAAGATGCATAAAGAACCTTCAGGAATATCTCCTGTGTACTTCTTCAAAAAAATAAAGGTCAGCTTAAAGCAGAATTTAGATACCATAGGGTGGACATGCACACACATACACACAAGCAAATCCAAACACAAATTGAGTTCCAATGGCGCTGGCTTCATTCTATAGCATGATAGCTCTAAATCTTAGCTTGCAAAAATAACTTTCAATACATATGCTAATATTTTCTGAGGTTCACTAAGACAAAAAAAAGTGAGATTATAAGGTATGAGGATGCTAGAAGTTTCTGAACTGGAAAAAAAATTGATGTAATTTGCCATTCATAAGCTGCTTAAATAAATAGTTTTGAATGGGTAAGTCATGTTCCCTGGGAAGTCGATGTCTCTCTATGAGAATATTAGCATGACATGAAAAGAAAATGAATTAAATCCAAAGCTCTATTTCAGCATAAAGAATGCTAGAATGGAGGAGAAACTCAAAAAAACTAAATGAGTGAATTCAGAACATTCTCTATTAGTTTTCTAAAGGGTTTTTGAATTGATAAACAGTTTTAAATTTCAGTACAGTTTCTTCCTATCTGTGGCTTTCAATACATAGTGAGATAACAAATTGAATAGCTTTGCAACCTGTGTGTGTGTGTGTGTGTGTGTGCGTGCGTGCGTGCGTGCGCTATGCATGTGGGTGTAAGGATATAATTGTGTGGAGGTCATAGGTCATTATCTTTCATAGCTGTGGAAGTGAAGACAGGTGAACACTGTTGTACATGACTTTTTATATACATGCTAGAAAGTAACGCAGGTCCTCAAACTTACTTGACACATTCTTCACAAAATAAGTCATTTCTAAGTCACTTAACTTACTATGTTTTGTGACTGTAATTTCATTTTTCTCACTATACACTTCTCCTCCTCTCCTCTCCTTCCTTCTCTTCTTACCTCCCAACTTCATTCTCCTCCCAACCAGACTAGTTTATTAGTCTTGTTGCAAATCTAATTATTATTAATAACTACAAAGCTTTGGCTTTTGGAATTTTGGATCACTCTGGGGTTTTTATTATTGTTGTTTTGGGGTTTTGTTTTGTTTTTGGGGGGAAGCTGGATGTTTCTATGACAGCAGCTACTGGGTTCTTCTTTCTTGTATTTATGTATTCTCTTATTTTCCTTCCTTCTGTTTGGTTTGACTCTGATGATCCCCGCTTTCCTTGCTTTGGGGTGCGCTGAGCTTGCAGGTGTTCACTCTCTTTGTTCTTAAGGTTCATTCTGTAACTTTCCATTTGGTTTTGCTTTAATCCTTTGAGACAATTTGCCATGAAATAACTCCTTTGTCTTTTAGTTTTCAGTATGACATCCCATTTAATACTAAGGTTGCTAGGTTAGTGTGATTGAGTCTACTTTTTTTTTTTTTTTTTTCAGTTTATTGTGTCTTTTTTATTGTCAATTTAAATTAAAATGGAAGAGGGGATCCACAGAACTTTTGCTCCGTTGTTAGGGAGATAAAGTTTGGAATTCCAGAGTTTCCTTTCTACTTTCCTTTCTGTAGAACAGTGAAGTCAGAGGTGAAATCTGAGCCTGCAGAATAGGGTCTTACATCTTCCTACACAACATGCACCATCTGTACAGAAGGCAAAAGTGTCTAGAAAGTAGCCCTTTAATGGGAATATGGCTGGAAAGAAGAGTTAGCACATCCAAATTTAAGTCCATCCATTACTAAT
This sequence comes from Sigmodon hispidus, assembly GCA_004025045.1. Lineage (NCBI taxonomy): Eukaryota > Metazoa > Chordata > Mammalia > Rodentia > Cricetidae > Sigmodon > Sigmodon hispidus. The sequence goes on from PVIH01000034.1 coordinate 389,071, forward strand.
TTATTCTCTTTCTAGACAACTGTCCCTCTTGCCTTTGATATGCTGTGGGTTGTCTACTGATTTTAAATACAAATTCAAATTTGTGTTGCTGTTTAATTCTTCAAACCCCAAAGATTTTGTTTCACATGGCATAGAAGTATCACCTCAGTAGAAACTTTACAACTGGCAAAAGAAGCAGTAAATAAAAGCGCAACTTTGGCTTTCAGGTGGAGTCGTGGCGCTGGCCATCGGCAGCTTCATGGCTGCGGTGAAATTTCACAGTCTGACGGAAAGGATTGCCAACTTTCAGGAGAGGCTCTTTCAGTTTGTCGTGGTGGAAGAACAGTTTGAAGAGTCATTCTGGATATGCGTAGCGAGCGCATCGGCCCATGCAGCAAACTTGGTTGTGGTGGCAATCAGTCAGATCCCTCTCCCGGAAATCAAGACTGTATGCCTACATGCTCCTTCTTTGGTGGCTGGATGAAGTCTCGAGTCTACTTTTTAGAAAGAAAAAAGTTCTTAGGATTCTTTTGTTAATGAATTCTAATATGATAATATCCTTAGTAAATTTGGATTGTTCAGTAACTTTTCTTCATTAACTATATTAAGACAAAAGAAAAACTGCATGGATCTGAATATTTATCTTTCCCACAAATTCATCTGTTAAAATCCTAGCGCCCATAGTGGAGGCACTGATTGGTGGGCTTCTCTTTGGGAAGGATCAGACAGAATCCTAATCACTGGTCTTAATGCTCTGTGAATTTTTCTGCCTCTTTTGCCATGAAAAAAAAAATGAGGAGATGTTTATGTGTAAACCAGGTGAGTTTTCAGCAAATAGATGAGCTGGTATCTTGATCTTAGACTTCTTCTGCCCTGCACACTATAAGAAATAAAACCCTACTGTTTATAAACTTCCACTTCCTCTAAAGGTGGCACTTTTTATGTCATGCTATATGACGGCATGCATCCCTTATTAGAAATTTTAACATTTATGAATATTCTTAGTATATTAGCAACAAATAGTATACTGCTTAACCTTTGTATCCCATCAACTTTGTAAAACAATTTTATCAGATTTAATATAAATGGATGTATCATAACTATAATTTTTACTACCTATACAACCATAAATAATTATAAATTAAAAAAATATCTTATGAGATTTTTTTTCCTCTGGAGTATCCTAAACATATCATTACATTAAAATAAGCTTTAACAACTCCACTTGTTTTCAAGTATTATATTTATCATATTTTCTGATTATTGACCTTAGTAAAACTGTTTTGAAATTGGTCAGTTTTATTTCAATTAATCATTTTACTTTGAATATCTGTAAAATACATTGCCAACTGTAAATACAAAATGGTTGGATTTCGTTTTTTTTTCTTCACCATCTTGATATATGAGCTTTTCAAGTGGAGTGTTAATTTCAATGTCATTTGATGTAGTGTTGATATGGCTGGATTCAGTCTAACCTTTTATTATTTCTATGTTGTGCACTGGGAATGATAGCACAAGCCTGTAATTGCTGCAACTGATAGCTAGCAGAAGAGATTCCAGAGTTCAAGGTGGTCTTTGAGTACCTAGCAAGTTTAGGACCAACCTGGCCTAACTGAGACCCTGCCCTAAAACAAGCAAATGACAAAAAGACAAACTTTTCTAAAATCCCCTCCCCCACTGGATGGCTCCCTTGGTAAAAGTGACTGATGCAGAGCAAAAGGCACTGAGGTGATTATTACCAGCCCCCACCTAACCTTTATGTGTTTTGGCATGTGCCAGTAACAGTGCTGAGGGTGAGGGGAAGCTGGGTCCCTCAAGCTCTTGGTCATTGAACTGACCAAAATCAGCAAACTCCCAGTTCAGTGAGAGACCCCTTATCACTAAGTCAAGGTGAACAGCAATTAAGAAAGACACGTGGCATCCATCTCTAACTTCTACATATGCACATTCCCATGGGGACATTTATATGCCACCCCGTCAACACACACACAGTCTTTTCACCTTTTAGCTAAAATTACGTATATATTTATTTTAAATAGTCAAGCACTTTAGTAAATAGACAAGCCCCTTTTCCCTTGTGCCTAAATTCTCCATCTCTGGTGCTTTTCACTTATTCCTGAAAATCCAAGATACTTTCTGGTCATACTTTTCTTCAGTTTGAACAGTTTCTTTCAGTATTTTTCACAATAAAGATTGAACAGCAATTAACTTCTTTAGTTAATGTACTTTTTATGAAACCATTTTCATTTATAGTTTATTTTCAATGAATGTTGAATTCTGAACCAGCAGGTATTTGATTTATTTTTATGATGGTGATTAAAACTACTTTCCCACCATACATTAGTCTGAATGGTAGGTTTTTAAAGAGAAAAACAACATATTACTTCTTCTCTACATGTACCTTATTATTTCTAATCAAGAAAATGCTACTCCAGCAAAAGTCCCTGTAAGACTCTATGGCAGATGGATGTGGCTAGTATGCTGAGGATGTGGGACCTAAGTGGAGTCAGGGGACTAAGTAACATGTGAGAGAGGATCAAGACTGGCACAGCCCACAGAGCAGGTCTTCCAGTATCAGCACCCTGCTGTCAACTCTCTTGCTGCTTCAGATGAGCAATGTAGTTCCCAGCATCTCCCCAGTTTGGGTGTCATCATCTTTCTTGGGAAGTCTCCTCCCTGGGTCCTGTTTCATCCCACTCTTAGTCACTCTCAGCCACTTTAACAGGGATAGCTATTTTGTTATTGTTTAGTTCATGTCTGTGCAGTAAGTACCATGAGAAAGCAAACATTTATGTCCATACCCTCAGCATTGATCTAGAATGCATGCATATGTAGATAGGTGATGTACAGACATAAATAGATACACTTCTAAATACTTACACATGTAGACAGAGGCAGAAACAGAGACATTTGACTTTTAAAAGTTACTGTCAAATGAATGAATGAGTACACGATGAGTAAATCATCAGTTATTGGTAAAACTGATGGGTGAACATTACCATCTTTGTTCTTCTTTCTGATTCCCTTCTTTAGTTCAATTAAAGGCTATTGTCCAATGGTGCGTGTGTCTATTAGCTAGAAAATGCCCTGTATTCAGAAGTCCTATCTATAGTGTTTTTAATGTAGTATTTAGAGAGCATTAACCTCCTTAAATAATACAATAAGGATGACTCTAACAGTTTGAGTGAGGTACCACACATAATGAAGCAGAGATTTCCTGTATTCCAGTCTCTCCCCAAGAGTACATTAGGCACATTGGGGTGTGCATGCAGATCTTCAGGATGGCCAATTAGTGGATTTTGCCTTAGACTCTGTACCTCTTAGTATATTCTTGGGTTTGAAGAGGTCTAATGTGACATTAAAATATAATTCATTGTAGACTGAACTTTCCCAGGGTTTTTATGTTAGAGATTTATGTCAAGAAATTTGTAGCAAACAACTTCATATGTCAAAATAAGATATAAAAGTAATGATTTTATTATATCTACATATTATGATGGCTATATATGTATACACTCCAATAATTTTAAGGGAGCCAGGGAAGTTTAAAGCTCCAGAAGATCACAAAAATGCCTTGTTATCTATTACAGAGTTAGTAATCTAATCTATCAAACTTGGTAGAAAGAATAATTTTTGATCACTGTCTCATTTTAATTAGGGAAAGGTTAGCGGTGATTTTTAAACCACTGTATTGCTAAGCACAGGTCCTCAAGATGACATCTAGACAATGCTAATTATTCAAGCAAATAAAATTCATGAGCTTTTACACCAGATCCTACTGTATAATTAGATTTTCATGTTAGCATCAGAGTAGACCTGATCAATACAACACCTACCTCTGAGAAATAGAGATTTGGATATGCTATTAAAATAAAAGAAACAACCCCAAGACACTTTTAGGACAAAGTTTTTAGATTTGGTCGTGGAACAGGCTGGATTGGAAGCTATGTGTTACATTAATATATATTGCAATGATTGTACTTTTGCTTAGAGAGTCTTATAGGAAAACATTCACCCATGTGTAGAGCTTGCTCCTGCCCTTCACATGTACATGCATGCACCCCTTACATGCCCTTTCATTGCTCTCCTAGATCTCCATTGATTTGTTTAGCTACTCTGGCCCATTTTCTTTTAATGTATATTTTTAAATGCATTAATGAAAATTTCAGGAGAAATGCCTTCCAATTTTGAATATGATTGTATCATGCTTGTGACTGATACAAAAGGAAATTGTGTCGTTATCATAACTGCTCTTGATATGGTCATTTGTTTGCCATCTCCGTAGCTCTGTGGAAATTCCCCTCTCCATCTACATTTCCTCTATGGTTTTTTTAAATTTTTTTAAATTTATTTACTATGTATACAGTATACAGAAGAGGGTACCAGATGTCATCATAGATGGTTGTGAGCACCACGTGGTTGCTGGGAATTGAACTCAGGACCTCTAGAAGAACAGTCAGTGCTCTTAACCTCTGCAGCATCTCTCCAGCCTGCCCCCCATGTTGTTCACTTACATTTGAAAAATTATTTAAAAAATCTCAGGAGTACTACAATCTTGGAGCATACAGCGAGCTTTTTTTATATTCTGTACCACTTACACATCATGAGGCAATGTGATTGCACCATATAGATTATTTTTCCAAATGTTGGAATCATTACTATAGGGATATTTCATGTGTGTAGATTATCCCATTATACAGCAGACGTTACAGCAGAAGGTTTCATAAATTTCACAGACCAGACATTAACGCAACACAATCAACAAACAAAACGTGATAATCACTAGATGAGATAAGATAACTGCCTAGTAAACTTTTTATTTGAAGCTAAATTTCAGTAGTAAAATTAACAAGGGATTCCTAGGGACATTTCGTACCTTACATTCATTTCTTCATAGAGAATAGCTACAGTAAATTGACTGTAGAGAATCCTCTTAGAAACTAAAGCACAGAGATAACCACCTCTCAAGAACAGGATAGTTTCTTTTTATTTTAACTCTTCTTCAATCAAAAAGCCCTTGGATTTTTTTCTTGCTACACCTAGATTGAATGGGGGAATGAATGCTCAGGCAAGTATCTAGAAGTCAACTAGATATTTTTTCTAAAAATATGCATAATCATACAGAAAACATTTTATATTGTTGGAAACATTGTCTAAAATTTGGAAGCACTGCTCATTAAGTTCTCATTATATTCATTAGACCCAAAGTCCACTCAATAAGACCATCAAGGAAAGAATGTACCTAGACAGTTACAGGCTTGCTATTTAAAGTGTTTTCTCTGTCTCTCCCCTCATCTCCTCTCGAGTGTGTGTGTGTGTGTGTGTGTGTGTGTGTGTGTGTGTAGGCCAATAGACAACCTTGGCTATCATTCTTCCAGAGGCACTTGCTATGTTAGTTTGCTGTGTTATTTTGAGGGTAGAACTCACCAAGTAGAATAAACTGACTGTCCAGTTAGCCAATGAATTTGCCTTCTCTTCCTCTCTAGCGCTGGGACTACATGTGGATGTTACCATACTAAACATTTGTGATACTTTTTGGTTTTGTTTTGAGATAATTATGTAGCCCTAATTCTTCTTAATTTTCTTACGTAGTTCACACTCGCCTTGAACTCCTGGAGATCTGTTTCCTTCTGCTTCTGCGTGCTATAATTAGACATGTGAGCCACCCTCCTGAATAGACTTTTCTAGAAATCAAACTCAGGTCCTCATGTCAGAGAGACAAATTAGTTTGCTGACTAAGCTTTTCTTTAAAAAAATAAACTACACTTTAAGTAGAAATGCCTTTTGGTTTTCTACAGTATGCTACTAAGTTCAGAAGAATATATAAAACACATAGCAATTTTAAATTTTATGAAGTAAAAAATTACCCATTATATTACGTGTTCAGCCTCGTAGACAAAACATTCTCGCCTACAATACAAGATTTTATGAATCAGTCTAGATGTCAGATGGATGATATGGATTCCACTATAGAATAATTCATTTTATTCTAATAGAGCTTCATCAAGCTGGCAAACACACTGCTAAACCCGTTACATCTATTCTGAGGAGGAGTAATTGTGCACTTCAGGGTATACCTCCGAGTTCATACTCAATGAGATTGCTTGAGCACCTGTGATTAAGGAAGGAGAAATAACAAGAGTACTTCATCCTTATTTTAAAAACAGTATAATAAACTAAGAAATTAGTTGTTTCTATTTGAAAATCAGAATGGTTAAAATGTATTGAAGATCTATTTGCTATGATGGCCACTTAATTTTTCACAGGTATTTTTATTGTTATCATAATTTTTAGATGAAACAAACATGTCTTCCAGAGGTTAGTTGGTATGTAGATCAGGTTATGAGTTAAGGTTGCAAAGCCCATGACTGTACTCAGCAGCAGAACTGTTACAACTCTGACTTATAGTTCAAAGCTGTGCTGGATAGTTTTATGAGAACTTGATACAAACTAAAATTATTTGAGAGGAGGGAGCCTCAATTAAAAAAATGTCTCCATAAGACTGGACTGTAGGCAAGCCTGTAGAGCATTTTCTTTATGAGTGATTGATAGAGAATGTCCCAGTCCATTGTAAGTGGTACTGTCTGTGGGCTGATGGTCCTGAGTTCTATAACAAAATAAACTGAACAAGCCATTATTATTGAGCCAGTAAGAAGTACTCCTCCATGGCCTCTGCATCATGTTCCTCCTGCCTCCAAGTTCCTTTCCTGTTTGAGTTCCTGTCCTGACTTTCTTCAATGAAGAACAGCAATGTGGAAGTGTAAGCCAGATAAACTCAATTCTCTTCAACTTAATTTTGGTCATGGTTACTCAGCATAGCAGTGGTAACTCTAAATAAAACAACAGCTTAAAAAGAAATTCACTCTCACTTGCTTTATCAGGAGGCAGGTCTCTATCTCTTCCTCTTGTCTTGGACTCTTATAATGCTTGATAAATGAAACACAAGAAATAGGACCCCCAGCTTGTGGAAGACAGAATTTTATGGATATAAAAATGGACTAATATAATATCTGACAGTATACATAGCAAAAAGGTTATGCTGATAGAATTTTATATTATTTGAATTACCTCAATTATCTGTATTTTCACTATTTTTGTATGTTTTACTATTGCCAATTTCTATTGAGCATAAAATGTAGTTATTATTCCTTTGCTATTAGTGGGCAATCAGATGCACCTGTCAATAAGAAAACTTTTCACCAAGACTGAGCACTTGAGTTTGAACATCATAAGTCACATAGTGGAAAGAGAACCAACTTTCATAGGTTGTTCTCTGATCTACACACACACACACACACACACACACACACACACACACACACACACACACAAATACACACAAACTAGATAAATAAGTACTTTTAATAGAAGTCAGTAAATGCAATATTTACCATAATTATTTGAGAGAGAAAGGTATTCATGATATGTTAATTCTCTAAAAAGTGATTCCATTGAAGATAAAATGCTCACATGTGAATTGAAAAGAAAAAAAAAACCAGGAACTACATAAACAAAACAAAATAGTTCTGTGTGCAATTATGGATCATGGAAGTTGTTTATTTTCTTCTGGGTCTTATCTCCACTATCTAATTTCCCTAGAAGGATGCTGATTGCCTTCTATGAAAACATATTTTAATTGGCACCTTGCGATTGCAGGGAACTAAGAGACATCCTGATGCAACTATAATTGGCTAGAGAGTTTCTGAAAAGCCATTTTCAAATTGCCATGAATATCTCTAAATGATAAGTCTATTTTCCATAGTGTTTCTATTCCTGTTGAGCTATCCTAAAGATATAACCAGAAACTTAATTCAAGATATTGTTATTCTTCTTTAATTGATGGGTTTGGAGAGAATTGTTGAAGAAAAAAAGAATAGCTGTAGAAAAGAAATCTCTCCATGGTAGGCTACATGTAATCATTAAGATTATTTTCACATTAAAAAAGCTATTCATATTTAGTTTAAGACATCCATTTGTCAGATGTTGTAACATGCAGGACTTTATTCAACCTTCTTAGCAAACCATTGAGTTACTGCTGTCATTGTGCTGATGGGGATGATAGTGTAGTGATGATGATAATGCTGGAGATAATGATGGTGGTGGTGGCACATAAAGAAACTGAAGCACAGGATAAAGAATATGTCTCTCTTAAGTAACAAAGTCAGAGCAGAGAATGATTCAGATATAATACCTAACATTTTGCAACTGTAATAAATAGATTTCAAGAAAGATAAAATTGAATTGCTCCATACCTATGATCTCACAGTTACAGGAAAAAGACTCACCACCTAAAATGTGTCCAAGAGTAATAGACACAGGGAAAGAATTCATCAAAGCCACCAATAGATGGCTGTGTATCATAGACGTTGTTGTTTTTTTTTATGTAATACCTTTCTATGTTTCTCAGATATATTACAATAGACCTATGTTATTTTATGATAAGGCTGATATGCTTCTCAGTGCTAAGATAATCAGTGAATTGATTGTAATTTGAAAATTCTGTAGAAAGAGATAACAAATTTATCACTGGACTTGGAACATGAAGGTCAATATACTATGTCCTAGTAATATATTTGGCAAACATTTCTTGTTTAAAGGTGCCTCCCTATATAAATATAAGCAGAGTAATATCTGTGATAAAATAGAGATCAAGGTTTATTTGCCACCCACAAAGGTGGGGTATTAAAACAAAATTTTTGTTCCACCCATAACAACTCCATTGGTAAGAAAGGGAAGCTGAGCCACGTTATTCCTCTAAATTCCTCTTAACTTGTTAACTTCTAATGTACTGTCTTCATGTCATCCAGATATTTTCTTTTGAAAGATTTTAAGTGATCCTGGCATTACACACCTTTGTAAAAGAGAAGAACCTATTATGTAACACTTCAAAAGATATCAAATGAAAAAGAGTCTATACATGCTGAATCATACCAATATTAAGAACCCACAGGAAATGATGAATTGTACAGGAACCAAGGTATTCATGACCAGTAGGTGTGAATGCCTGCAGATGTGTCCCAGACTGGTTATAAAGTGAGACAATAGAGTAAAGTTCACATGCTGGGTTGATCACACACTAACTAGACAATCTCAGACAAACTATATGAGCCCTTGATGCTTCTTCATCTCCATTCATCTAAACACAAAATGTTTTTTGTTTCAGAGAAAAGTTATGAAGACTGTGGAACAGGTTAGTTGTAGCTCAACTAAGCTAGTCAACACACCTATTTATGGACTGCCAGACACCTATGTAGACTGAAGCAGGGATGTGGATCCAGCACTTCAGATGCAGCTATAAAAAGTAGGAAAACTCTTGCCTTTGACCAGCTCAAACTTTAATTATTTTTATTAGATAGTCTTTTTTATATTATCAACGCATACAAAAAATATTTTTTAAGTTTTTTTTTAATTATGAATAAAGAAGTCACATTTTCTATCTGTGTATGTCTTTATTCAAGGTCCCTTCACCTTCCCACAACATCAAGTCACTCTCTGTTCTCCACATCTCCCCATCTCCTCCGCAGCATGGGCAGGAGGTACCAAGGTCCCAACAAAAAGATTATTATACTTACGAAAAGTTTAGGCAACTGGCTAGGGGATAGGCTCAGGAAATAAGAGTTCTCACTGTGCAAGCATGAGGCTCTCAATTCAATCAGCACCCACATTAAATGTTCGTTGTGGCTGAGTATTGGTTGGTCTGTAACCCCACCCAATGTTGTAAGGGGAAGAAACACAAAGGTCTCTGGAGTTTACTGATGTCAACCTTACTCCATAGAGTGAGAGATTTTGTCTCTAAGAATAAGGAAGAGAATAATAGGGAAGGATATTTGGTGTCCTTCTCTAGGCTCTGCAAACATACTAGTATATTTTTTTATGTATTCATTATGACAGAGTCTAATTATATAATCAAGACTGCTCTTGAACTCATAAGTTTTCTACCATAATCTTCCAATCATTGGATTATAGGATTTTTTGTAATGAGTATTATTTTACTTAATTGATAACATAATACTTAATAATTAAAATCTTATGAAAAAACTTAAGTTATGGTTAGTTTCACTTGCTGACTTGTTAGAGAAATGTGCAGATAGTTGGTAAAGTAATACTTCTTTGTATACCTTTGAAGTTGTTTTGGATGAGGGAACACACACCAATGTACTGAGTGTAGAATACACGGATTATTTATTTATATATATATATATATATATATGGTTCTATTAACATACATATACAAATTTATATAGACATATAGCATATATAGACACTCAGAGGAAAAAAAGTGCTTTAAGAATTATAAACACTCTTTTAAATGCACCAAATATAGCTTTTGGCATCCCAGCTTACCTAAACTCCAAAGTTTGAGCCCTGACCTTTCAAGCTCTTCCCAGGGCATTCCTTTATTCTCTTTGCCCAACAATGCCACATACAACCTGTAACAATGTAAAAATTACATAAGACATAGTTAAAAAAAAAAAAGCAGAGCAAGTAAACTGTACCACTCACTAGAGTTTGTTGGTTACAGTATCCCAGATTTTGAGTCTTTACTGTCACCATTCACATGATTAATTAATGCTATACTAAGTGGATAATTCAGGCCACAGTCTAAAGCACCTTTGAACAAAATTGTGTATCTATAAACAAAACTGCACTACATTCACAAGGCAAAAATCCTTTACATCCTGGTCACGATCAAGTATGTTAAATCAACCATAAGTTTTATCCTTAGTCTATTTAACATATATTCAGATGTGCAGAAGCTTGGAAACTAATGTGAAAAATAGTGAGAAGGAACACAGAGAACAAAGTGATGCATAAAGGGTAAAGTGTAAACTCTTCCTAATGAGGTATGAATATTCCACTATAGCTCTTCAAATTTCTGTTTTCTTTTCCCTGGAAATAGCAGAAAAAAGAAGAGTGGCATCTGAAATTTTTATTCCAGGTGTATGCACATCCAGCACACACATAGAATAATTACCTGGTTTTCTTACAACTAACTCAGAGAAGCATAACTCTATCTTCAATGTATTATGGTAGTCCAAATTGGAAGGAAAAAAATCTCAGGTCTAGTTCAGTTGAGGTAGTTTGGATCTATCTCTTGCCCACCTAATGCAAGTAAAACTTTTACAGGTAAATGATGCCTATTCTGTGTGAAATGTAAAAAGGGAAGACAGACTGTTTAGGGACACAAGGTATGGGAATACTACCAGGTAACATGACCACATATCCCCAACAGAAAAAGATACTCATGGTTGGATAGTAGCATGGGAACAACTGATCAATGATATTCAACAAAAGAAGGTGACCTTTGAAAACTCACACAAGACACACATTCATATCCCAGTAGGCTGCTTGCTTTACTATGTTAAAGGTACAACTGGGAACTGGGTGGTACTCAATGTTACCACAACCATCCTGTAGAATGAGCTTGTCTTTTCTTAAGACTCCACCTTCCACAGAACATCATGAATAAGTTGACTCTTTAACAAGCACCAGAGAATGTCTTTCTCAACCATGTTTCTAGATGTCATAGAGTATTACTGAAGGAGATAAGACACAAATAGTACTTACTTCAGACAGTATCTCCTTCCTTCATGTGAAATGTTCTAACTCTTCTTTTGTGAGAGGCAAAACGCCTGAAAAATCAAACAAACTGGAAAAGCAAGACCAAAAAGTCCCACAAATGTAATTACCCATTAGCATTTGAGTTGACTTAAGTGGGTTGGGACTTCTACACTAAAAAATATCAGGAGGGAAGGAAAAGGGAAGAGAGGAGAAAGAATGGAAAGAAAGTGGAGAGAAGAGGAGGTATAAAGGCCAGCTAGGCAGTGAACCATGGAGGGATGATAGATGATGCAGAGGTATTAGAATACTATAGCCATCTATTCTTTTTTCCATGATGGTCACTGAGCCTTATGGGAGAGGAATGTCAATAATGATGTCTCATATGCTGCTGAGCAGTCCACTGATACTATCTGCACTGTGACCATTTGTGTATCTGGGTTAATCATCATCTACTGCACCAAGAAACTTCTCTGATGAGAAATGAGAGCTGCAATAATCTATGAGGATAGATATATGAATTTAGAGAGAAGTTCATAACAAAGTCCAGAATAATAGTAGTAAATTCACCTCTTGACCCATGATATGTGAGCTGCCATATTATGGATTCTTAGCCAGATCTACAATATCAGACTTGTGTTTCCTCCTTAAATCCAATCAGAAAGGTTTTTCATCTTCAGAATGGTTGTGCCACTATTGCAATCATAACTATTTCTCTAGTTCAAAGGTTCATTAGTATAGTTCAAAGATATATTGTTAGGTAATACTGCTGATGACTATTTTTTTGAGATAGCCTACATAGTACCTCCATGCATTATGAAAACTATCAGAGGAGAAACATATGTCCATACCAATTTGTTTTTTTCATGTCCTCTAACTAAAGTATATGGTGTCTTCAGAAAGAGTGTTATCATCAAATTATGCAACCCAGAACAATGGCAGTGGCCTCTGTTGTTAGGAGAGTTTATATGGCATCTCTGAGAACAACCTGAGGGGTGATACATTATACCTAGAAGAGGAGTCAGAAAGATTTTAGCAGTGCAGGTGGAGGTCATAAACAACTAGAACTAAATACAGTTCTCTGACCATAATATTAGCTAATTAGCTCACAGCATAGATGAGACCTTCACAATGCCAAACCAAAGTTCTACAAAGGAGAAAGAAGGGGTTGATAATCGCCTACTTCTAACTGAGGACAGTTATGACTTTGTGAGGAGAGAGACAGTTTTCTTTAAGGATGTAGGCCCCTGTTAACTCAATTATACTTTGATAAATGATGCCATACCCAGAAATATATGGAAGCACAAATTGAACTCTGTGCTTATTTTTTTTTATAAGAGGGAAACATAAGATGCAAAATTAGGAGATCTGGGAGGAGTTACAAGAAGAGGTGAATATGATCAAATACATGTATAAAATCCTCAAAGAATTAGTAAGACATTATATTGAATGTTTTCTTATATGGGGATGGCTGAGTGGAGTTTACAGTGCCATCTCCTGTCTTAGCATCTCTTTAAAGACATTTTGTATAATAAGATGAGGTCAGGACAATTAAACAAATAATGGATATGGAAAAGCTTCTTCACTTCCCTAGAGTAGAAAATCTGGAAATAGGCAGCACCAAGGTCACTCACTGGCCTGATTAAAATGGTTTCAATGTCAGAAGCTGTCCTTATGTCACAAAAAGAAAGTAATAAATGTACTTGTAATCAAAACTGCTCTATGCTATCTCCCTCCTCATCTTATAGAAACATAAGTAAATTGTCAAATTTACAAGTATAAAATAGTGTTTTTCTTAATGTAGGCCAGTAGAAAAATAGAGTAAGTCCAGTAAATAGTATTTTATAATAATTTCCTAATATAAACTTGAATATTTTCTTTGTTTTTTCATTAAATATTACTAATGCAATTTTGTTACAGATTTTTTTCAATTGAACATTTTATTACTTTTTAAAAAAATTTTGCTTATGTAAAATATGCAAGCAAATATTTAGATTTTATTATTTTGGAGACTTCTGCTTATGTTCTTTTAGCTTTGCAAAATATACTTTTTTCTATAATTGTCTATTTTCTCAGCTTTTGTTTTTTAAGATTCTGTTTTCCTTTTCTGTTCTGTTTTCTTTTGTGTTGCTTTTTTTTTTTTAGGCTTTTCTGGAATGATTATCTGCAAATTTTGCTTTCCTTTATTATTTACTTTGTCTTTGTCTTAGCTAACTTACAAATGAGTACATGTGAGTGCCTGACATTTTGAAGTCTGACAATCAATATCAAAAGTATAATTTATAGGAAGAGAAACAAGGTTAGAATAAAGACAGTATCTTTTATAATATCTTTGTCAATAATGCTGATTGGATTAACTATGTAGTAAGTAGAGCTCCAGTTTCCATAAATACAAAAATGATTGCTCTGCCATTTAGAGAGCATCAGACAACCTTTACTGGGACCTCCTCAGCTCTCTGCTAGATACTGTTGATGGATGAACAAGACTTTGTCCCTGACCTCAAAACTTGGAAGCTTAACATTTATTTTATCCCATCTTTTTTTAATACCATTTTCAAGACATTCTAGCCAATGAATGAGGCTCCTAATTAACTATGATGCAAAAATATGAGAACATGTTTTTAAAAATCTTACTGTTTACTTCATTCACTTGAATGTTGCCAATCCAGACAGGAATTTGTGTTCTTTATTTTATCGTCATCTGAAATAATACACTTGTATTCCATCACTTCCCAATATTTAACAGCTCACTGAAATCATTATTCTGGGGCTGAGGCAATTATACAGTCCCCAAAATCCTTGGTAAGCAAGCATGAGGGTCTGAAATCAGATTCCCAGAACCCATACCAAAAATCTGTATTTATAATTCCAGCACTGGAAAGGCATAGACATGAGGATTATTGTGACTTTATGACGATCCAGTCTAGCCAAATGACAACCTCCTGGGTCAGTGAAAGATACTGTCTCAAACACAAGCTGAAGGTACCTGCTATCAACATCTGGCCTCTATAAGTATGTACATATGTGCACCTGTAAAAACATGTACACATGTGTACAAACACATACAAGTAAAATAAAGTCAACATTCTCAACTATGAGCCCAGGGCTCTCAACTTTTTCACCAAAAAAGCCCTTGTTTTATCCTAGCTAATTTATCACTCCATCTTACTGATTATTTTTCATCTAATTTCATCCTGGAACTAGCGGTAAGCATGAAAGAGAGGAAAAAAAAAAAAGACTTCCCTGTACCTCCTCTTAAAATCACAGTTCCTTATTCCAGTCACTAAAATGCACTGCAGAAACACTAACTGAAGACTCAATGAACACAAAACATCAAAGGGCAATACCTTCACATGAAATTTACAAAGGCTCTCCCCTTAGCAAGTAGCCTTTTACTCAGAAGAGCAGAAGTGAGCCTTACACCAGCTACAATACCAACACCACAATCAGTGGAAGCACATCTTTAAAAATGTCTCCGGAAATCATTCTCATGTGAAGGAAATACAAATCTAAAATTGATGAGAAAAATAGCCTCCTTAAAAGCCTAATGGCATTGGGAACCAGCCTAATGCCATTGACATGGGAAGGATCAAGTAAATTAGATTATATCCATCAGTCGAATATCATGTCAACCCGAAAAGTGGCTGTGTAGAGCAGTATTGATTGGCTAGAGAGGATATTCATTAAATTTAGAAGAAAGATCAGGGCTTCAAGTAGTATGCAAAGGAGAGTTCTACCATAAACCTTAAACAAAACAAGAAGAGAACAGAACTTGGTAGGATCCACAAATTGAGTTAATGATATAAGATAATTGAACTTTTTTTTAATTTCCCTTTATTCTGCAATTCTTGCAGTTAAAGCTAATGTATATCTTATAATTAGATTAAAGTGTTCTTTATGATATATGGTTGCTATATGGTACTGCATAGGCATCAGTGTTTTCGAGGACAGATTTGAGTGAGGGGTCTACAAACCAAGCCTCCATTTACAGTTCCGTTGTCAGGACATTTGAAAAAAAATTACCATATGGGCCAGTTTCTCTTAAAACTCAAAAGATTGTAATGGTGTGAGAAGAAGTGTATGTGTGTACATATATGCAAGTATATTCATGCAAGTATATTTGTGTGCAGTTTTGCATTTATGTAGTGACCAGAGAACAGGCCCAGATATTTTTGCTCAGATGTGGTTCACATTTTTTTTTCAAATGAGGTCTCACACTAGCCAGGAACTTGTCAAATTTGCTATCTGGCTAGGGAACCTCCAGAATCCATTCATTTTCATCCCCACACAGGTTTTGGAACTAGTGTTCCAAGCATTTTTAAAATGTGAATTCTGGGGATCAAAGTCAAATCCAATTTTATGCAAAGCAAGCATATTTTCAATCACATATCTTCTCATATCTATCTATAACTAAAATTGGATTGAAGAAATTTTTTAAATTAAATTTTTAAGTTAGCATACAGAGTAATCTTTATTATGGCATTGCAGCATACTTAGGCTATTAGGTGTTCTTACCCATTAATGTGTCTTTAAAGGCCTATTATAACTATGCTGTACACACTGACCTTATTACTGATGCTGTAACCTGCTATTCTTAAACAGCACAACTGCAGAAACAGTATCTTTCAAACAGAGCACTCGAATCAACCTATGAAGTTCTCATTTCACCCTTGCTAGACAAAATGTCACACAAGATAAACACTCTAAAGCCCAGACTGAATCATCAGTGTTAAAATGTTGATGGAATGGAGCCCCAACTCTTTAGTGAACCTCACTTCAAGCACATGTTGACTTTTTAATTTGAATTTGGATAACCAAGATGCTTTGAGAAACTGGGTATAGAACTTCTGATGTCTACCAACTAGTGACAATATTTGTAGTAAAAATATTGAGCCAGTTTTCTCTCTTCCAGTCTGTGAAAGCATGTAGACCAGATGTGTTGATATAGTGCACATCTGCATAGGTAGAAGAATGCAGACACTCTCCAGGGCATCTAAAAGGAACTTCTGGCCAATATTAGAAATCAATTGACAAAACCATTTGAGACACAAAGACAAGGAAACCAGATGCAGAGGGATGGGAGCAGAGCAGAGCAGCCCAGGAGACCAGCTTGCACATGTGGAGACCAGCAGTTTGAGCTGTGCCTTAAAAGTAGGCAGATTGCAGTATAATGAAGCAGACCAGAGGTATGTCTTTTGATTGTCAAGCTGAAGGATGGCAGGATACAAATGGCATCTGGGAAAGCTCTGCCTGGCTTTGGTGTGCAGGATGGGAACCAAATGCAGAGAGTATTGGCTGAGGACTCAGCCAAGAGGCTGGTGCAGTAATCCAGTGTGAATGAGGCTATAATACCAGGAGAGACCACGTGCAAGGCGAGGTGGAAATGGATTTCATTTCCACTTCTATTTATGTTTCTGGACTCAAGTAAAACAAGGAGGGCATTGCTACTGGAGTTACATTTCTAGCTCTCTGCAAGTTCATCAGGGTCGGGTCATGTGTATTTGTACACCATAACTCTGGAGCATAATGCTACGAAGCCTGAAGGAGTGCATGAGATGCAGGATGCCCAAATAACACGAGTCTAGAACTTACAAGGAAACAAAATACAACTTATTTTTCCCATGCAGTCCACACATCTCTTTTTTAGTGCAGATTCTCATTAGAAGAAACCCTAGATACCAAAGCTTTGGAAGAATGAGAATTAGCAATCCTTCCTAACAGTGATTGGACCTCTTAGGTGACTGAACCTCATATTTCTCCTGAATCTTGCATAATAATGAAGGTGGGTGAGCATAAAAAACACAGGGGAGCTTATGTTTCTAAGTGAAAGACACTACTTTTGTGAAGTTTGATTTTCAGAACTGGTGTTTATTTTCTGATATCATTTACACTGAAATCTGAAAAGTTAACAGAATAATAAGATGTTTGACTCGAAACTATAGTAACTCATGAAATCCTAAGTTCAAAACAGGGTACAAAGCCAATAAGCAAACACTTGCAAAAACAAAACAAAACATGCACGCTGTGGTGTGCTAACAATAAGGTCTTTTCCTGAGTATTGTTTTCTGGAAGAAGACTAGAGTTTCAAAACGAATTGGTCTTGTTAGTAGCACAATGTTCTATGCTTACACCCTAGTAAATATTTTTATAAGATAATACTGCATGATAGAGGTATTTTGCTCACTAAACCTCTCCCTGTCAACAACTGCAGGCTGACCTCTAACTTGCCTGAAGCTGAACAAACAATCATAATGGCATTTGCATTTGTTTCTTTGGAAACACCTTCCCCTTTAGACCTGCTGTGGACAACTGCTTCCTCTAAACTAGACCCAGTTGTGCCAAAACTGAAGGTGCTGATGGTTTCTTTTTCCTTTCCTTCATAGCAAACTTCTAAGGCCAGCTGAGAGCCAGCTCCTCCTGCATGACCAGAACATGGTTTGTAATGATGCCCCAACTGGCAACTCTGGAGAATAAAGCTCATGCCAGGAGTAACTATGCAGGGCCCTCTTGAAGAACTGGCACTTGGGAGCTGTGAACTGGATCCATCAATGAAGTGTTTGTTACATGAGGATGGAAGTGAATCCTCAACACCTTCATATAAAACTGGCCTGGATAGCACATGCCCTTTACTCCAACACTTGGCTGGTGGGGACAGGTATATCCCTAGGACTTGCTAGCTAATAAATCTAGCCAAATTGGGGAACTCCAGCTTCAGTGAGTCATTGCCTCAAAACATAAGATGGGGAGCTGGAGAGATGGCTCAGAGGTTAAGAGAACTGACTGTTCTTCCAGAGGTCCTGAGTTCAATTCCCACATGTGGCTCACAGCCATCTATGATGACATCTGGTACCCTCTTGTGTATACATAATAAATAAGTTAATCTTTAAAAAAAATGGAAACAATAGAAGAGAGTCCATGCCAACCTCTGGCCCCACTTGGGAATGCAGCTGCATGCACTGTCTACACACACATACTAAAAAACAAACACAAAAATTGGAATTTCTAACATTTTCTTCACTACCTCTTCTGCTTTTCCCTCTCATTTCTGCGTTCATTTCTGCGTACTGAAGAACCATATTTAACGGATCTCTGTTACAGGAAAGAAGAACCATACACTGTCCAAATAGAATTACTTAACAATTACTAGTAACCAAAGATGTTTGCATTGTTTTGTTGTCAACCTGCTGAAGATCTTTGACATTCTCGGGGCCTCAGCCTCTTGATTATAAAATACGGGAGTTTAGAATGACATATTGTGGTGATGTGTTATATATTTAATAAAACCAGTCTGGACTATTAGAGAAGAGATCCACCCACAGTCAATCCAGGAGGATCAGAGAGTGGTAACTCACATCTTTAATCTCAGCACTGGGAAAGACCCAGGAATGGTAACCTATGCCTTTAATCCCATCAGATCTGAGTTTGAGGTCAACTTGGTTTACAGAGGGAGTTCCAAGCTCCCAGGCAAGCAGTGGTGGTGACTTGCCTTTAATCCATAACTCCAGAGACAGAGATCTTTCTATGTTTCTGTGAGATAGTTCAAGGCTAACTACAAAAGAGTTCAAGTCCACGCCTTTAATCTTAACGTGGATGTGAAACAATTGGGCGAGGAGGGTATTTAAGGCAGGTGTAGGAAGACAGATTCATGTAGCAGAAGCTGTGGAGAGCAAGGCTGAGGAAGCTGGAAGACAGCTGGGTGAGATTTTTACTGTGGTGTTTTTTTCTCTTTGACATCCCAGACCGGTTTTATTAAATATGTAATATATCATCACAGCACATACCTGACATTATCTGGCTTATGAAACATCTACCTATGTAACAATCACTGGCAGGAGTTTGCTTTTGTTTACCTTGATCATGTAGAATCCAAGTTATATCTGAGAGTAACATACTAAAGCTCACCACATTATTATTTTGTTTATAATATGAAAAAAAAAGTACAAAGCAGAGATGGGAAAATGGCTTCATTGGTAAAGTGGTTGTCCCCCTGGAGAGATGGCTTGGAGGTTAAGTAAAGTGGTTGTCATATAAGCCTGAGAAACTAAGTTTGGATCCTAACACCAAAGATAAAATGTTAGGTGCCATGGTACTCACTTGGAAACCCAGTACTGGAGTGTATGGGTAGAAATAACTCTGGAGATTATCAGTCAGCCGGTGAAATCCAATGAGCTGCAGGTTCAGTGAGAGACCCTGGCTCAAAAATTAAGGTGAAGATGGATGATGCTGACCTCTGACACACACACACATATCCAGGATATCATATGCACAGGAATGCACAACCACGCAAGCATGAATCACATATGTGGGAATTTTTCTGATCCAGTAAATAAGTTTTCCTCCCTTCCTTCCTCCCTACCTCCCTTCCTCTCTCTCCTGGATAATGAATCTACCTTTGCCATGTGAGAGTGAGAGACAGTGTGATATGATTTGAATATGACCATTTCTTTAGCCAGGCACTGTGAAGCACTTGTGTTATTCAACAAGAACGTCCCAAGCTTGCACTCAAGCCAGAGGCGTCAGGTGTGGGCAGCATTCCATGCTGCACAGCATTCTATTTATGGAAATCTGCATTGTAAAGGTGGGATGTAAATTCAAGTCCATATGCTAGGGAGAAATCAGATGTTGCCAATGTGTCTCTAGGACTATTTTTATAATCACAGCTAATAATTTACTGACTGACACTCTGGGGCTTGCCTGGATCTAAAAATAGTTGTTCCGAGCTTTCGGATGGTGGTCAGGGAACAGGGCTGGGACAGTGGGAAGCCTTCATCTAATAAAATCAGAAACACTGAGAAATTCAGAATAAAATTGAATCTGGCCACTCAAGATTTGGTTCTGAAAGAACAAGTTTGACAGCTGATTTCCCATTAATTACGTTTATAGAGATGTTTTAAGGAGAGAAATAAAGTGATAGGTACCCTGACATAATCTGTAGGGTTTAGGACTGAGTCTAAAATTGTATTCCATGCTTCCTTAGAGGCCATCTCACGGCATCAGGGAGACATCCAAACAAATGGCCCACTTAGGCCTAACAGCTGACCCTCTGCTCAGCTGGTGGGCACCTAGGTGGGGTCAAGGCTCCAGGCCACCAGGGAAGCGGGCAGCTCAGCCATAACCGGTCTTCACAGGAGGCTTCTCCCAGGGCTCTGACACTGAGCACTTTTCACAAATCAAATTAGCTCTAAAGGAGACAAAAGAGGCCATCAGTTCTCTCTCCTCAAAGCAGACCACCACCCATCATTCAGCCCTCTCTCAGAACTGGAAACAGTTCTGTGTTTCAGGAATTTTTTTGATAGCTGACATGTATCTATCAAAAGCGTTTAAATTTCTTTGTGTGCTGAAGCTTGACATTTTAAGGAACATTTGATTAACATATTCATGGAAAGCACTTCCTAGGATTACTTAAAAACTAGAATAGCACATACAACTCTTGGGAAAAAGTTACAATTTTTCTTTTACTTCGACAAATCTTTGTATGACTCTCCTCTGATTATTTCCACCTACAATATTATACTACTCCATCCATTTGTTTGTCTATCTAATCTAGCTCTATCTATCTGTCTACCTATCTGTCTATCAACTTATCTATCTACCCTCCTGCTTACCAATCTTTTTATCAGCCATCTACATATCTATCAGCTATTTATCAGTCATCTCTTAATCAATTATCTATTTACCAGCTATCTATCAGGTATCTATATTACCTGTTATCTGTCATCTGTCCACATACCCTACCTATTTGTCTATTTATTGTATATTTATATACTGACCATATTAATCATCTATTTATTCTCTATTTTTTATTTATCTTGAGATGAGGAAGAAAGCATCAAATTCTCTAGTGTGTTGCTTATTTTGTATCTCCATTTATTTTGCAAAATGCCAGACTATGACATATAAAAACAATTATTTTGCCTAAACACACTAAATAGTGAATACTTGAAGCTTTTACACCATACAGTGAATATTTGATGCTTTTAGCAAGATACAAAAAGCATTAAGAGAAGGAGGTAGGTAGACCGAGAGAGTGAACATGGTTGATACACTGGCAAAAGTGCACATTTGTACTAATAAGCAGAAGTGATGTTTGTTGTACGTGTATTTCTCTATAGATAAATATGAAGCACATTTAAACATATGAAATGATTTGAGTAAGAAAATAGCTCTCTCTCTCTCTCTCTCTCTCTCTCTCTCTCTCTCTCTCTCTCTCCATCCACAGTTCAGGAATAAAGAAAGGGCTCTGACTCTGCATCTTGCTGGAACCCCATACTGCTTCCTTCTGAGTTGAATCCTTTCAAGGGTGACTGAAGACATTGGCTTGTGATGCATGTTTTGTTAGGTCCAGTGAAGTATAGTTTCTGCAACTAGGTTTCTCCCAGACTCTGAGATTGTTTGAACAATTCATGCTGTAAGAACTTTCAAATGGGAAATTTATGAGTTCTGGTACTGGTCCAAATATTTCCATTGACTTAAATTTAAATAAAGAAAAATGAGAAGTCAAAGCAAGCTTGTGTTATCAAAGTGTATTAGAGATAAGAAAATCATACTAAGTTGTTTTATTTTATAAGTCTGCCCTCTGAGAGTTTAATTCTGAATCTGAGTCAATTACAAAGACTATGATAATATCATATTTTAATGATGCAAAAATCATATAATTGACTAAGAAAAATATATATGCAGACTTATATGATGTTTAGAGTACTTTTGAGTGCTGCAGCTTAAAAAATATCATAATGGTTGATTTTCATTGTAAGCAAAGGTGCTTTTTTTATTGTCATTTTTTTATATGTATTCTCACTGGTATAGTTTCATTGTTTTTTTTTAACTAACGGTTTTGGTACAGAACTATGGGAATGTATTACTATTTTAAACTATATTCCTATTAAGCTTTACTCATAGTCTTTGTCACAGAAAGAAATATTTTTCATTATAAAAAATTACGTTACCAAATAGTAGTAGCATTTCATTTCCTGGGCAGAAAATAACACAGAATATCTCACTGCAGATTGGTCTTCCTTTTTAAAGGTTTAAGTAAAATATACCTGGAATTCTATTTAAGTCAAATTCATTTTCTACCCCTATACAGAATAAACACATTCTAACAAAAAAATCAACATCAATAGTACAAAAACTTACTATAGACCAAATCAGATGCCAAATACATGAACCTTCCACTCATGGCAACTGTCTGAAAGATGGGTCTGCATGACCCTGGATGAACTTACAACTGGAAAGGGTAAGAAATGGTCACACAAAGTCTCACGCTAAAAGCCAGAATCCTGTGGAGTAACCCCTGCATGATGGATCTACATTGTACTGAGATGACAGCAGGAGGTGAAGGAGATACTTACTGCAGCACAAGGAAAACAGGTGCTTGTAAGGCGCCTGCCCAACCTCCATAGCCTTTGGAAGGATGGGAGGGGGCCTGACTCATGCTATTCCCACACTGTCATGTCAGTCACCATGCTGAAGGCCCTTTGCAATGAATCACAAGCTCCATGATTAAATGACCCAACATGCGCTTTTTATATTATACTGACTATATCATGATTTCAAGAGATCTCATCACCATGTGGTTCCTTTAATAAAGCTGTTTTAAGAACTAGAGAAAATCTCACTCTGTTGAAAGCAATGCCCTATAAAAATATTTTTCTAGATATTTCAAAAGAAGATGTATAAATTCATCCCAGGGGTGACTATAGTCCAAATTATTATTATTTTTTTAACCTTAGGAAAGGAAAAGAAATTTAACCCCAAAGAGGTTTTGTGATATGGCCCAAAATGTCATTTAATCCTATCAGATCCTGTTAGAGACCACAGTTTCATTACACAGAGTACTAAACAATCCAGAACAGGTATCAGACTTGAGCGCAGGGTTTAAAAGCCTTTTACAGTTTACAAGAGGAAAATAAATTAATAAACCAAACAAATAAACAAAAATTATAATGAAACCTGAGGAGGTTGCTCAGGTCATGTAATGATAGAGAGTGAAGAAAGGAACAAAGTATGCTTTCCAGGTGACCACAATCGGCTCATGGAATATTGAGCATCAACCCATTTGATATTTAAATTAAGATGTATGTCTCCACTAAGACTCTGGAACATAGAGGCCAGAGATATCTTTTAACAATCTATAGTACACAAGACAGTTTTCTGTGACAGAGAATTATCTGACCCAAAACATAAAATATAGAAATCCTATATGAACTATTTGGAAAATGCTATGGACAGAATATTTGCTACTCCCTCAATATTCATATGTTGAAATTTTAACCTGCAAAATGATAGTTTTAAAAAGTAGGACTTTTGGATGGTTCCCAGGTCATACAGGGAGGACTTTCCAGAATAGAATAAAGGCCAGTAATGCATTTCTCACTACTTCTATAATGTCAAAGACACAAAAGTCACCATCAAAGAACCAAGAGATGGGAAATTCGAGGTGGACTGAGAACAGCACAACTCAGCAATAGGAAACTTGTCTGTACTTGCCAGGCACACACAAGTCCAACTATGATTTTCAGCCTGGGGAAAAAAAATACAAAAATAAGAATCAGAAAACAGGTTCCCAACAAATCGTTGTATCTGCCATCCTTGATCTTGAAATTCACACCTATGAATGCTGATAAATCACTGCTTATTGTTTAAATAAACACCGCCCCCAATATTATCACAATATAAATGGAATAAGACAAAAGTGAGGAGGGCTGGAGGGGTAGCTCAGTTGGTAGAGTATGTGCTGAGCATGAATGAAGTCATACATTCCATCCCCAGCACACACAAAACAAAAAACACAAAGCACACACAAAACAAAAAACACAAACAAACAAACAAAAACTAGATGTGATATAATCTGTCAAAATCCTAGGACTGCAGAGGGAGAGGAAGAAGGAAGAGAAGTGTAATGCCATCCTTGGTTACACAGTGTATTGGGGGTGTTGCCTGGGATGCATGAGACCCTGTCAAAAGGGAGATGGAGAGAAGAAAGGGAAAGAGGAAGAAAAGAAGGAAAGCTAAAAGAAAGGAATTGATGGAATAATGGCATGATGGAATTTCTCCTGAGCAAGAAAGAGAGAAAGGAAGCAAAAAAGAAACTATTATAATAAAACACAAACTATACAAAAATCATATAATGTATACATGAAATGTTTTTATATGTATGATTTCTTCATGTATACATTAATTCTAGCCATTGCACTGGTCACCTCTTACAAAGCTTTATTTTCTGGACTGTTGGATCTATTTTCATGAGGGTGGGAAAGTCAGCCAATGATGAACATTAACCTATTAGCTGGCAAGTAGAATCGAGTATGTGTGATCATATGGAACCTCAGATACTGCCTCAGCTTCAGTTTCCTCATCTAACAGGGTGTTAATCACATCTATATCAGTGCTGCCAAGAGTATAAAATAATCTGAACATATGTTGCCTTATTCCTAGTCAGCGATGAATAGATCTTTGCTATAGTTTCTGAAGACTTGAGCCCTCATACCTGAATCCTGGTGGACAATGACTGAAAACCCCAAATCCCCAGCAAAACTAATGTATTAACATGGGGTTTTTTGAGTTGAATAAAAGTTAAGTGAAATTCTGAGTTCTTGTACTTTTGTGCCTCCTCCACAGATAGTAAAAGGAGCTGAGCTGCCATTTGGGAAGAGAATTCTGACTGGAAGAGGCTGGGGGTAAAGAGCACCAGTTCTCTCCAGGAGGTAGACTCACTTCACAGGACAGCAGACTTTGAACTCTGCAGGACAAACCGTCTGGTTCCTGCTGAGTCAGTGTCACGCTCCTATTTACTATCAAGTGCGGAAGAGCTTATATTATGACATCATCTTTCAAACTCCTTCACTTCTAAAATTTGCCCAAGGAGAGTCTTAGACAACTTACTTAGACATGAATTCTTTGTTCAACAGTTCTCCTAGCGGAGTTGAGTACTCAATTTTTTTTTCTTGCCACTCTTTGGTGTGATTCATTCAAGAACTTTACAAAAATTCAAGTGATTTAGTCTGCAGGTTCCTCCTGATATCAGGTAGTACAATCCTGTGCAGACAAAAAGGCATTCCTTTTTTATTATGCTATTTGAGTCACAGACCTCCTAATCACTCTGTCTGTGATGGGACTGTTGTGACTCAGGCAGCGGAGCTATGCAGAAGCGCAAAGTTCATACAGACATCCAGTCACCAGGAGACAAATCACAGGTAGAGCAGGAAGTGAGTCTGGGTGTTCAAAGAGAAGATGGCTTACATATGATGTGAGGGTCCTCCACAAACCATATTTTCACTTATCTCCATATCCCAGTAGATTGTTTTCATTTGTTCTGTCTTTGGGCAGTATCCTTACTCTATATGCTTAGATTATTATTAATCTGGATAGAAATAACCCTTCTCCAGGCTAAAGTGCAAGGCACAAATTAAACAGCAAACCTGGAGACATGGCTGGTTTATCAGCCCCCAACTTCAAAGAGGTTGTGAAGAGCCTCTGCTGTCTAGGTACCAAAGTCCTTCAGGTTGTTTATCTGACTTATCCTGCAGATTCCTGATCTTAAGACAGCCAGAGATGAGATTAGCTGATTTGGCTACAATTTGAGCTTTACTTAAGGCTGTTATCAGCAACTCCCTTGAGGTCTGCCAGAGTATCTGGGCTCCAAAACAATCACATTTCTTGTCATTGTCACAATTTGCAAGCTGCTGGAATCCTAACCCTCCAATATAGTCCTTGGGGGAAAAGTATGGAAGAGAAGAATTTTTTTTTTTAATGATATCAAAAGTGGATGCCACAGGGGCAGTTAAAGGTTGGATGAAAGACCAACCAGAATAAATTTTCTATTTGTATAACACAAAGTGGCCCAGAGGTAGTTGAAGAGAAACCCTTACTTAAGAGTAATAGCCAGGGACTGGGCAAGTGGCTCAGGCTGTAAAGGGTCTGCATTATAAATATGAGGCCCTAAGTTTGATACCTAGAATCCATGTAAAACAGAAAAACAAAAATGGCCATAGTGGTATCCACTTGTACTCCCAGACCTGGAAAAGTGCAGACAGAGAAATCTACCTTTGGCTACCTGGCCAGCCAGCCTGGCCTACTTGGCAAGTTCCAGCACAATAAGAAACCTGCCTCAATGATGTATGAAGAATGGTGCCCAAGTGTCCTCTGGTCTACACACACACACACACACACACACACACACACACACACACACACACACTGCAACCATATACATTGCAGTATTTACAGAGATATATTCAGATGTAGAAGAGGAAAACCCAAATGAACCAAAGACTGGTTACAACATAGGAATGGCCTTTGCTGAAATCTCTGTCTCTTTTCAAAGTCACCATTTCCTTAAGGAGAAGCTTACTTTGAAGTTCTTGGTCAGGGACTCACAGCTTTATATCTTAACATTTGCCTGGAGAGAGGACCTGTCCTCTGGGAACAGAGCACATTCTTCTATTTTTATTTTCCTATTATTATGTTAATGTTTTTGATTAGTTGATTAAGTAATTTTTTTAAGCTTTTCTTCATAAGGGTAGTTTCCCCTAAAAGGAAGCTAGAATTCTCTATTATTCATCTTGCGTGAATGTCTAAAGCTAACTCATTTACTAAAAGGCAAACACCGAGACTGTTTCCAGCATGATGCTATGCACATCACCTTTAGGATGTAATTAAACTCACAGAATAAGCTTCTCCCAGAAGGAGCACATTTCCTGTCACAAACAAAAGACCACAGTGGAGTTCTGTGCAGGTGCCTGGGTCTCTCAAGAGCAAGACAGGTCTTGCCTCTGCCCATGGAGCTTCCTGCATTGTGACATTGCCATTTCTAACAGCAGAACACACTGGCTTTTAAAAGTCAACCTCCCTAGAGAATGATAAAAGGAAAGCTATCCGCTTCATTGCTGTTTGGTTCTGCTGTTATTGAAGCTATCTATTTTAATTATTTCAATCAATGGTGTTATTATGTTTATTCTCTGGAACTTTAAGCAAATGGAATAATGTGAAAAATCCAATAAATATGTGAAGGGAGATGAAAAATGGGGAATAATATTTTCTAAAAAAAAAAAAAAAAGAACCCAAAAACCAAGAGCAGCAACATCTGTGAGTGCTTGCTTGTCTCCTGCTGCTGCCTACACTGGTGTTGCAGTGTTGCAGTGCTTGGTCAGTTGGCTTTGTTTTATTGTGGGAGGTCAGCATCAATCCCTGCTCTGCCACTGTGATTTCTTCAGATATTAAATATCTTCCAATGATGGCTGTATTTGGCCAACAGTTTGCAGCTTTGCAGCAAAATAGCAGTCTTCTAGACTATACTTCACTGAGCTCACCATATCACTGTATCTGTGATCTCCTAGATGAACAGCTACTCTTCATTGGGAGAAGTAAAACAGATGCTGAGAAATAAAAGGATTCTAGCAGATCTCAGTGTGTTCTTCATGTCACAGGGGAAAAAAAGACTCACCATCAGGTTTAAGGTGATTAAAAATGCAATCTTATAGAGTCTGTGGATGTGGCGAAAATGTGCATTTATGCACCTTGACACACATACGCAAGCCAGGAACAATTCTGTTGTGTTTTTCAGGTGCATCCATCTTTTTTGTGATACAGTCTAACACTGGCGTGGATCTTGCCAAATACATTAAGCTGACTGACCAGCAGGTTCCAAGGATTCACCTTTTTCTGCCTCACTAAAACTGGGATTAAGAGTGCATTGAGAGTTTCAGTTCCCAGCATCCAAGTGGCAGCCTACAACTATCTGTAACTCCAGTTCCAGGGAATCCAACACAGAAAAACTTGCAGACAAAATACCAATGCACATAAAATAAAAATAAATAAATGTTTAAGGTTGCAGAACAAAAGACCATCAAAAATAAAAGTGCATTGAACATGCCTGGTTTTTTGCATAAGTACTGGGGATCAAACATGGTAATTCACATTCAAAAGGCAAGCACTTTACCAAATGAGCTCACTCCCAACCCCATACAGTCGAAATAATGACCTGTCAGGAGTTCTTAGCAGTGGCAAGGGGAAACCTTATTTTTTTTTTTTCTGGCCCTACCCATCTGTTTTTTTTGTTGTTTTGGATTTTTGTTGTTGTTGTTATTGTTTTCCCGTTTCTGTCTGTGTGTTTGTTTTTGTCATGGCAACAGCAAATTAGCTTTTGAAATAAAAGAACTACTCAAGCATTATTCATGAAAGTGTAGTTTGTCATCATTAGTGGAGAAGGGTGATTCTGAGAAACTTTGTGCTAACAACCCACTAACCATGCTCGCTCGCATTTCTCAGAACCCCAGAGAACAAAATGACTCAACAGACCTCTCATCAAAGGAGACCTGCCTCATCCCTGCCCAGATAACACCTCACAATAAAGCACTGAGTTCTAGCAATCTGCACTTTCTAATGGAGAAGAAAGGAGGGAGTGAGGGGGACCAGAGGGAGGGAAACAAGGTGGAATGGAGGGAGGCAAGGGAAGAAGAGATATAGGGAAGAAAACTAAAAAAGGAACAGAAAGGGAATACAGAAGGTAGCTTATTTAGGAAAGTCAATCTTATTCTTGTTTAGCGACAAGTTCCCAACTTTGCCAGAAGCTGCCCGAGACTGAGGAGTGTGGTGACCTGCAACAACTGATCCTTTTGTTTTCACCCCTGGGGTCCTCTGTCTTCAGGCTTATGCACCATGAATGACCTGGGTTTTTAAGGTGGCACTGGGGATCCAACCCTGGGCCTGTCATATGCGATGGCAGTACTCTGCCTACAGAGTTACATGCCCAGCATCAAACAAGGTTTAAATATCACTTGCACAGGTATAAGTTGTGCCTCTAAAGCTTTCCCTCATAACCCTCTCATGACAGAGCTAAGAGTATATTTTCAAAAGAGTGGCCAGTGGTGTAAATGAAGTCTGAATCGGTAGGCTACATATCAAGCCTGCTTATAAAAGAATGCTGCAGGAGAGAATTTTGACAGAGGGTAGGACTAAGAGATACTAGAGGATAACGGGAGAGTGGTCAAAGTGGTCAGCTGGTTAAGGAAAGCAATCAAAGATGAAAAGACATGTTATAGTGATAGTCTGTGAGACGGCTCCTACTGACAGAAATTTTAAACACAGAGATGACTTAGAAGGAGAACACTTATATACCATGTTCTCTCTGCCCAGACTGCCCCAAGTCCTCCACTGTTCTTGGAGCTCAGAAGTTTTTAGACATCACATTCCATTTATCTGAAAAGATGCATGGTTGAGTGCAGGGCTTCCCTGGAGCCCGCTAAGAGTCTCAACCAACAGCTTCCCAGACACTCCCTGTCTCTTCCCTTTTCCTGTCAGTTGCATTCCTTGGGAGGAGACCTGGAACTCAAGATGTGGCCAGAGACAGTTTTAGATGACAGCATCAAGCAAGACATAGGCTGAGGGTCAGAGACATCACATTCCTGATTGTTTTCCAAGTTCTGTTACTTGAGATAGTAGTAATTTTTTAGGAGACATTTTATTTTGATCCCTGAATATGTTCTAGACAATTCTGAATGGTTTTAGCAGTTTCTATACCTTGGGAAATTGGTGACAAAAGCTGCAGAGAAGGAAGAGAAGTGTGGCACCCTTCAAGATTTCCATCCTCAGTGAACATCACGCTTTGCCAAGCACAGTTTGGGGCTCAAAGAAGTATTGTTTTTCAAACCAAATATTTATCTCTTCATCATCAGAACAGCAAGGGCTAGACGCTGCCATTATCTTCTTTCTTAAACAGAGAAGCACACTCCCTCGTTCCCTTTCTCCCTCCTGCCTTTCCTTCTTTTCTGCCTCCTTCCTCTTTCCCTGTTTCCTTTTCCCTTCATGTTAACTCCTTTCCCTTTCCACCCCCACTCTCTTGGTTTTCTTTTCCCTCTGGGTTTTCATCTGAACTGCAAACATCTGACTACTGTTGACTTCCCCTGAGCCTTCCTTACTCAGCTTGTGTTCCAGCCACAGCTCCATGCACAGCTGAAGTGACATCAACTAGTCACGACTTCTGCATTTGGTCTCAGATCTCTGGTTAGGCATGAGGTTGTGGGAGAGAGTGCACACGCCACTAACACAAAATCTCCTCTTACAGTACTTACAGTAGGAGAGAAGAGCCTCCAAATTGCCTGGAGACCCCTATTCAGACTTGGTTGTCCCCTCAGTCTCCCTGCTAGCTGACACTGGGAGGACCTTGCTGGTCATGATACAGTCATCAGGCCTTGGAGCTGCATAGAAATGCTCAGAAGCTGGTCTCAGCAATAAACTCGTTACAGGAAATGAAAGACGGAACCCATTGGTTTCAACCAAATTAGGGCAGAACTGAAAGTCTGCAAATAAAATTCACAGATCCTTAATCATAGCTTTCCCTCCACTCTGGCCATAGAAAAACATGCAGTCCTTTAAGAGATTTTTTTTTTCAAGAGCTCTTGAGTCATCTTGGTTTGTGCCTCTTGATTTAGAATTGACTCCAAGAGCAATAAAATGGTAACTACTCCATGTTCCTCTACTTTGCAAGGAATGCACTAACCATGAAGCTGTGAAGATATTTATTCACTAAATAACTCAATTAAAAATGAGGTTCAGGGAGTTGGAGAGATGGCTCAGAGGTTAAGAGCACTGACTGTTCATCCAGAGGTCCTGAGTTCAATTCCCAGCAACCAAATGGTGGCTCACAACCATCTATGATGACATGTGGTACCCTCTTCTATATACTGTATACATAGTAAATAAACCTTTAAAAAAATAAAAATGAGGTTCAGAACTAAAAAGGGAATTCTCAGCAGAAGAATTAAAATGGCTGAAAGGCACATGAAAACTTGCTCGACATCTTTAGCCATCAGAGAAATGCAAATCAAAACAACTTTGAGATACCACCTTAGACCTGTCAGAATGGCTAAGATAAAAGACACAGATGACAGCCTATATTGGAGAAGTTGTGGAGCAAGAGGAGCACTTCTCCAATGTTGATGGCAGTGTAAGCTTGTTCAGCCACTCTGGAATGCAGGATGGTGGGAATCAATCTCCCCAAGGATCCAGCAATACCACTACTGAGCATATACCCTAAAGATGCACATTCACACTCTAAAGGCATTAGTTCAACTCTGTTTATAGCAGCGTTATTCGTAATAGCAAGAACCTGGAAGCAACCTAGATGCCCCACAACTGAAGAATGGATTAACAAACTGTGGTACATCTACACAATGGAGTACTACTCAGCAGTAAGAAAAAATGATATCCTAAAATTTGCAGGCAAATGGATGGATTTGGAGAATATCCTCCTGAGTGAGGTATTACAAACCCAGAAGGATAAGCAGGGGACGTACTCACTCATTAGTGGACCTTAAGCAAAGGCATTCTTATGCCATTGAAAGAGGGGAAATCTTTAGTATGAATGTCTTGAATCTTCAGTTTTCCTTACAATGATACTATTTGTATTAAGTATCCATCTGCATTTGGTCTCCTAAAATTCCACCAAATTTGCTACTGTTCCATCCACTTTTAAGAATTAAATACAATGAATAAATGAGAAAAAGAAAAGTTAAGTGACAGAAACTTTAAAAAGGCACAGAATTCTGGCCTTAATTCCCACTTCAGTCAAAGAGAGTGAGGAGGGATTATATAAGCAAAGGGGTCAAGTTCATGATGGGGAAACCCACAGAGACAGTTGAGCTACTGGGAGCTCATAGACTTTGGACTGACAGTTAGAAACCTTCATGGGACTGAACTAGGCACTCTGAATGTGGAAGACAGTGTGTAGCTTGGGCAGATTGTGGAGCCTCTGGCAGTGGGACCAGGATTTATCTCTAGTGAATGAACTGATTTTTTGGAGCCCATTCCCTATAGAGGGATATCTTGCTCTGCCTTCATATGGTGGATGGGTTTAGTCCTGCCTCAACTTGAAATGCAGACTATATTGATGCCCTGTAGGAGTCCTTACCCTCTCTGAGAAATGGATGAGGGGAAGGATGGGAGAAGCTGGTGGTTAGTAGGAGGAGGGGACGGAAGGGGAACTGAGGTTGGTATGTGAATGTTTTCTAAAATGACCTTTTAAATAAATTTTTTAAAAAGTTCCAATTGGGGGACTGTTTACTTGACATAACCTCATAACCTGTTTTTGTTTGGCTCATGATTACACCCTGGCATTCATATCACACGCACTCATGACAATTTTCTTGTCTCATGTCCCCAAGTTCCTGACTTACAGGAATAAAGCACTACAAGTTCTTTTTGTGTGATTTTTAAAAATTGAAATCTAACATTTTGCGTCATTTTTAAATTAAATATTTTAGGACTTTCCTCAAAAGTAGGTGTATATAAGTTTAACAGTGTCTCTGTCAAAAAGAATTCTAGGCAAGAAATAAATCAATTTGAGGGACAGGAAGAGGGGTCAGTAGGTAGAAGGGCCTGCTGCTGAAGCTTAGATACTTGAGTGAGATCTCAGGAATCCACATAAAAATTCAGTGAAGTGGAAGACATCTGACACTCCTGAGAATCAATTCCCAAAAGTTATCCTGTCCCCTTCACATATACATTGTGGCATATGTGTGCCCATATTTCATGCATCTCATACACAGACACACACACATACACAGACACACACACATACATACAAACACAGACACACACACATACACACAGACACACACACATACATAGACACACACACACACAAATAAATAATAAAAAATTGAGGATTGACAATGTTATTAGAAATTGAAGACTACCTAGATTGAATAACAGAGTTTCAAGCCAGCCCATGCATGCAAATTTCCTGTTTCAGGTGATTGTACCTTTTACATGGGGACTCTTATCCTTATAATCTGTCACATCAATAGAGATAGAATATGGGTGCTTGTGAAGATGACTTTTATTCCCTAGATATTCATTTTTAGTCTTTCTGCAAAACACTGGCTCCAATACATAAGGATTTCTGCATTTGGAAAAGACTGATCACTGTTAGCTTTCTATCTTCCCTGGAAAACTAAGAGTTACTGTGGGATCCCTGGAGATCCACACTGCCCTTGAGCATGAATGTCCTGTGAACCAATAGCAGAGTTTAAGCTTGTAATTTGCATATGGTCCTCCCACCAACCTGCTCTTCCTTGTATCAAGATTTTGTTTGTTCATTTATTTTTCTCTCCATTGAGAGCACAGCAAGTTGGGGCACTGCAAATGAAGAGGAACTTCCAAGCCCCAGCTTGCAGGGTTATAAACACACCATGTAAAATATTTATCGTGTCAATATGTTTTAATAAGCATTCATTATTTATTGGGCCTCTGAGTGCTTAGGCAATACTACAATTAACTTTGCAGATTTGATTGCTTTTGATTGGAGGTCATTGGAAGGCAAGCTTGTTCTTGTCTTAGGAGAACCAAGCAGGGCAGTAGGAAAGATTGGAGCCTGAGAACGTTAGAGCAAGTCACAAATTCTCTGGGAAATAGAAACACTAATAGCTCCCGAGTTGAATTAACTATAAGATGAAACAATATTTGTGAAAAATGAACACCAATATCAAACTACCTCCCAAACAAATTATTACTGGTATAAACCTCTGATGCTCATCTGCATAGCTAGTACAATAGAGTTATTATGTCTGTGTTTGTAACTCACTGGGTTCAAAATTCCAACACACCAAACTCAACCTGTAACAGAAGGGCAGTGAGTGAAACTTTCCAGGTAATATTTGCCTAGATCTAGTTACAACCATCTATAACATTCTTTTCCCTGAATAAATCTTTCTTTGCCTCTAGAATAATTTTATCCTGTAAACATCAAAGGAGAGGGAATTGATACTTGCTGAGTGCATGTATCATGTAAGGCCAACAATGTTTTGGGAAGAAAACATTTTTCTATACTCATATAATGCACTAACAACAGATCAAGAGTGGCTGGTGCCACACCAATTAGAACTCACATCCCTCTGTTGATTTATACTGCCTCCTGTGAGATAAGACATTATCCAACAATATATACTTAGAAAGACACTCTTTGTATTTCCATTACCTTTGTCAGCAGGGTTCTTCCTTTGTCATGAAGGTGTAGGGTGTGGTATCTTCTTGTACACATACCTAGGAGGTTAAAGCCTGGGGAATCCCATCAGGCTGCCATTGCTAGAGCTTTGCTGATTTTCCCAGAACACTCTGATAATGAGCATTGAAAGTGCAGGTGTTCACTCAATGGTCACACCCAGGTATCCTTCTTCTGTCTGACTCATGGACCATTGTGGGGTGTGAAGTGAGGTGAATCACGACATTCTTCTTCAGTCATCCTACACAAACTGGACTCCTAGACTTGGGAAGCAAGTCTAGGAACAGTATCTACCCTTGGAAAGACACTATATGAGACCCCAGGTATTCTGCAGTCCAGCAAGGTCATGGACATAGCAACTATGGAGATATCTGAGTTATAGACTTATAAATAATTCAGGAGAATTGGAATATTTGTGCATAATAAAATTTAGTCTAAAGTAGGAACAATAACCCTTATCTTCCCAGGCAAGGACAAGGAATAAAATATGACTCCACTCAATCAGCAGAATATGTGGTCATTGTAATAAAATGACCAAGAGCCATGAACTTCTGGGGGCTTACTGAGAAGGAAAAATATTTTTTAATCTTATCATTTTACATCATTCAGATTTGGCTTCTTTTGTTATATTGTTGAAATGTTACAAATGGTTTATTATTACCAACTATACAAAATCTTGCTAGCATCTCCTCTACTCACTGTTAGTAATCTCTGCTAGGAACTAGATGGTACAAGACCAATAAATATTAGCCAACTTTACAAAAACGTATAGAAATTATCCATAACTCTTTACACTTGCTGAACAGAAACAAATAGGCAAGGTCCTTCCCTATGTTTTCCAGACTTTAGCCAGATGAGAATCTTGAATTAGCCTACTCTCATACCATTTACTGGCTTACTTAGTTTCTGGTTAAGGTTGCTATTAACTATTATTGTTGCTGTTGCAGTTTTGAGGGAGGGTCTTGTGTTGCCTAAGCTGGCCTTAAACTCCATTTTGTAACTGAGGATGATCCTGAATTTCTGTTCTTTTTATCTCTACCTACTGAGTGTTAGAGCAACAGGCACAGACCACCATGCCCAGCTGTATACAGTTCTGGGCATCAAACCCAGGGTTTCATTCCTTGGAAATAAGCATTCTGCCAAGTGAGCTACATCCCCAATCCAGTTGCTCATGGTCTGAAATAAATACAAGCATCTAATCAATGTACCACAGTGGAACTCAGTAGCATGTTGAGTCAGCTTTGGATAATGCAGGTTTGGATAATCAGTCTAAGAAAAATTAGAAAGCTGTTGTCCTACACAGAGATAAGAGTCTGTGACTCGTGGCCTTTAGAGTGTAAGGTGTATAGCAATGTTTTCAATTGATCACATGCTATAGATAGCCTCCAGGAAAAGTCATAATAACTATTCTCAGTGCTACCACAAGCAGTGTGACCCTGGTCAGGCTCCTCATCAGGGCTTCTGGCAGCCATCAATGGTTTAGAAGCTAGCTCTGACAACAGAAAGATTTGTTTAGAAGAGGCTCTGCATCAGATTCCCAAAACCTAACATAAAGGATAGTGGTCTAGTATTTACTTAGCAAGTGTGAAGCCTTGAGTTTACTCCTCAGTGTATGTGTATGCACAAACTCACCGTAAGACAGAAAAAGCTACTTAAGAAGTAACAGCATCTCCCCTTATTCTTTCCATGTACCCTCCAGCACCTCAAGATGCACAGAAAGTAGTAGTGTGTGTTTTATAGCAATAGCTCATCCCTATTTGAGCTTGCCCTCCATCTATAAGATTCCAGCAACTCTGTAACATTTGCATATCCATTCTTTTATTGAGCATCACTTGTGTTCTATGATCAAGGTAAAAGAGTATTAGGGAACAAAGGATTCCTTGATGCTCATAGACAGCACTGACACCCATACCTCATCAGTAGTGCAGAGGCCATGGTAGCTGGTCTTTGGGATTACAGAAATGCAAGATAAGGGCCCTTGGTTCCTGGGATTATGTGGAAATCATAATGTAAAAAACAAAAAGCAACCATGATGTTTCCAAATGCTATCAGGTAAGGTGAGAGTTTATATTATCGATGCTGATTATTCACTTCCCTCATATGACTTATATGATGCTTCCAAGGTCACAGAAGCTATGTCAGAAAAGATTCCATAGGAAGCAAGAAGAACAAGGATCCAGAAGGCCTACATTCCTGACTCAGCTCTGACACTAACATTAGTCTTATTACATAAAATTATCATTATCATTCAGGTACATGAAAAATAATAGAGGTGAGAGTCTCTTGCTAAAATTGGTGCAACAAGAGAAAACAATATATTCAGATCTTCGTATGGGTCTCAAGTCTACAGGAATTATATGCAATATCTGAGCAGCCTAATGTCCCTATCTATGTGATGTCAATTCTTAGGACTGAACTGAAAAGTGAATCAGAATTTTTGGCTCACTGAGTGTTGTGCTCTTGTCAAAGGTGTCTTCTCTTACGCAAAAGTCATGCTAAGCTTTAAAATCCACTGCAGTGGTCTCAAGGATTTGAGTATCAAGTATGACATCTCATATACCCTTATCTTATGAACCTAAGATGGGGACATCCTAGTATTCAGTTTAGGGGTAAGGAGGTTCAAGCTCCCATAGTACAAGTAACTCAAAGTTCTCAAAGAACTAGGTATGACGATGGTACATGCCTGTAATCTCAGCACTTAGAGGTTGAATCAGAAAATGGGAGTTTAAGTCCAGCCAGGAATACATGGAGACTTTCTCAAAACAAACAATCAAATGAACAAAAACCCAGAGAGGGCTAGAGGTAGAAGGTACAGGGGAGATGGTTCTGCAGGTAAAATTATTAGCCTTGCAAGCCAGGTGACACCGTTTTGATCCTAAATCATGTTAAAAACCATATATATAGTAGAGGGTATCTTTAATCCTAGAACTCCTAAAATGAGCTGTTAGATAGAAACAGGAGAATCTTCTAAAAACTTAGGGCTGAGGGTATCAACTATCCTGGAAAACATACTACAAATGAAGAAACAAAGGACCATGGCTTAACAAGGTAGAAGGCAAGAGTTGATTGGAAAAGTTGCATTCTGACCTAGGTGTGGCGGCCCATGCCTTTAGGACCAGAACTTCTCAGGCAAAGGTAGGAGGTCTCTGAGTTCAAGGCCAGCCTGGTCAACAGAGTGAGTTTCAAGACAGCCTAAGATACACAGAGAAATCCTGTCTCAATAAAAAACAAACAACAAGCAAAGCATTCTGAGCTTCACACACTCTGTAGCAAACATGTTTCTACATTCACACACACACACACACACACACACACACACACACACACACACTGAAAATACATTTTCAAAAAATGTAAGTATGTTCTTGTGGTTAGAAGCTTTTGGAAGTGGCATTAGAATGCAGAATTGTTTACTTCCTAAGAAACACATCTATCTTTCCACTCAACACCTACACTTCATATCCTCATCACCCAAGCCCTTGCATGTGACGCTTTATTTCTGTAAATGTCCCTGTAGTCATAAAACCAGTTAGGAGAAGGCAGCTGCTGCTGTAGCACCATGCTAGAGTGGACACAGAAAGAAAATTTTAGAGGCAGAGGGAAAATTTCACTAAGACATCTGTTCTGTTTATGTGCAAGTGCAGCTCTGATCTGAACCAGCAAGAACCATTTCTGCACTTACTTTGTGGCTATTACTTTGATGTTTCAGCAAGAGAAGAAAATGATGGCATCTAAGTGCCTTTCCTTTTGTTACAGGACCTGAAGGCCAGCTGTCATCTGAAGCTTGTTCTAAGCCTCAGCCCCAGAGAACTCTATCCTTCAGAACGGCAACTCAGAATATAATTGTGCTATATAATTGTGATAGTTTAAATTAGAAATGCCCCTCATACGCTCAAGAATTTGAATACGTGGTGTGCAGTTGGTGACATGTTATTTGGGACATTTAGAAGGTGCATCCTTGCTCGAGAAACTATGTCATTAGAGCTCTGAGAGTGTAAAGGCTCACCCCTCCTCCACTTCACTATCTTTGCTTCATGATTGTAGTTGAAAATGTGACCTCTAAACTTCCTGCTTTGGCTATCATGCTTGCAGCTTAAAGCCATGCTTCACTTCCATGATGGCTTCTTATCTCTATGGAAACATAAGTCAAAATTAACTTTTTTTTTTCATGTCACTTTTGTTTATAGTGTTTTATTGCAGCAACGGAAAAGTAACAGATATAATTAACATATGTTGTTCTCCTGGATTGTGGAACAAGGACGAGTAAGCATTCAAAACAGAGTGGCCAGCCACTAAAATCTGCTAGTGTTTAGTAATATAGTTATCATAGCTGAGTCCTCCTCTGCCAGAAATTTCTACCTCCCCTATAAGAAAAGAACCTCAGAAGTGGGCTGATCATAAAAACTAGGTCTGATTATACAAGAGGATGAATATCATCTTTATGATATATATGTACACCAAAGGAAACTATATGCTAGGAGAATAAAATCAAACAGATATTTTCAAAATGACTTGCAGGTAATACTACTCTGTCCACCATTTTTCAGAGTAGTTAGCTGGGATTTATAAGCTGGTACAAGGATGGAAAGTATTTCCTGTGTAGCAAGAGTAAAAGGGTTCCAGTTCCACTGAGAACAGTGGTGGATCTATAGGTGCTGCTTGTACCTTAACCAACACAGTTCCATTGGATTCATGTACTAAATCTACAAGGCTCCTCAGAAAAATGTTTTCTGTTTCACAGAAAGTGAAATTATATTAATAATCTGATATTGTATGCACCTCAAGTTCCCGGACTTTAGCACATGACTGAGATCTCCTTAAACAGATATTTCCCTGTGATTGGTCAGAAAGTGGATGGAGTAGAAAAGGGTCACTAAAAACAATTAAGCATTTGTGACTGTCTTGAATGAGGGAAAATGGTTCTTATTAGTTGCTTTAGTGAAGACGGAGGGTGGACATGTTCTCAGCGTGTATCAAGTGCCTGTACACCAGTCTCTCTACTTAATCCACACAACAAACTCCTGGGAGATTTGATCACACAGAAGCAGATGCAGAGGTTTCAAACCTGTCCAGGGACATACAGGTCCAAAAAGGAAATTGAACTCTGTGTTTCCAGCTCAAACAACACATTATGTCATGTGACTATGAACTAGAAAGACTACATGTACTTTGCAATGCTTTGAATTCAAAGAATATATAATAAGAAATGACAGTTTAATCATCCAGATGACCCTGGCTTTAAAAAGAAATAAAAGAAGAAAAGGAAGAAAAAAAGGCAACTTTTCTGATTTAATATTGTAAGATCAACATCAAGTGACTTGCAGATGAAAAGCAGGAAAAGGCAGCAGTTTGTGATTTGTCGACATTTGACTAGTCACCTGGGAGAAGTTGATTTACTTCTCATGTGTGGAAGAATCATATCTGGAATTAAAAAGGGTCCGTGTAACGTGTAGAAGAGATATCATCAAAACACTTGGTGATTTAAATTTTAATGACTAGCGCAGAACCTGCTTTAATAAGGTTTTGCTGTCGTTTCCCTGAGTAGCTCCTTCCATAAGCATAGTGCTCTTCCCGCATCCCTGAGCGAGTTCCTGGTCTGGAGGATAAGTCTTTTTAATTAATACACAGTTAAAGCAGACAGAGCTCATGTAGGTGACATTGCCTGCTGGAGACAATTCTTATTAACACTGTATTACTCAGGGCCAAAGCGACAGCTCTGTGGATCTACCTGATCATTTCCCTCTGATCTGTAGCTACTTTATCCCCCTAAAGCCTTCCCATCAAAGTTGAAAGCAGAGGAAGAAGAATGTAAGACTCCAGATGTTCATCTCCTGGAGCCTGTGGTGCCTAAACACTGACTATCAACTTGAGATGAAGGAAAATCACGGAAGAGTCAAGCCTCTGGCTGTGCTTGAGAAGCACTGTCTATACTGCATTGGCTGAGGTTGGAGTGCCTGCTTTAAATGTAGGTGACACCACTCCCTGGTCTGAGGTTTGAGACTGAATCAAAAGGAGAAAGTGAGCTGAGCATCGGTGTTCTTTGCTCTCTGCTCTCTAACTATGGATGCAATATGACCTGCCAGCTCAGATTCCTGCTCATGTGACTTCTCTGCAATCGTGAACTGTGACCCAAGCCAATCTTCTTTCCTTAAGTTGCTTTTGTCAGGCTCTTTGTTACAGCAACAAGATGAATAACTAATGCACAGACCTCCTAGGTAAAACATCTGCCAGAAGTAGGGCTAATGCTTTGGATCAAATGAGTTGTGTATTCTTCAGAGGTCTTTTTTAGGCTGGATATATCCATTCTGTTGGAGGCAAGAGAAAGGAATGATGGATGCAGATTTATTCATTCATGCATGCATGCATGCATGTATGCAATAAAAAATGCTTCTAGAAGTTGAGGAGTCTGAGATGTTAAGTTACATACACATAGTTTTTTGCCCAAAGAATTCAGGCTCTAAGTTAGAGGAGAGGAGATGAAGGGCCCCAGAGCCTAGACAGAAATTTAGGAAAGAAAGCCCTAAACAGATGGAAGCATTGTGTACATTTTTGGAAAGATACTACATCTCTGCAAAACTGTCCAGAAAGTCAACATGGTTCCACTCTGTATAGTAGAAATGAAAATAAGCATCTGTATCTTGTATGGTTCTGTAATAAATTTCTTTTTGTGAGGAACTTCAAAACTTATACAGAAGTAGGAACATTTCTTTCTATGTTCTTTATTCTTAGAGCCATAATTCCTGAGCTGTAGAGTATATTGTGTGCCAAGAATGAATAGCCCCAGTGATGCCATCCAATCAAATTATACAAGTCAGAAGAAACTGTGGGCATAATGGTGAGGCAGCCATAGGTCTTGCACATAGCATCATTGTCGTCATCATCATCATCAAAAGCAGTTGATATTTACTGAGCACTGAGTCTCATGACTACTGTGACACGTAGGCTCCTGCTACATATGGTACCTTCTCTTAGGTAGGACAGGGTGAACTTTGTACCGATACACTGCCACTTATAAAGAAAATCAGGATGTATTTTGCAAAGTACCAAATAAGATGCAAATAAGAAGCAAAGGGCAGACATACAGAGAGAGGGTCTGAAAACCTGACAAGAGAGGTCAGGATTTAAATGAAGCATAAGGAGAGAAGAAAGCATCACAGTGTGCCTCTACCCTTTGCTTCTGTAGTGCACAACTTCTTGACACTCTTTCCACTCATGACTCCATTTTGCCTGAGAAATGTCTATGCCACTTTAGATATATAAGCTTATAAAGTTATGATACAAAGCAAACATCTATTGGTATAAATAATGAGGTAAATTATTTAAAAATGGTTCTTTGGGTTCTTGTGATTTTATTATTTATTAAAGCTGAAAGCAAACTAGAATATTAGATATGTCTATTTTAACATAAAGCTAATCTTTGCTAAATATTTGATATTGTAATACATGGAGTATTTTTTATGTTTTCATAAGTTGATCAATATTTTAATTTTATAATCATCAGGGCTGAGAATGCTGCTTTGCATAAATGTATCTCACAAAACAGGAGATGTATATTTAGAACCATTTCAGCAATTAGTGGAAATTCAGCCCCAACCCAAGTCAAAATAAGATGGAAGATTTTAATGAAATTCAAGTCAATGACTTGAATAGAAATTGTCAAAACTAAGCATTCTGACACAATACAGTCCAATGATATGTAATTTGATTTCTACATGCTAGGGAATGACCGTAGTTATTAAAAGTCTGTGTTCTTAGTAATTAAAACATTGTTCTATTGATAGCAGACCTTGCATGCAGTAAAATTTATGCCATTCATAATTTACTTAGTCTTGACTTTGGACCAAGATGTTCCAGTGTTCACTGGAGTTATGTAGCTTCAGCATGGTGGCACTCAAAACACAAAGTGCACAGACTGTGAGCTCAGCACCAAGACTTATATGAATTCTCAGGCTGTAACATGGATAATGGCTGCAGAAACATTTCAAATTCATTATACATTTGATTTTGAATTAATTTTTTTGTCATGATACATCCAGAAACTTTTATTGTTGCAAAATCTTTTACAACCTTTACATTCAGTTACATGATTTTCTCTTCATATAGTATAACCTATAGTTTAAGCAAATGCGCTCTGTTAGACACATGTCATGGGAAACAAAAGATTCCCAGCATGGTGAGTATACATATACATACTGAGCTTAAATGAAAATTTAATAGATAACAACTATTTGCTAAGTAAGAGTATTGGATTTATGATTATCTATTACTGGTTTGTCTGAAGTTCATTGATAGGTATTGGAAACTAAGCACAGATCCCAATCAAAATAGAGCACAG
This sequence comes from Sigmodon hispidus, assembly GCA_004025045.1. Taxonomy (NCBI): domain Eukaryota; kingdom Metazoa; phylum Chordata; class Mammalia; order Rodentia; family Cricetidae; genus Sigmodon; species Sigmodon hispidus. The sequence goes on from PVIH01000034.1 coordinate 431,943, forward strand.
AGTTCTGCTATACATTTTCTTATGGCACACTGCCCCTCTGTAGTCTCTAATTTGAAAAATTAACAAAAGAGATAAAAATGTAGCAATATAGTGAAAAGAGATAGACTTATCTATAACTGGCTCTGCTTACACTGACAATGTAAGTTCATTGTCTTGTTTGCTCCTGAAAAATGCTAATGGTGTTTTGTTTACTCCTCACAGGTCATTAGAGGAGATTGGTCACCGGGTGCACATCAGTCCACTGATGGACACATCAGATGGACAACCTGATCATGTGTCCCTAGAAACAGAGAGCTTCCAATAAGATTATTTTACAAATAGTTGAATAATCATACATTCATATGAAAAACATTGTCATATTTTATGTTAATTAAGGTTAATCAAGGCACAGGCTCAGGCTGTACAACCATGGGAGTGATGCTCACAGGAAGATGTTCAGTAAAAATGACCAACAAGCAATGAAACAAAAACCAATTAATTAATACAGAATGAAATAAAGGAAATGAACCAAGTGTATAGAAGTGCAAGCATGCCAGTTATAATTGAACAGAATCCACGCCAAATGAAATTGGCATCTCACACTAAGCATACAAGGCAATGTAGAAGAACTGGCACTGATTATTCATTTCATTGAAAAGAATGTGATAAATAATGCAATAATTCTGTATGACCTTGACACAGCATCTGTTTAACGGTCACTTGTGTCACCTGAGTCAGAATTACTCCTTGCTCCAGGTTCACAGGTGCTCATGAAAATGGTAGTAGCAATTGGGACTTCTGGGCCCTTTGTCCTTTGCTAAAACAAATCTGAATTTAGCTCATTTGGGGGTCTATTGGCCAATTCCCTTTTGCAATTGGACCTTATGTTCTTAGCTTTGTCCCAAAACTGTTTTACTCAAAGACTTGTATCACTTCCTTCCTAAAAGATTTCAGCAGTGCAGTAAGGCTTTTCAAAGGAAACTACTTTGAAGTCATTAAGAAATAGTGTAACAGTCTATGCTTGTTCCCTGAATGTACAAGGAAATTACACTGTCAAAAGTAACTTTGAGTAAGTGACGTCTGCTGCTAACTTTCAGGGGAGGGAGAATGACTGTATATAGTTAAATTTAGTGTGAAGAATGAAAATTGTTTTTCTGCTTAGTAACTATATAGCATAGAAACTATACCATAACAATATTGAAGGTCAGTTGTCCACTATTGGTTATATTCTGCATCTAGTTCACTATCTGCCTTATCTCTAAGATCTCAACAGTCCTGATGGCCTGTTTTAAAAATGAGAAAATTAAGCTCAAAGGGATTAAAAAACAACATAGGTCCAGAAGGGAGGGAAGGGATTTTTTTATGGGTTCAATATATGAACAGTTACCGGTGATTCCAATAGCCATGAGACAAGTGTCCATGCTTTGCAGACTGAACTACAAATGTCTTCTAGAACAGTGGCTCCTGGGTTGTGTTACTGCTACACATCTCCAAGGAAATTCACAACTAAAGAAGGGACTGTGAGGTGCTTAGCCGTCACCTTCCACACGTGCTCATATAGTTGTCTGACTCTCAGGTTCTGCCCACACTGTCAATGAAAATACACAGTCTTTAACAATGTCCCTCATTACCTAAGTGCAGGAAGCTCAGTGTCCAGGTCATGATTATAAATGCTAAATCAGAAGTCCTGAGCAGATCTCCCTTTTTTTAAAGCTTGTCAATCTCTTTGAAAGGTAAAGAAAGTTTCATAGTTCTTTACTTCTACTGCACTTAAATATGGCTAGCACAAGAAGCTCCTTAGACATTGAACAAGCCCAGAAAAAGAAGCATGTCTTTTGAGACCAGGCTTTGTGCAGTAAGTCTACATTCAACTGTTAGTTTCTCCTTGTATTCTAGGGATATTGTCAGGAGTTACTTGAGAAAGTAGAAATTTCAGTTCCTGTATCCTTATTCTCTGTCTTAGGTCTACATGTGTTGACAAATAAATATTTAAATGCGGACCATCATGGATCCGTTTCCATCAATAATATCCTCTATAAATTATTCTCTTCAATTTACATTAGATAAATAAGTTATATCAGAGAGAGAGAAAGAGGAAGGAGAACATAAAATTGATTGGGAGGATTCATTATACAATCAAAACACCTTGTATAAAGTTCTCAAAGAATTAATAAAAACATAATTTTTAAGGAAGAATTCTGTTCAAAAACATTCTTACTATGAAGAATTAAGACTTGTGAAACGGGAAGCTACACAAAGTTTTGTATGTCTCATCACGGGACAGTTTTTGGCCTTATAAATGCATAAGCTATTTTACATTGGATGGTACTATACCTGCAAAGGCAGGAGAGCAGGACTACATTTTTCAAATTCCTGGCTGCTAAAGACTTGCCATACTGCATACCATTGTTGACACACCTAACCCGTGTTTTTCTCCTCACTAACACAAACAGAAAAATGACATTTGGGTAAGGTGCCTGGTTTGGGGAGTTAGTTGATAATGCCAGTACATGCTATTAACTATCCTATATAACTGGAACCAAGTCTTGTGCAACCAGGAAGAAGTGTGGTAATGTAAAACTTAAGAAATCCAAGGAACAGAGCTCAGCTGAGTTGACACATGGCTATTACAAATGTGCTTTGTCATAACAAAGTGCACATTTTAGAGAAAAAATTGTAGCATAATGTGTTTCCTTTTATTTGTGGATTTCAGAGACTTTTTAGGTTAATTGTGCATCACATATTGTACTCTGGAGGTCTCAATTTAAGAAACAAATAGTGTTTATGTGACAGTTTGTTCCATGCACGGACTATCTAAGACATGTAGGGTTTGAACTGGAGTTAGCAAGGGTTTCCTATTGAGTTTATGGATTCAATTCAATCTGTTGTTCATTGACAACTCCTTGATGATCGTTCAGCCCAAAGTGGCTCCTGGAAGGACACATGGGGCCCAAATTGGTCCTTCTCTTTGTCTGTTTTCATTCACAGAGGTTTGGAGATTTCTCATTAAAATTTGAGTGTAGTGGAAAGACCTTGCAATAAAATAAATCTAGTTAAATATACTTTACTGGATTGCCTTGTTTGCATGATGCGCGAGCCTCAACTTCTCTGTACCTTCACTGTGTGTATTAGGTGATCCCTACCAAAAATACAGGATAGTACATCCCTGATGGTGCTCTCTCTATTCTTAAGCATTAAAAATAAATACACGCCACCTGGCTCATATCTAGAAAGCAATTTCAAACAGTGACTTCTGTTTATTTAAAGTTACAAGTGAATTTAGGTGAATTCTATAAACTGAACACAAGACTCTCATGAGAGGTTGGGCAAAATAAGGAACAGGGTGGAGAGATATTAAAAAAAAAAAAAAAAAAGAATGGCCTTTGGAATTCAAGGCAGCTAGACCAGAACAGTGAGACTGGTGTTTCTGAAATATAGCAGCACCTCAGGCCAGTGGCATACTATCTCGAAGCCTCAGTTTTCCTCAATTGTGAAATGGACACATAATTTATTGTTTGGAGTACTGCAAGTATACATGCCTATTTATGCATAAGCAATGACTGTATAAATATATTTTTTTCCCAATTTCCGAACTAAGGCATAGGAATGTGGGAAGTGCCATCCTCATTGTCATCATCAAATTTTGAAATGATAATAATCCAGCTCACAAAGAAAATTGTTTAAAAAAAAATGAAGTATCTCAGGAGCTGTGTGGAGGGCTCAGGCATTAAGAGCAGTAGTTCACCAGTCATGAAGACAAGAGCTTTGCACCCATCTCCACCCCACCTCAGAAGCAGGTGGATACAGGAGGATCCCTAGAATATTGTACTGCCTTCTAGCCTAGCCAGGAAGATACCAACCTGTCAGGGGAGATACTGCCTCAAAGGAATAGGGGCTGTGGTGGAGAAGGGCACCTGATATGCCCTCTAAACCACACACACACACACACACACACACACACACACACACACACTCGGAGACAGGGAGAGGTGTAATCTGCATATATTCACATAAACACAAAAATAGATAAGCAAATATTAAAAATTGTTCTTTATGATACAACACATACCTAAAAGCAGTTGCATATAGAAGTTATGTGGTAATATAATATATAAGTAAGGGACTTTGATCACTTCCATTGCCCTCAGTACAAAGGCCCTATTAGATAAGAAATAAAACTGAGGAATTGAGGGAACTGGGGAGATTTGGGGTTCCTTTATGGGTACAATAACACTTTTCAAAGAAGTTTTTTTAATTAAATAAAATTATATGTTGTCAAGCATCAAATGCCCGAACAACTTAACTTTAATTAAAGGAGTAATGGGCAGTTTGAGAACATTCTGTTTTCCTTTTTTCAAAGCAATTTTCTTCAACAATACTTTCTCCTGTAGCAGAAGAGAAACTTTCCTAGGTCTAAGCCAAGAACTCTGAGGATGGTGAACATGTAATTTGATGTCCACCCTATACTCCCAGACCACAGAATGGTAGTGCTATAGAAAACGCTAGATTCATGTGACCTAGCCTGAACTATTTTAGCAAGGAGCAAACGAAGGCCGTTGTTACTGAGCAAATTGTCCCCAAAGTACACAGCTCATTAGAGCAAAGTGCTGCCTTCCTTTTAGTTAGGTTTCAAAAATTTTGTTAAGCAGACTGAAAGTGCTTTATACTTCTATAAATATCTTAAGTCTGTGGCCGACTCTTTGCACAGCAGTTCTCCTAACAACCTTATTTGAACATAACTTAGCTGTTCAGCAGACTTTGCATGACAACATGGTCCAGTCTTAATAGTAGTTGAGAGCATGCATTATGGAGACTTTATTTAGATTGTACCGTCAAAGCAATGCAACTGTTAGTCACCCTAACATGTGCTTCAGAACGACACACACCCATGAATTCTGGCAAAAATGTCCCAGCTCTGGATGCCCCGCCCCACCACAATTCCTTCCAACTTGCTGACATTTTTACAATTACGGAAGAAAAAGAAAATCTCAAATCTTCTAACTTGAGTACACATTTAAATTCCTCCTCCCTCAATATAAAATTAAAGGCAACTCCAATAAACCCTAGACATTTAGCAAACTGAAAACCTACTGTGAAATAAATAAGTATATCACACCTAAAATGGAGTCCACTCCTTCTATGGAACTAAGGACAGTGCACTGAAGCCCCACAGAAACTCACAGATTTTACTCTGTGACTACTGATTGGCTTATGTAATCTGAAAAAAGATCCCGAGATGCATCTCTGGCACACTGATCAACACGGTAAAACTGGGGCCAACATCTCAAGCTTCTGAAGGTATTTGTCTGAAGGTATATACTGCATATTTTATCGTAAATCACTTTATATGTAATGCATTTTACAAGCCTTTTCCTAAGTCATAAAATCGCATGAGAATGCAGTCTTGACTTTCTGCCCTACTTTAGGGAACTAACCACTATTCTCTGGGAGCGGAGAAGTGTTCTCAGTGGGGATGGCTTCCTGGCAGGACTTCCCTTTGTCTTCTGCTGTCCACATCCATTCATCCTTTCCAGACAGGAATCATCCAGGTGTGAGGCCAGAAAGACTAGCCTAGTTCTAACAGCTAAGTGAACAACTTTGCTGGGTTTCCGACGTGATAGGGAGCCAGCAGTTTGTCATGGTGCAGAGGCCTCTACACTGTAATAGTTTCCTTGGTTTGAGTGACAGGAAGGAAAAAATGCAACAAGTTTCTTCCTATTGTGCCCCCAAAAGCCTGGGGCTGTTTTTGTCAGGCTTTGGAACACATTCAGTACATTTGAGGGGTGGGGGGAGCAATATCAAAAGCCTCCCTCTAGCTCTAGGGACAGCTGTGGGAAGTGGGAAGACTAGGAAGGCCCGGACCGAGCTAGGCAAATGGCCCTTAGAATTGCACAATGGTGATTTCCCCGGGAGGAAGCCAGGCTGAGTAACACAGCAGGAATTTGTTAACAGCCCCTTCCCCCAACGGCACCCCAGAAAAACAACCAGGCTCCAGATGCTGATAAGAATTCTTTTTATGTTATTCGAATAAAAAATACATTCATACAGAAATATAACAATCTCGCAAAAAACAATTTCAAATAAAATCTTGTAAAACAAAATTTTACAAAAATCTTACAAAGATTCTTTAGATAACAGGGTGCTTCAAAAAAAAGAAATAAAGAAATTTCACTAATAGAATTTTTTTTTTTTAAATTTCAAGCAAAAGTTCTGCTTGATTGAGGCTCAGTTATCACCTGAACAGAATGTACTTGCTTATTATGAAAATTACAGGCATTGACATATACGGCACCCAGCCCCACCCAGTCGAACAACATCCATGATGTTTCATAAGTGAGACTAGCCAGCACAAGTTTTCTTTCTCTTCTGTTTACCTTCTTACTTAATGGAATTGTTATGGATAAGCACACAGCAGGGCCAAAAAAGGAGTTTTCCAAAACCCAGCATATCAAGTGCTTGGATTTTGAACTGCCAAACAAAAGTGCAATTTCCCCTTAAGCAAAATGAAATCAGTTCTGTAGAGAAATGTATTCATCAGCTCAGATTCAAAAAGCAAAACAAAACAAAAAAGTTATGTGAGCTTTAATCATTGCTCATTTCCAGGAAAATCAAACAAAATACCAGCCCAGCCAGACTCATTCTTATATTCATGTGTGTGTATATATGTATGTATATATATATACATATACACACACATATATAAAGATCCACACCCAAAAAAGCCAGCAGCTGGATGAAATATCAGAAATATCAGCTGTCTATGCTTCGGTATGCCAATTCTGGGAAAGTACTCCTTGAAAAAGCTGGGAGAATCTACATGCTGGAAAAAATAGTTTCATCTGCATAAAAAGTATTCTAAAAAACAATCCCTGTGATCAGCTTACTCTTAGGTGAGATCTTCTAGTAAGGCTGAAAATAACATCCAAACCTTTGTGTGTGTGAGTCTAGCTGGTTGGCCAGCACTTTGTTCTGCACCTTCTGAATGGCCAAAGGTACCCTATTCCAGGCTTGCCAATAACAGCTAGCAAAATCAACAGAGTGGAAAAGACTCAACGCCGAAAATGTCTTCAGCAAATCATTAAATTAAAGATAAAGCCTCTATAAAAGTTAGGTTATAGTTTTCAATTTTTTTTAACCTCCTTTATGGCCATTTTGAAATACTTCTTCACAGGCTGTAGAATTTTCTAGCTAAACATTCTAGTTTCTTCTTAAAAAAATATTTATATATTATCTATATATAATATATATATACACACATACATACACATACTATACACACAAATATACATACACAAGAATTTTCATCCACTTTTTTTCAAAAAAAAAAAAAAGCAGTATACTTTCAGTATTACCAACAGCTAGACAGGACTCAAAACTTGTGCCTTTTGAGCAAAATATTGACATTTTTTTATACTTCTGTATTTTTAATATGTGAGAAAATGTTACATAATAAATACAGCCGGTGTGTGTGATCTGTACAATTGTGCAAGGTCTCTAAAAGAGTCTCATAGTAGCAATTAGTTTTCAATTATCATTTCTATTTTTTTTCCCATTTTAACACTGACAGTCAAGTTGTTGGAAATGAACACATGTTGACATGTCAAAGGAGTTTTTAACCTATTTGTCACTGTGGAGGATCTTAAAAAGGTGGGTTTTTTTATGTTGTTTTTTGTTTTGTTTTGTTTTTTTTCTTTTTTCCATATTATACACTGATACAGTACAATGCCAGGTGAAAAAAGAGCCTTAATTAAGCATGCATCACCCATACCCCTGTATTTGACCCCACAGAAGGGCCAGTTGCATAAGGCACCATTATGAAGGTCAACAGTGCATTAACAGCTAGAAAACCAGAATTAGTCCTCAAGGCATAAATAAGAGAGACGTAGCTGCATGAGAAAAAACGGTTTCTAAGCTTAGTGGTTTGATCCACCCGACTGAGAAAAAAAGTTTATGTTCTTAGCCTAATGGGACATTAGGCCAGTAATTTCCAGGCCCAAGCATTTAGACATTTGACACGTGTCCAATTTCTTCAAAGGGCACCTTAAGATTCTCCAAAAAGTAAACTCAAATTCTGAGTCATTGAAAATACAACCCTACACTGCACAATATCATGTTGCACGGGGAGTGTTATAAAACAGAAGAATCTGGGGGTCATGTCTTGCCAGGCCTAAATGGCTTAAGGAATCACTGTTTTAAACAAATTGAATCTTATAGCTGCTTATTAACTGGAATCAAGATTGGAGACCCGATTTGAAAATGGAAAAGTATGTAGCTCCCCCAGACCATGCACGACTTTTTTGTATTATAAAGGGAAAATGACCACTGTTATTTGTAAATACAGCTTATACAATGGGTTACAATTGAGCTCCATGTAGCCAGTAAAACAGGCTACTTGACACACTGCACATTCTATATAGCTGCACCAGACACCAGAAGTCCCTTTCACACCGGAAGGGGGACAGATGCTCCCCTTACCCTTAACACTCACCACTATGGGGTCCTGAGTTCCCACTCCCACCCTCCAAGTTTTTCCTTCTTTTTTTTTTAAATTTTTAAATTTTTTTTTTGTTTTTATTTATTTTTTTTCTAAGGTGCAGACACCCTTCAGGAAATGATTGGTGGCCAACTCATCCCTTGATATACTCCTCACACACAAAACATTCAAACTGCTTTTTTTTCTGTCTCTTGCAGTTATTTGCTACCACAAGGGGGAAAAAAAAGTCTGCCTCACCATACAGTCAGTAATAGATCCTCAACATACAGTCATCCCACCCATTAACATTCTCAGTGCGCATGCTCACGGCAAAAAGGCTCGGAGCCTCTCAGAAGGTTAGGAACCAGTGGCGAGGCGAGTCCAGGGTCACCCAAACACCATGCACCTTGGGTGCTATGCCGCTTCTGACAAGACTTTTGTAGCCCTCAAAAGACCTTCCAAAGAGAGGCCCCTGGAGGTAACTGGATAGGAAGCAAAATGGCATGCTTTGGCTGGTACAGGCATCCCTCCTTCCATGGCCGCCTCTCAGCCTGGAAGCCTCTTTTAGCCTACAGGATTCACCCCTCTGCTCCCTCAGAGGTGCCTCTTCATGTGCAGGGCCAGGTGGTCAGACCTGGAGAAACACCTGCAAGGCCAAAGCAGAAAAAAGGAGTTAGGTTTTGCCTCCAGGGATGTGTGACACACCGGATATGCGAAACTCTTCTGAGTCCTTGCCAATACTTTTAGGCACAGGAAACCCCAGGGAGAAAAATACAAATTCAAGAGGTCTTCAAGAAACAGCTAGGGAGTCCCAGAAGTCCCATGGCAGAGTCTAAACAGAACTCTCAGTTTTTTGTATTTGAAAACTGTTGAACCCCATTCTAAAAAACTTTCTCCTAGATATTTTTCTTGTAGACCCCGGCACACTGCTTCCTAAGAGAGACAGTCAATGTGTCAGAAACTTTTGAAAATGTCCCAGACTAAACAGAAATGTCAACAACTAACAAGAAGCTGTTGGCTTGCTTTCCTTCCAAGCTCTATCGCACACACCTACTCTGCTCTGCTTGTTTCCCACGATCCCACCCTTTTTTCCCTGTGAAGCCCTCAATGACATACCTGTCACAGTGAGAGCATTTAAAAGGCTTGGCACCAGTATGCTTCCGGAAGTGTCTGGTTAGTTCATCACTTCTTGCAAAACGCCACTCACAACCTTCCCATGAGCATCTGTAAGGCTTTTCTCCTGAGACGAGAGTAAATGACAAGGTCACCATGACTTGACTTTATTGACATGACAGGGGGTAAAGAAAGGGCTCAACAATACATACTGTGGGATCCCTGGAGCCTAAAGACCTCACCGTGTGTTTTAACAGAGGGACAGTACTTTTGGCAGGCTAAAGGTCACAAGCATAGGCTCTTTCCTAACCTAGCCTGAAGCTTCACTCAGGCTGCTGTTCCAGGGATCCAGGTCTGAGACAGTCATGCTACCAAAATCAAAGTTAACTCATAACAAGGACAATTACTCAGACTGCTGACATATTTGTAGGGTGAGGTGTCAGCCCACAGGACCCACAGCCTTGCTGAGGGTTGAGATTTACTGCTTTCTCCATGGAGACATCCCCTCCAGCACTATCTGGTTCCTTACTCATTTCCCTGTGGAATGAGTCCTCTGGGATCTTCTACATTTCTACAAAACTGAAATCATGAGTTTCTGGGAAACCTCATTCAAAGACTTTCAGATCAGTTTCTAAATGGCAATCAAACAACCAAACTGACATCACTCTCTAGTTAAATTATAACTGTGAATTGAATAAAATGCTACCTGTAAGTAAAAAACAATGCTAAAGTCAACCTGGGTCAAAAACTGTCTTGTTTTGGGAACACTCATGTCCTCTCCCAGCTCTGTGCTTTTTCTGGGCCCTGACTTCTTCTCTTGAGAATCTGACTATTATCTCCACAAGAATTCATAATGTGTAGCTTTCCTGTGCTCCTCCTCATATCCTGTATGTAGTATAGATAGATTGTTTTAAACAAACAGAATTTTAATCTAAGTAGAGGCTTTGAGTTAAAAAGGCCTTGTTTTAAGTAGCTGTGTGACACAGTATCTACAATAAAGGTCCACTGACCAAGACTACTGTTCCCACTTCAGGCCTTATAATATCAATGTCAACACTAGCAATCTGGATGATGCCCAAGGACCCTCTGAACTGGACTTACATGACAAAGAATGAGGAGCAACCCAACATAGCAGGATGCACGCACAAAGGGGAAATGACACTGAGTGGGTAAAGGTTTGGGTGATGATGAAGAATGGGATCTGGCCTCTTGTTTAATCTGAAAGCATCAACCATTCATCAGATTCAAATGTCCAGTCTTTTAAGATTCTACCCTGAACTCCAAAAAGACCCAATTCCTTGTTAACAGGAATTTAGGAAGTGAGGATTTCCTTGCTTCTGACCACATCCTGAGGAGCCCTGGTTCCCTCCCAGGACTGGTGCAATTCACTGGTGCCCAGCAGCTGCTGACCTCCCAGGCCCCATGAGGGGACTGACCTGTGTGAGTACGCTGATGTGCTTTCAAGTGGGAGCTTTTAGTGTAAACTTTCCTGCAGCCATTAAAGTGGCATCGATGTACTCTCCTCCTGCCGTCAGGGGAGGCGTCGCCAGTTCCCTTGTCACCAGACTTCCCTGAAGTCCCACTTCGAACCTTCCCTGGTGAGGGTAGGTCTCCTGGACCACAGCCCCATAGTTGAGAAGATTCCCTGTTCACTTCTGGAGAAGAAGGAGGTGTGGAAATGACAGACGAGCTCAGATTTCCTGAACTGACTAAGACTTCACCGATGGGATCAGAGGTAAATTTGGTCGTGGGTGAAAGTTCCTCAGAACTGTCTGAAGACTCGCTGCTGACATCAGAGGTCAGGCTGTTGGTCTCTAAGTTATAATTAAAGCTGGGGCTGATCAGAGAGTCTTCTGGGGGACTAGAAGAAATCTTCAGTTCTGATTCCTCCTTCTTCTCCCGAGCTAGAATGATTTTGGTCCACAGATCTTCCTGGCTGTCAAATTTTATCTCAGAGGCTGACACGTAGCAGGGCTCACTCTGAAGATAGCGTTCCAACTCGAGGCAGGTCTGTGCAAAACCAACCACAAAAAGGCACGTGATTGTTACGACTACTGAAAGAGGAACTGAAAGCACATAGAAAAAAAAAAAAAGAAGAAAAAAGAAAACATGCAACAAAAGACAGATAAATTATTTCTGTGTCATTGTACTATGGGTCTTCTGTAATGGAAATCTATTTCCTCATGAATTCTAGAGGAAAGCTGTTTCTAGGAATATGAAGGAAAAGCAGAGGTAAGACCTCCCTTGGTTTCTTCAGGGTTGGACCAATGTCCAATGAATGATGATCACTAGGCCTGTTTTGTTGTTATAGTTACAAGTGTTGACATTTCTAATGAGGATCCTGGTAAACCACACAAAGAAAATCAGCCTTACACACATCACACCCCCTCCCACCAACCTAACAGGTTTAACCAGATCGTTTGACATTCTCTAGAACCATGTGCATCAATGAGAACTCCAGCCATCCTCAAGTAGTCACACAACAGGAAAGAAAGATTGCACAGCACACAGTGTGGTCGGAAGACCCCCTTGGGGACATCGATGACAATATAGGGCTGGCTGTAGTCAGAGAGCAGACAGCAGATATCTGTCTGTATGCAGGGACATCCACAGATTTGAAGAGAAACCTCCCATTTCCTGTGTAGCTAAGACCTAACATCACACACACACACACACACACACACACATGTACACACACTTATGTATATTTTTTAATGTCAATTCTCAAGTACAGGGTTGTGAATATGACCAAACTTTAATGATTTCTTCACAGTGGTCAGAGGAAAACAAGAAACCTCAACAACACAAGTGGAGGAATTCTTCCAGAATGGCCATCTGCTATTGTAAAGATGGAAAGGGGAAATTACTCCCTGGCTCTTCTGGGAGTCCCACAATGAAGAAGGACTTTATCTCCTGGCCAAGAGTACAACAGTATGAGTCATCACTCCTATTTCTTTCACGCAATGCCAAAGGAGACTTCCTTTTGAAATTCTGACCAGCTGCCAATAAGGACCCAGCTCAAATATACATGCAGTGTGCCATGGACAGAGTGCCCCTTCCCCAGCCCCGCAACCAACCTTTCAAGGAGCTACACAACTGCAGAGATCAGCATCCCCTCTCCCCACCATCTCAAACTTTCTAGCCACTGGAAAAGAAAAATGGTAGGAAACATTTTAGGATTAAATTATGTCGGCCCTGATTTTTTCACTAGGTTTGCCTGCATGCCCTTATAAGGTTGTCTGTGCCACTGACTATTCCATTCTACAGATAGAAATTTCGACATCAAACTGCAACAAATTGTTATCAGGGTACAGACCATCTTGAGCACAGGCTACCAGCAAAAGAGTAAATGCTTACTTAACAATGTGCCTTCTACCACAGTATACACATATCCTAATCCCTCCCTGTGGACGCTTCACACAGCAAGCAGGAGCAAGGCAAGGAAAGGGGGATGCTTGTTTTCTCTTTCCCCCCAAAATTCGATGACTGCTACAGTGCACACAGTATTGTGAATGGAGGCGGCGATACATATTATTGATGTTCTGAAGAAAAGGCGAGCACATTTATGACGATCTTGTTAAACTTTAATCAACTGGCTAATTTAAAATCTCCATTATGCTGATGAGCAGTGGGGACATGATCCCAGCTCTCTGGGAGTTTAAAAGGCTCTGAAGGGGACCAGGAGCCAGGTCTGGCTTGTTGCCCAAATCCCAAATGCCTAAAGGAAACTACTAAGATCAATTTCAATCACGTCCCAGGGAGCAGCTTCTTTGAGGAGAAAAAATGGGGAGGGGGAGAGGAAGGCAGGAGAGGATTGTGAACAATTAAGTCGGCATGTGGAGGTTTCAGCCAACACTTTGCTTTTCATGCGTTTTAAAGCCTGGGAGGTTGTGAAACCCATAGAATATATTTTATCTGCCAATTCACTTGAAGAGAAAAAGAAAAAGAAGGGGAGAGAGTCATCCTCCGAACCATCGTTTTAAAGACAATGGTAAAAGTGTTTGAGAGTGTCTTGCCACCGAGGGGATCCTAAGACTTAGATTGAGAGGAAGAAATGTTTCTTATATTTCCGTTGTCCCAAATTCTAGTTCCATTAAAATGCCGGAAATCGAGTTTTTTTTTTTTCTTCCCCAAAGTAAGACCCGAGGCAACTAGGAATGGACTCATTGTCATATGACTGACAAGTCACTTGTGTGCAAACAGCTCCCCCACCACCACCACACACACACCCGCCGCGCAATCAACAAGAAAAGCAGGTAAGAAAAACAAGGCAGACATTGGCAAACGCTAAGAAATTATCCAAAAGGAAAAGAAACTGTAAATGGCCTTGAGTTTAAAAAACAAAAAATTAAAAAAAAAAAAAACAGCTGCTGCGTTCCGCAGGCAAAATATTAGACTTAAAAAAAAAAAAAAACCTGGATGTACAAACATCAAAACCAAAACAAAATCTTTAAATCAAATCTTTTGGCAGTAAAGGCAAACTCGTTCATATGACAAAGTCCAGCTGTGGAGTTTGGACCTGGTACAGCCTCAAACTTGTGCCAATGGCTCCGGTCTGGATCGGGTCGAGGAATTTGGGGTTCCCTTCCCTCAGGTGGATGCTGCTCGGAAGCTCGGAAATAGCAAAAAATAAAAAATAAAGAAAAACGTTTGAGAACAAGAGCTCGCCTCCATACAAATGACAACTCTAGTCCCCGCTGCCGAAGGCTCGCTTTACAGTGCCTTCATCATTCCAGGCAGCAGAAGGACATCTTAAGATCATATTTATTTTTTTTAATTAAGCAAACGCTAACCATCATTAAAAAGATGCACTTCCAAGCACACACCATTTTGTCTGCGCCTCCGCGAGACTCCCTCCTCGGCGCACCGGGCACGTGAAAAAAAAATACGTATTTACCTGTTGCCAATATTCCTCCAGGGACGGCAGAGCCGAGAAGTAGCCCGTTTCGTGCACAATCTGTAGTTCCTGGAAGATGCTACACATTGGGAGCACATCCATGTCGGGTTGGAAAAGACAGTCCCCGCTGTCGGGAAAACAGGGAGGAGAGCGATCAGGAGTCGGAGCAGAAACTGTCCCCGGGAGCGCAGGTGAAAGTTTCATGCAAACTGGATGGCGCTGCAATCGGACGCCGGGTCCGGACCCTCCCGCAGCCCGCAGCGCGCCGAGCCCACGCAATATTTGCAAACAGCGGACTGACTGCAAGCGTAACCCCTGCAAAACTTCCCTATTCAAAGCTCCGCTGCCAGCCTCCCCCCTCCTCCCCCGCTTGGCTCCCCCCACTCCTCCTCCCCCCACGTGACCAGCTTGGAGCTCCGCCCCCAGTGATACCCAATCCGGCCGCGCCTGTCCCGGGGGCTGCGCGACGATGATGTCAGCTCGCACCAATAGCCTGTGCGGACACAGAGCAGCCCCGCCTGGCGTGACCGAGCCTCTCCATTACAGGCCTCTCGATTGGTGCAATTCGAACTCGGCCTGCGCTGATTGGAAAGACGCTTCGCAGGCTATTTTTAGCAGGGTATATAAGGCGAGGGCTACGGCGCGCCGAAGGAGTCGGGGCTGGGAGGTGCGCGGCCGAACGCCGCAAAATGTGCGGCTGGAGCTGGGGAACCTGGCCGGGGCAATCGAGCACCTCTCCCCGCCGCCCGGCCGCCCGTTTCCACCTCTGATCCCGACACCCGGACTGAGACCCAGCAAAACAAGGAAGCTGATATCTGCCCGGTTCCCCCTCTCATTCCCTCAGTGCTCGGTGCCGGTGTCCCCGGATCCTTCCCTAAGCCTCTATTCTCTTTGGTCCCCTGATTTCTCTCTTTGTCCGAATCTTCTTCATACTCAGAGATGCTAAGGTGACCCGGAGTGGGCACAAACAGGCCCACGGATCCCTGTGTAGTGATAGGACCATCGGACCAAACAGCAGGGGAATTTGGTGCCTTAGAGTCAGACACTCTGGTAATTTCTGTGTGAATTCCTAGGACGGAGCATGAAGAGAGCCCGAGACCCGCACATTCTGCAGAATACCCCCACTTTATACCCAGGGAAAGGAGGAAACACTAGAGCATCCCGAAAGTGCCCTTTCTGACCTGTGGGTTAGATAAACTTAGATTCTCTGGAATGAATTTTACCTATTGGAAGTTGCAAGCGCAGCCTTTAAGATAGCATCCCAAACACTAGTGTTCGCAAGCTCATAGAGATGACCTGGCGCCACCCCAAGTTAGAGAGCTGGGCATCTCCAGCTTTAAAATGCCCTTTTGCTTGATACACAACTCTCATTCTAAGAAGATGCAGACTGCTCCTAATGGGGTAAAATCTGTTTATCTTGTAGAAGACAGTCTCCAAGATTCCTCACCAAGGCTAACAGGCTTTTGTGGATGTGTAAACAATTTAAATTAGGCTGAAGCCAATATTAATTATATATGTAAGTATATGCACATATATATATAGTCTCCTAAAGCACACCATGATGTTCATTAAAAAAATAACTGAGCAACTAAATTTTTTGAGTAAAAAGCCAATTATAACAACTTCAAAAGTAATATTTAATTAATAGTATCCTTTTAAACCTAGTAAAATATGTAAAATAATTTTAGAAGGTTCTTTTTTACATTTTTCATATTTAATTTTAGAAGTCTAGAACAGATGCATGTACCAGAATGATAAGCTTGTAAGGGTCTTAGACATACTTATTGCTAAACTAGGAAAAGTTATCTTTTCAAAAAAATGCCTCTTGTATGAATCACATGAAGGTGGTCATTGGCCCTCATTTTTGCTATTTACCCTAGTGATGAAGAGGGAAGCCTATCCCTCTCCAGGTTATGTGTTTTTATTTTGTTTCCAGGAAGAGAATGGAAATGGCTTTAGGACACACATACATAGGTTGAACTCACTTCCCAGTGAAGTCCTTATATGGGGCTAGAGCTTTATAATTAGCAGCAAGCTTGTGACTTTGGAATTAACAAAGGAAGCAAGAATCAGATCAAATCTATGAATGGAAGCCAACACAATAGTACACATGGTAAAATATTAGGTGAAAGTATAAGACACTGACTAAGTAAAGGCCTTAATAAAGCCTGGAGGAGGCTGTAATTCCTAAGGGGTGTCATAATGAAGACACTGAAACTTCCCTTATTGGACAGAGAATTAGTCATCGTCTTAACACATTCTCTTACATTCCTATAGAATGTTAAAATTTCCCTCTGTCTCTTACAAGCACTGCCAGTTAAATAGAATATTTGCGTAGTTTATTATTACAAGAATGAATTTAATCGGACATAATAGATATACAATCAAAACTGTGACTCTCAGAAAAATTAATTAGAGTAAAAGAGTACACTCAGACTGAATTCCAAGTAGAATAATCTCTGTGACTTCCTGCTGCTCCCATTAGGCATTCAGCACATATTATTCATATCCTGTCATAGGCCAGGTACACATAAACTTACAGAGCAGGCAAAAATCTATGTTACAGCTGGGGTAAGAGGAAGGGCTCCAAGATGTTTTCAACAAAAGGCACTTGGCCTCCTGAGCATTCAACTATTGATGAGAAAATAGTCTTGTGATTGTATGTAAGGACTATCCATGAGATCTGAGTAATACAGATGATGTTTGATTTTTAAAAAGACTTAACACAAATCAGAGAGATTCAGATGGGCAAGTGTGGAATGGAAGAAAAGCATGACTGTAAACTCTCCATATCCATGCTATAGCTTTGACCTTGGTCCCTATATCTGAAGAGAAAAAAGTTCAGCCTGGCCTGATGGAAATATCCCTAGACTCTTTCAGTTGTTCAAGAGACTGAGGCAAAAGGATTGTGAGCAAGGGTTGCCGGCTCTACAGAGTGAATTCAGCATTAGTTTGGGAAACTTGATGACACTGTATCAAAAATCTTAAACAACTTTAAAAAAAAAAAAAAAAATGTAAGAGAGGGGTTGAGGGTAGTGCTTACCCAGGAAACACAATACCCAGAATTCAATTCCCAAACCACTGTCCAAGGTTTGTTTAGAGGGGGTCCTCAGGGCCCGGTTTTGTGCTTCTTTTCCAGTATATGGGTTTGTACACACATTTCCCAATTCCTGCATTCCATTCGTGGCTGGAGGCAGGGTGGAAAGCAGGAAGGAGAAGAGGTTCCTAGGGGCTGGAGGGTATGTCCTCAGATCTAATTTTAAGGTCAACTCAGCATGAGGGCTCCGGGACTGGGGCCTTTGAAGCCTTCCTGTCCCCTCCTCCAAATAGCTGAACTTTCTTGTGTGTACTAAAGGAATGGTGGTCATTCTGTTCAGGCATGGAAACTGATTGCTGGTTATAGGACTTGGATTTAAGAGGGAGGGGTGGTCTGACATTCACAGCTTTTGAGAGAAGTTTCTAGAATGAGAATGGAGGCCTTTGCAATCTACTACTATGCATTCCCCATCTCATAAGCACTGGGCTGGGGGCTGGGGTGGGCGGTGTTGTAGAAAAGAGTCAGCATGTCAAAAATCATGATGTATTAAAATCCCTCGTCTGTACAAGCCATAAATTGAAGGCAGTATATGAATACTGAACTGCGCTCCATTCTCAACTTTGCTCTTGATATTTATGACAGATGAGGCAGTAAAATGAAATCCACTCTGCAGATCCAACAGCAGATAAGAAGCAAATTTGGGCCTGGGGCTGTGCAGTTAACTCCAGTAAGAGCTCCATCTGTCACAAGCTGAAGATCTCTGTCTCCCTACCTCCCCTCTACGTCCTAGTAATTGGTGGACTACTTGAGGGTGATCATCTTCTTACCCATCCTCATCTATTTATCTCTCACAACCCAGTCTGCGGTGCCATATTCCTGAATGCAGAGGTCTCATCCTCCCTGGCGCTCTGAGCTATTTCCTCACACACCACACTCCTTCATTTCTCACCATGAAGTTCCCTTTGTTGCATTTAGCTGTGAAACCCTGGTTGAAAATGAAGTTGGTAAATAGAGCTTTCGGCTTGTGGATCAGTAGATAGTAACTAGGTTTTTGTTTTGGTGTTCTTCCAGAAAATTCAAACGAGGTCTTACAAATCTAGTCAAAGATAATTTCAGTACTGCCTCCTAATTATATGGGCAAAGAATATTCTCATGAATGGTCAAGATGGCAGTTTTGTTTGTTTGGGGCATCTTTAACAATATGTCCTCTCTCCCACAGAAAATTAATTCATAGTCCATTTGATTGTTTCCTTGAATTGTTCTGTAAAATACCATTTTTTTTAAAAGTACTTGTGAGATGTTGTATGATAGGTGCTTTGAGTTAAAAATGTTTATTTTTATCTACTATCTCATTTGTATATGATTCTATTCAAAAGCATGAGTTGCCTTTTCTTTATGTATTTCCCTCTCCAATAGTAATGAATTTTTCATTGAAAATGAAAAACAAAAAGTTCAGTTACTACATGAGGTGTTAGGTAAAGCTTCACAAATGCTTTATTTGTTAAATTTTAAATTTTCACTTTTTAAAGTAACTGTTATGACTGAGATAGCTGGTGAAAAAAAGTCTCTTACTAGTGGTTTTCAGTAAACATTCAACTTAATTTGTCACAATGTAAATGTGCTTTGTACAGGGATTACTAGGGCTCTAGTATTAGCAGAGGTTGTGTATATGTTTATGTCTAGCATGTGTGCATACATATATACACATATATACATATATACATAAATGTGTATATGTATGTATGTGTAGGTCTATATGTATGTGTGATATGTGATTATGTTTGTATATTTGCCTGCAGGTATGTCTGGATGTAATTGTCTACATGTGTATGTATTTATATACATATGTAAATGTAATATTTGTTTTAGTATCCCTGTATGTAAAAACAATAATGAGATGAAACATTAAAACCACTCACTTCACAAGATACTGTGGCTGCCTATGTTTCCTAGAGGGCCATTGATGTGGGATGTCTTTGTTTATGCTGTGAATATTATTGGTTAATAAAGGGACTATTTTGGCCTATGGCAGAACAGCTTAGAAGCAGGTAGAAAATCCAACCATATGACATCTAAATACTGCCATCCTAGTGGCATAATAGTACTTTAGGCAACATAGTGCTTGATAGGTTGTAGACCTTGCTCTAAACTTTGTATATAATAAATAATTCTCAAGCATCCTTTGTGGCAGGTATTAGGTCAGTTTTATGGAAAAACTGAAGTACTAAAAAGTAACTTGTCACTTAGTAAATGATGGAGATGGAATTTGAACACATGTATAGATTACTTGGAACTACTCAACTGTGTAGTCTAAATTTTATTTTACTTATTTAGGGAGGTGGGATTTGTTTTGGCTCTCAGTTTAAGAGTTTAGCTCATCATGGTGAGAAATGCTAACAGCAGAAGCCTGACAGTTGATCACATTACATACATTCATAGTCCCCTTTGGAGGCAAGAGATCCCTATGTAGCCCAGGCTGGCCTCAAACTCAGCCTTTTTAGTATTTGGTTTATGTGCTTGTGTCACCACCAGTGGCATTGTAATCTAGAATTGCAGTTTCTTCTGATCAGCTGTATGAAAAAATTTTGTTTCCAGTGAAATTAGAATAGCATATATTCACCTTTGGGGAGAATTTTGAGATGGAAAGTTTATGTTCATCATAAATGCTGGAGGATTATATGTTCTAAAAGGTTTTGTATTTTAATATTTTTTCAGAGGAGATATTTATTGACAACTCCCTAAAGTAGGAGAGGGTCCAAGGGGTGAATATCCATATTTTACTGATTTTGATTCTTGTTGTATTTCTTTGTTGGGCTATTTTCTGTAATATAGAGATCCATGAGAATTACATTGGCCTGTGGATGCATTATCATTTTCAAAAGTAAATTAATAATTGAAATTGAAAAAAAAAGAAAATCTAATCATAGATACAGGGGTAGGAGTGCAAAATCACAAGGGACACTATCCAGCTACCTAAGAAGCAAGTATAATGGAGTACAGGCAAGTTACGGGCCACATGGCAAGACAGATTAATAGAAATGGGTTGAGTTAAGATGCAAATGCTAGTTATCAATAAACCTGAGCCATAGCCCAAACAGTTTGTAATTAATATAAACCTTTGTGTGTTTCTGTGGGACTGCAAGTCAGCAGGTCTGCACAATGAGCCAGACAAGCCAATAACTTCTTACTATAGGCCATAGGTGGCAGGATGTCTGTCCAGTTCACATTTCCCAACCCTGATTTTTCTGTTGTGGCTGGAGACAGGGCAGAAAGCAAAAGAAAGAACAGATTTCCATGTGTAAAAGGGTATGCCTATAGGGTATGCCTTCAGGTCATCTCTGTGCATGTGGGCTTGAGCTTTTCTATCTATTCCCCCTTAAATACTAAGCTTCTTGTAGATGGCTACATTGGAAGTGACTTTATTCTCCCCTAGGTAGACAAGAAACCCACTTCCTGGTTTAGAGAACTTGGATTTAAGGGGAATCATGCCTTCTACCAGCACTAAAGAAGCGCTTTCTTTGAGAGGAGATTCTGGAAATAGAGTGGAAGCTCTTCAGGCCTACTACCTTACATCCTTCCCCATTAAGGAGTTCTTAAAGTATCCACTATTGCTGTCTGTAGCAGTGATCTCCTTACAGTGTATCAAAGTCTCCTTCTCTTGATGTCTTAGCTTCTTCCAGATTCAAGACTTGTAGGGGCTTTCTGGCTGGCGTGCTTGAATAAGTTAAAGAAAAGTTATAGGCTGCTTGACACTGTCTTGTAGCAAGGTGAGAATGCATTTCTTTTGTGACTTTCTTCAGTTGTTAAGAGTGGAGCTCCAGAAGCCCAACAAGGGGGAAAGTCCTCAAGTAATGATGGGTGAACTCTTGAAAACACACCAGGTTAGAAAATAAAAAAAAAAAAAATCAATCAAACAAACAAACGAGAGTGAGCAGAGTGGGAGAGAGAGAGAACAGGTGGAAAGAGATACACTCTGACTCATACTATAGGCACGTTGAAGATACATTATAGAATATATGGAAATGATTAAATCACAATCTTTCCAGAGGGAGTGGCAAATGGAAATAATCACTATGATTTGGCATATAAGCAACACCTGCTTGGGTGGAAACAAAAACAAGAGCACCAAGAAGATTAATTTTAATGGATTTAGATTTTATCAAAACTTGAAACTGTATCAGAAGACAATAGTCTATTGAGAGGAAAATATTCTTAAAATGTATATTTAAAATTGAAAAGTATCTAAGATATACATATGACATATATTAGTCAAAATTATATATAAACAGTAATCAAATATTTTAAAATATACTTCACTGACCATATTAAAAAAAAAAGTTGGTCAACAAAATCCCTAACCAGGGAATTATGCAGCATACTCAACTGAATTTGTTAGGGAAAAATATTAACACCAAAGTTGGTGAAAATGTTTTGTGAGTGGCCAGCATTTTCTAGAGCTCTTAGTGAAGGTATAATGAACATACTGTAGTCTCTTTGGAAAAGATTTTGTTATTTTACATTAAATGGAACATGCGCTTAGCTTTTCATTCTGCATTTTCATCTTTCAAGAATTTAACCAAAAGAATTAAATGACTATGTCCCCAAAAGGGGTAAAATTGTTCATAGCAATTTATTTATAATACCTTCCCCCTAAAAGAAAAAAGAATCATGTTGAGTTGATAGCAGGATCACATTGTGGATATAGGATATGCTGATTCTTCCAGCAAACACAGGCAACCATGTTCTGAGATGATTCTGGAGTGTGTTTCAGAAACATGAGAAAAAGAAGCTTTGTGAACATGATTACTTCCTACAACACTCACAAGTCTACAAAAGATACAACTTATATTTGGTGAACTGAACTGCCAGGCTTGCTTCTCGTGGTAGGTGAGCAGGCTACCAACTGACTTGGAAGGAGCTCTCCAAGGGTTGAGTATGTTCTAGTGTCTGGATGGAGACCTGTTTGCTCTGACAGTGGGAAGTGTTCCCATTGGTTGACTGGCACACTGAAAGCCACATTTCACTCCCTACAAATTGCCACCTACCCCACAGAACAATGAACATAGAATTTCTGCTGATGGATTGAGAACTGCTCTGTTTAAAGGGGACATGCCTTGCCATTCAGAAAGAAGACTGGGAAGATGGTTTAGTCAGTAAGTGCTTCTTGCTGCACAAACAGGAGGACCAGAGATCACATCTCAAGCACACATGTATAAAGACTAATTGCTGTGACTCATGCTTGTAATGCTACTGCTGGGGAGGTTGAACAGGGGGGCTCACTGGGACTTGGTGGCCAACTAATCTAATGTAATAAGTGATCTCCAGATTCAATGAGAGACCCTGCTTCAAATAATAAGGTTGAATGTGATTGAGGAAGGCATTAAAAGTTGACTTCTAATCTTCATATATATGTAGACATGAAAGAATTAGTAGACATAAATGCCTTTCCAATGCTTACACACAAACTTTTGAAAAAGAATTCAGAAGCTTTCCAGGTGTGGTGACATTAAAAGGCAGCACCAAGAGTGGTGTTACACATTTGCATACACTTATAAGTTATAAAGTTCTAGTTGAGTTTGCTGGGAAGTCCTTCTAGTCTCATTTTACTATGTTCTAAATAAAAATAATAAAGTATCAACAATGACTTTTAAGAAGCTAGCAAACACTGGGAATTTTTCAAGGAAATTAATTTTTATAAAAGGAAATAGAGCGGGGGCTGGAGAGATGGCCAGAGCATCTCTGCTCTTCCAGAGGACCCGGGGTTCGATTCCCAGCACCCACATGGCAGCTAACAACTGTCTGTAGTTCCAGTTCCAGGCAAACACCAAGGCAAATAAATAAAATAAAGTTTTTTGTTTTTTGTTTTTTGTTTTTTTTTTTTTTTTTTTTTTTTTTTTTTTTTTTTTTTTTTTTTTTTTTTTTTTAAAAAAAAAAGGAAATAGAGCAAATGACCTCTGGATCTTGAACAGGTACATATGATTAATATGCTTTTTTTAAAAAGTCAGGGCTCAAGAAACCATGGTTCAATGATTAAGAATGCTTATTGCTCCAACAGAGGACCTGAGTTGGATTTTCAGTACTTATGTTGCAGTCTATAAATGCATGTAACTCCAGCATCAGGATATCTCATCCTTTCTTTTGGTATCTGCTGGCATCTTCATTTATGTATACTCACACTTAGATACATTCTTATACACATCATTTAAAATGTTTGAAAATAAAAGAAGAAAGCAAAATATTTTGTCTTTTGTCAATGCCTGTAACATATATAGAAAGTTACCACATTGTAGTGTACTGTACTGTGCTCCTGGGTTAGGTATTGCATAGATTCTTTGTCTGTCCCATTTAGGACAGCACATTTAGTCTTCACAGAATCTATGTTTTCTATTATGCTTGGGCTTTACCAGCTTTTCAATTACTTCTTTCCAAATGAATGAATCCATAAGTGACTATGTGCATGTGTGAATGCTGGATTCATCTGCAGGATAATATGGAACTTCAGAGTTTTGTCTGACTCTACTCAAGTGGGGTAAATTTGTATTTTTAATCCATTCATAATTTTACTTCATTTCCTTCCCTTCTTTTTGTCCACACAGAATTTACATTTTTAAAGGTTTATTTTATCTGTTTAATGGAGGAAGGGAACATATATACCACAACATGTGTTCCTTGAGTTCAAAGGCCAGCTTTCAGAGAGTAGATCCTCGGGCATGAAATTCAGCTTGTGATGTTTGTTTCTAAACACACTTACCACTGACCCATTTCACTGGCTCCAGGATGTTCCTTTCAGTGGCTTCTAGGTGACAAACTTCTCTGCCTACTCATCTTGTGCTACCCAGTCTAGTCCACATTCTGTTTCCTACAACTTGGAAAGTGAAAGCTGGTGTTTGTTGAAGAATTCTTATTTTTATCCCTGTTATGTGTCCCTTCTGGAATGGTGTATTTTTATTACAATGGAATTTAGAGAGGCTGGGTACAAAAATCATCATTTCTGGTCTTTCAGATTAAATATAAAAAAAATTGAATTTCACTTAGAAATAAGTTCAAAATCCTCAGAAATATGCTTCTTTGTGGTTTTAGTTTTATAGTGCAAATAATAGATAGCTTTTCTTCTTGGACATCAGTTTTATTGTTGCTGGGTTGTGAATGCCTGGTAAGCCTGAAATGAAAGAAAAGAAAATCAAAGAGAAGATAACAAAATGGAATATGAGAGAAATAACAAGAAGCAAATAGAATGAAAAGGACTACTTTAACTATAGTTAGTATTTTAAGAGGGACTTGAGATGAACTTCCTGGGCCAATAGGATTACATTAATGATTCCTTACAAACATACATAAATTGAATTTTTGTGATGCTTTTCTTGAAACAAAGATGTTTTTACCTGCATAAAAAATAGATTCAACCTTGCACAGCTCAGAAGATCTTATCTCCTTCAGTGCAAGTTTTTTGTTTCCACAATGCATAAACATAATCAGAACACTCAGAAGTCTGTACCATCTATCTGGCACCACATTTCTACCTGTCAATATGTCTATTCCTCTTATGCAAAATCATCAGAAATGTTTAAAGAAAAGCATATTTTTAATCAAATGATAAATATTGACTTGCATCTATGGAAAATAATAGTTGCCAATGTTTGCACATAGCAATATTTATTTGAGGAGGTGTGTGCAAATTAACAATATCTTAGATGAGTACATGTCATGGATCAGAGGATGGGAAATGATGGGCAGAGATCTTGAAGAAAACTATCTTAGACAAAGTAATAAAAAAGTTCTTTTAGATGAAGTGAGTAACATTTGTGTAAAACAAAATGTGAGGTGTCAGATAAAATCGAGGCATGCTATTATCTGGCAGGAAGTGTGTGCAGGATGTAACATCAAGTGATAAAAAGTTCTTCTTTTGCCCTTTATGTTAAAAGATAGTTATGGATTTTATACCATTCAAGTACTTATGTACAAATGGTGTGTTACTTTGATTGGTAGCAACTTTCACTACAAACTTCAAGGAGGTCAAGAAGACATCAATGTGCCTTCTTAGAAGAGTAAATTCTCTAAAACATGTTAAAAGTATGCATTTGGAAGCATCCTTTGTTTTAATGTATTGAAGTTGCCTTTGGGTCTGAAATAAGAGACTTGGTCAATGTCCCCTGGAGAGTTCAAAGAACTTCAAAGCCCCCTCATCTTTTATACATTTTTAGCCTATTTTGTGTATAGTTTTGTTGATCTAATAAAGTGCATAGAACATTCCAATCCACACAGAGACTCTTCTAGAAGAATCAACCTCCCAGAATGCTTACATATTCTTTCTAGAATAGCCTTCAAGATTCACTTCCTGTGTGAAGTTTGGGTGAATGGACAAGTTGGGTCCTATGTATACACTGCTGCAATGTGCACATTAAACTGTTCTGTTTCTCCTAAATGATGCCGCTTCTCTCATTGTTACTGAGCACAAACATGACAACTTTGTAGTTCTGTGTCCCAAATGGCTGCAAGTGCAAGGCAATGTGAAATTACCTGTTCGTTTCCAAATCAAAGGCGAAAGTTTGCATTCCAGATAGAGCAGTTTTGCTCTTCTTCATCTTCCCAGGATTCCTTAATGTGACTGAGATGAAAGATTGAGGCTGATTTCTGAGGAAGAATTTCACTGGAACAGACTTAATGACTTTACCCTTTCATATTTATTGTTAAAGAACTCAAGGATAATATATGTGGTCTGGGATTAAGCACTCTCCTGTCTAATCCATTTGTACATGGAGATTAAACACAAATTTTAAACTGGTGTCATTATTTAATGTCATTAAAAGGAGATAAACATGGTTTGGGGGACAAATCTTTGATTTAACCACCTCCCTCAACTCAGCCAGTTTTTTCACATTTCTGAGTTTCTGGTAAAGACTTGCTTACCTGATAGGATTTCTTGAGGATTAAGTGGGATAATAAAATGATTTAGCTAATCATAGTCATTCTACTAAATACAGAACTCTTGTAGGGTAACTCCCTACAAGACAGGCTCCAGAGATAGCTCTATGGCTAAGAGCTTTCTCTGCAAACATGGAGATTTTAATTTTGAATCTCTTGCAAACATATGAAAAGCTAGATATGGCTGCTTGCATCTATGACTTCACCATCAATGGGTAGAGACAAGTGGATCTGGAGCATTTACTGGCCAGCCAACTTAGCCCAAAAGAAAAGCATTCAAGTTCAACAGGAGACATTGTATCAAGGTAGTAAAATAATAGATAATAGAAGTCATCTATTTAGTCTTCCTTTGGCCTCTGTACCTGCACACTCCACTGCAGTACATGTACACACTCACATACACCACACACACACACACACACACACACACACACACACACACACATACACACACACACACACACATACACACACACACACACACACAGAGAGAGAGAGAGAGAGAGAGAGAGAGAGAGAGAGAGAGAGAAAATTGGGGGAAAAATCCCCAAAATAAAAAGGCACATTGATGAATGCTGACACGGGAAAGATCTGAGTAGAGACAGCTTCACTCAGAGAAAATTCCTGAGATATGTTTCCCTGCTTTAATGACAAATGACAGTAAGAGGCATGGGAGAAGGGGCCGGGGCAGCGTTTAAAGGCTGGGTACTGGGCAGGGGCAGTGTTTAAAGGCTAGATACTGGGTAGCTTTCTTCTTTTACACTTTTGTGTTGTTTTCTTTATTATAGATGTACCAGGTAATGTATTGTCTTTCAAACAATTACTGGCCACAGGAACATTTCAGTGTCCCTCTCCGAAATGGATCTTCTTGGTCCCAGTTGTATAGGCTGTTGTCTCAGATTCTACCAGCTGCTCTTCCCCAGATCCATTTCGGAATCCAGACCTTATTTACCCCACTGGATATCAAATACAAATCTCCCTCACTGATTTTTTGGTTTGTTTGGAGTTCTTTCTCAGCCAGGAAAAGGTTAGGCTGGGAAGAGGGATGCACACCCAGACACATTTCACAAATATTGCTAGGAAGGCAGAGACACACAAATGGAGACATAGATAGACTTCAGGAACTGTTGGCTATCACAGTGTAATCTATGGGATGTTGGAATTTATGCTGAGTAAAGACAAATTATAAACTGAAGCAAAGTCTTCGGATTTACTTTTCAAATAAGGCATTATATTGTTTTGTGATTAACAGATTCATAAACACTGGCTGTGTCCTAGTACTGTTTCTAGTGATTACTTTTGGGGACTGACAAACAAGAAAATATTTTTGCTAAAATTGCTCAGACAGTGTGCAATTAAAAAAAAATCTTCTTATTGATAATGATATTTTTAACTACTTACAAAGTTTGCCCTGTTCAAAGCATGGTCTCATGAGGAGTTAAATCCTAGAACTATCTCATACCCTCTATCCAAAAGAGATACTTTTAAAAACTAGCATGTTGTCATGGCAGCATGAAAATGTTTAGGTGTGACTGATCCTCTGAGGAACTGAGTACTTCTGAGCACCTCACCACAATATCTTCAATGTCTGTGGTGAGATATCACAAGTCAATCTCAAGAGTCAGAAGCCCTCACCAGGAGGAGGGGTAGACAGATCCTTTCTTTAAATGACTAAGGTAAAATGTTTCATGGCAGAGAGAAAGCAAAGGACTCTGAAAATTGTCATCTCAAAAATCTCAAATTACAAAGGACTCTTCATGTCCTAGGGAAAAGAACACAAAGGACACGTCAGGTGCTGTGGTTTTCCTGAACAGGCCAGAGGCATCACAAACCAAACTTTAGGAAAGACACATTTTTACACATTTATAGAAATAATCTGCTTCAGATTTAAAAGGGAGAGCTGAAACCACATGTTTGCATGGCTGGCAATCCAGGATAATGTCTAGAGTATTTTTTAAGACCAAAATTAGAGCTATGCAGAGTGTGGATATAGATTAGTGGCAATACAGAGTTAGCTGAAAAGAAGAAAGAATAAAAAGAAACTGTCTATAAGTCCTACCCTTCCCCCAGACAAAAATGAATGTTGTGTTTTTACTGACAGAGCTGTACCCAGCAAGCACCTGAATCACTTCACAGATAATCATTTTGTAGTTCACTATTTAAAAATATAAAACTAACAATTAATGATGGAAAGCATTCTGAGATTTAAGGATAGATTTTATTTTATTTTATTTTATTTTGAGCTCATAGTTTTCTAATCTCTGAGCAGACTGCACTCCAACTGCCGGAGAAAAGGAGGTGATCCCCTACAGAGAACAAGGCAGGAGCCAGTGGTGTGTGCTATGAGTTTGAGCTTGAGTCTCACCCTTTTGCTGCCTTGAGAAGCCTGCTTGATCTGCATGTACAGAGAGGCCAAAGCCATAACATGCTGTGGTTACATGATCTAACACAGCATCCAATGGTAACGGTCACCTAGCAAGAAAAAAAAAAAAAAAAAAAAAAAAGCATTGTATGGAGATTTATCTGACCGAGAAAGCCAAGGCAAGAGATGTCACACATCTAAGTTTAGAGACCAGAAAGCCTTTCTGTTTGAGTCATCTGAGCTCTGAGTGAGTGAATTAGTTACTATCTTTTAATTATTGAATGCAGAGTAGTTTTCTAATTAAGCATATTTCAGTGGTGGAAGCATTGCTCTAAAACCAATATCTTAATTATTAATGTTATTAATGTTTAATAGCTAAAATTTTTCAGTTATTTATATAGAAATCTATAAAGTGTTTAATCTATGTTCAGCTCTTTTGTTTGATTTTATCAGTTATCACAGCCCCAAAGTTTGAGTAGACAAAGATTATCCCTGGTCATAATTTAAAAAAAGAAAGCAATCAGGATGTTAGTAAAACTCTAGTACTTAGTAATGTGCTAAAATGTGTATTTAAGATTGTATTTGTGCAACTGTGTTCAGGCACATGCATGTAATATGTGTATCTATGTAACAACAACAATAATAAAAAAAGGCTAGCAATTTGAAAGGGAGTTGGGGAGCACAGGAAAGCTAGGGGGTGAAAAAGGAAAAAGAAGTAATATATTTTAATTAAAAAAATTTTAAAGTTTATCTAAACAGAGAAGCAGGTTTCAGCTAACTGCAGAAATGTTGACATTCAGTGCTGACAGGTTTTCTAGCTGGACTCCAACACCAGAGCCCATCTTCTTTAAAATATTAAACATGTCTTCTCTAGTTTAAACAGTCATTTGACCCTAACACTTGGGAGAAACATATTTTGCAATATTTTTAAATGGCTTATCAAAGAATTCCTTCTTATTTGCTAGTATGAAATCAATTAAAAATCTGAAAACTTTAAACTCCATTTGACTTTTTTTTTCCTCTCCAAAGAAAATATATTATTTAGAAAACAAATATGGTTGTCTGGTGATGGTTTTTTTCTCTTTTTTTTCTCCAAATGAGCCAACAAAACAGAATAAAATATATGATCCTCTCTGGTCAGGCTGAGGCTGAGTCATTTCCTGTTTCAATAACAAGAATGTCATCAGCTAAACTCCAAGCAGCAGTTTGTCACTGTGTGTGGCTTTATTTGTACATGTTGCTAGAAGCTTCTTAAGGAAAATACACTCATCGTTTTAATACCAAAAAAGAAACTTTCAGGGAGCAGCTTGGCTCTGCCTGCTGCTTGTGTTTTAGTTATGCTATAACTCATGAAGGGGTGTGTGTGACTGCTTGCCCAGCTATGACACTCAGTCTACCTTGAAAATTCATAATTTACTCAGATCACTAAGGTTTTCACACCAATGCAGAGCATTTTCCCATGTGTTGAGCTTTGTACTCCAGAGACAGAGAATATCAGAATTGAGACGGGACCGGCCTGGAAACCGCCTGGTTTTGCCTGAGTGACTATTTTATCTCTCCTGTTTCCGCTCCACTTGTGGACAAGCAGTCACACTCCTCTCAGGTTTCTTCATCGAAAGGTTCTGAGATTCTTTTCCTAGAATCCCGAAAGGGAGTTGGCATTGTTTACTTGGCCAGCCGCTTCAACACAGTGTTCTCTAAGTTGAGAATTTACGTGCTCGTCCCCACTCCCGCCCCCTCCCCCCAGACCCACCAAGCTGACTGTAAATGACTCATCTGCATGAGTCATCGTCTTCAAGATCAGATGGCTGTCTATTGTCTTCTTGGTACTATTTTTCCAAATTGTTGTTGAGTTTTAGGGATTCCAAACCATGTGCCTGTTTCCATCATCCAGGAAACACTGTCCAGGGCTCAGACAAACAACATCCCTTAAGAGGGCAGGAGGTACAGGATTTAGACTTCTAATCAGACCCTTTAATGTCATCCTTAGTTGGCTTGGGTGAGATTTTCAGTAGCAGGGGAGACATTTCAGGGATTGTCTAGATCTTACCTGAAAGAAGCCATTCTGGTGACTCAAGGGATATTCCCCCTAGAGTCAGAATGAAAAATCATCCTATTAGAGAGAAGAGGGACTTTCCTGCTGCAAAGGGAACCTTACACCAAAGGACTGATGCTTTCACACCAGTTTAAAAATCTTACTGCCTGCAATACAGAAGCATACGGATCTTAATGATTGCTCTTTCAAAACCCTCATAGAGAATTGTCTTATGACTCTATCTCTCCCTCCAGTGTATCTTAAAAATTCATCACAGTCTAACGATACAGGCATCATTTGGTTGCAATAATTAACATCTTATTTGCATTCAGTATGACTCTAAGTTCTACATAAGTGTCTAAGATGGTGATAGGCAGTGTGGAATTGCTAAGTAAATGTTTGCTGTAGGTTATAAAATATGAATAAAATGGGCATGGCTGTTTTCCTGTACTTTCAGCCTAGGGTTATCTTCTGGGTGAGTGGCATGTGACCACTTCTGAATCAGTTACAGTCATAACTGTCAGTCTCATGCACAGAGATCCTGTGTACCTGTGACTCCTTCTCCAGTTGCTAGGCTTCAGTTCCATAAACACCACTGAAGAATTTGTTGCTATGTAACTTCCAACACACTTGGATATGTCCTGCATGCTCTTGAAGCCTCAAGTTTCTAGGGGAGGGAGATGACCCTATTGGGAAAAGCTTTTCCTTAGGAGATGGCCCACCATCTGTCCATGGCCACAGATAGATCATATACCCACTACTTGGGAACAGAGGAATAGTTTGGAATAGCGACATGATTTCAGTCCACTTAAGGACGGTGTGGTCTATCTCCAGCAGTCAGAAGCAGTTTCTATCTAATGGTCCCAAGAAGACTGGAAGAAATGCAAACTCTACCCTGAATTACTTTGATTTACCAAGAGTTTATAGGTTGAGTATCAACCAGGCTACTCATTTCCTGCTTTGCCTCAAACAGAACCAGTTCAATCCTGTAATTATCTTCACTTCGTCCTAGCCCTCCAGGTGCTTTGCGTCGTGGTCAGGGTTCTGCATCCAGAGAACTGACCTTTCCCGTACATCAGTTGCTGGCTGTACGTTAAGATAAGGAAGATTCCAAAGACTTCTTAAATCCTGAGACCTCCTTTTGCCTTAAATCTGCTTATCCATGGTAATCTGGAACTGGAGTCAATATGCCTCCCTGCCAGCCTAAACCACTATAAAAGAGCTACCTGAAGTTTCTCCCTTTCCTCTACATGATGTGGCCCTTGCTTGCCTTCCATTTCCTGCTCTGTCAGCCCTGGTGAAATAACTCCATTTCTCTGAACTCCTTTGTAGCCATCCTGAACCCAGTTATCTCTTTTTTCTTTGCATTTATGATTCTGTTATTAGCTTGAAAATGACAAGATCTATATTTTTAGTAGTGTGTCTGATGGTCAAGCGTGACAGTTTTCCTCTTGTCCAGCACATATAAATGCATGTAACCACTCAACGAATTTTCTAGCTATGTTCTTGTGGATAAGCAAGTCAGCTTTCTCTCTGGGCCTCAGTTTCTTGATGTGAATCATGAGAGTACCAAATCACCTGACAGATTCCTAGTGAGGGATGAAGGAGAGAGCACATGAAGAAAACCTGGTGGGGCGCTTCCATCCAGCAGGTCTGCTAAAGCTACCTCTTCC
The DNA here is from genome assembly GCA_004025045.1 of Sigmodon hispidus. NCBI lineage: Eukaryota > Metazoa > Chordata > Mammalia > Rodentia > Cricetidae > Sigmodon > Sigmodon hispidus. Next base: position 464,434 of record PVIH01000034.1, read on the forward strand.
AAAGCTTGCAAGATCACAGGAGAAATGGGCTCATTAGTTCTCTCTGAGGGGACAGCTTTGCACCAGGCACTATTATTAGTATCTCTGATTTGGGGTTCTGAACTCGTATGTTTGACAGAGGCTTCGTGTCCTCTGTGTCACTCAATAGTGACAAACTAAAAGAAAAGATGCTGGCAGATGATCAGCAGCCTTTCCTGCTGCTGTGGTCATAAACCCCATGGCTATTTTAGGGCCAGTATTGTTCAAGCTGGATTTAGTTTTCCTTTGCTGTCTATTTTGGCGTTGACTTGCTCTCAAAGGGCAGGCTCCACATGGTGTGTCAGGCCAGTGGCTCATCCACTGTCTTTGTCCAGGTTTACTCAGTGAAAGATACCACCAATGAGAAAATAAAAGACAGAAGGAACTTGAAAAAGATCTCATCCTCTATTCAGAATCTTAAAAATACTTTTTAAACAAAGCAACATCATATCATAGGAAATGCTTTTTCTTTTTACTTGTAAAATTAAAGTCACAGATAACTAATAATGTGAATTATTAGAGGAAATATCTCTCTTTAGTGTTTCACAGATCTCTCCATGTATATGTATCCTCCTATATCTCTCTGTGTGTGTTAGTTTGTGTGTCTGTGTCTCTGTATGTGATCTGTTTGTGTTTGTCTATATGTCTCTTTGGATGTCAAAGTGAATGTCTGTGTCTGTGAAGTCTCCACTTACCTACGTATTTACTGGTGAGGGTTTGTGTATATCTATAAATAGCTATTTGTGCCTGTGTGTGCATGACTCTGTGTGCTTGTGTATAAGGTATGTACTTGTGTGTGGTACTGATTATGTATGTTTATGATATATAACTTATTTTTTTTATGTGGCAATCTGTTTTCTGTGTGGGATGTATTCTTTTCTCCTTCCTTCCTTCCCTTCTTTCTTTTCCTTTCCTTTTTTTTTTTTTTTGAATCCCAAGAGTGTCTCCTACTTGTTAAAGAATACTGTCCAGAAAGTGAAACCACAATGCAAATTTGAGGATTAACATCCTTTAAATGTTTAAGGTTATTTTTATCAACTATTGTTCTTCAGTGTGAGATTCACTGTCAAGCAGCAGCAGGCTCTACTACTATCCTGTTACTGGGGTACGGGGCGGGGGGTGCACATTGCATCCTATTTACATTTTTTGTTTTGCTTATCAAGCTATGTCAACAATGTAAGCCAGACAAGGAGACAGTCTGTCACTTTACTGCAGAAGTCTACTGAAGCTCTAGAATCTATTGTGTCTCTGTCTCTAGGAAGCTCAGCCTAGGATCATGTAACAGATCAACACAAGGACCTTTGTCTGAGTCCTCCCTGCCCAGAACAAATTGTCTAATTTCCTGTTATCATGGGCCAGAGTCTCTTTTATTGGCCATTCTAGATTATTCTTAAGCAGTTATAGTACATTCCTTAATACCAGTAGACAGGTCAATTGTGGGACCAATGCCAAACTTGTAGGTGCCACTATCATTTGCTGTGGCATTGACTATAGTCTTAACAAGACAGAAGTCTAGAACAGGTCAAAACCAGAGAGGTGGACATCACCACCCGAAGCCATCAGCTGCCCAGGCAGGTCTGACCAGGCTTATGGGAAATGTGCTCACAGGTGAGACAAGCCTTGGCACTAGCTCCAGACTTTCAGTTCAGGGAACGGTGAGTTCCCAGTACAAGGGAGTGGAAGATGATGTCATCGCATAGATATGGCCCTGCTTTGAAATCAGTGAGCATGTTCAAAGTTCTCTGGGACACACATTTGAATTTAAAAGGTAAATAGTGATAGGCAATGTTTGGCTAAACAGATTTTCCAAAAAGTAAAATAACACCCCTGATGTATGAAGTATCCCTTAGAAAACACCACAGTTTTTGTGTGTGTGTTACAATCCTATTTTCACTTAAAACTTTCCCAGACGATATTATTAGGAACGAAAATCCAAAATTAGCTCTAGGCTAAGAGTGAATAATTTCAACAGCCACTCTAAAATGGTTTATATTTTTAGAGCCATATATGGGTGAAAGGAACTCTTTCAACAGGAGGAAATAAAAGGAACTTTTTGCACATGGCAGGAAAAAAAAAAGCTTAAACAGTAAATATGTGTGAAAGTTGAAGTTCCTAAGACTTGCCAAATGAAACTCTAGGTAATTTTAAAATTTGCTTTCAGTCAACATGCATTTGAGATGCTTTACCAACTTTCAGAGCTAAATCAGGAAACATTACTTCTATTAATTAATATTTAACAGTTGGCTAGCATTTCAGGCTTGTATGTCTTCTTCCTTTTCATAACTAAAAGCTGGTGAACATTTAATTGAATTTTGATGATAATCTTAATAGCATCATTCTCTACATTTGCTCCTTAAAGCAATTTCATATTTGCAAATTGCTTTTGCATTTCTCATAACTAGTTACATAACTTTGCTCATGGAGTAAATTAAGTTCTTACTAATGTAAAGTGGTTTTGCTGTAACAGTATAAACATAGATATGTCAACAAATGCACAGGAGATAATCTCACTCCAGTGGTAATGTATCAGTCACAATTAATAAGTGTGTGTATCTTGGTCCATAACACAGATAGCCTTCCCCACAGGTCTAAGAATGACATTAAAGTAAACTTTTGAATTATGATATTTTAAGAGCAGATCCTTGTGGTTGACCTCATCATAGGACCTGTGAGCTGACACCCATGGTGACCAGCTCAGAATCATGAGAGCCCAGAAAAAAACTCCAATTTGATTTTGATGGTGCTCAGAGGTCCCTTTAACACTTACTGATCATCTTTGAATTTCCAATTGCAAGAGAAGATTCTACTGTGGAAGAATAGCCAAGAGCAACATACTCAAAGAAAATGTCCTTTTTAAAAAACTCCAGAGCCTTTAGCAACAAAACACTGACACTCAGAAACAAGCTATAGAGGCAAACCCTGAATTAAATAAACCCAGCATGTTGTCCTATGCAAAGGACAGCCCCATGACCTAATTGTTATTACTGTTATTACTAAAGATATTTTAGGGTTAGTATTTAGACAGATGACTACTTCACAGGGCTAATTGTAGAAAACTGCTATCAAGGAGTTAAGAGACATGAATGACTTGTGAATTCATACCCTTCACTACACACACACATACACACACATACACACACACACACACACACACACACACACACACACACACACACACCCGCGCATACATATTTAAAATGTATGGACTTATATCTGTTATGGTGTTTTAGGTACAGAGGAAGCTACATCATTCAACAAGCAGTGACTATCTCTTTTTCATGCTTGTTACTCTTACAGAAGATCCATATTCAGTTTTCAGTCCACATGATTTCTCAAAACTATCCAGAACTCCGGTACCAGGGGATCCAATACTGCCATCTGATCTCTAGAGGCAGCAGGCATTCACATGGTGTACACACATACATGCAGAAAAAAACACTCATACAAATTAAACAAACAAATCATTTTTTTTAAAGAGAAAAAATTCAAGCTGGGGATAGCTTACTGGATAAAACACTTGCTTTATGAACATGGGGACTCAAGTTCTTATCTGCAGAAGCCCAGTTCTTCTACAGTGAAGAATCTGGGGACTCTGGGACACAAGACCAGAGAATTTCCAGAAGCTCACAGCACAAGCAGTCTGGCACCCATGGCAGTGAACAACAAAGAGACCCTGTCTTGTAATAGGTGAAGACAGACGGCTGAGGTTACTGTTAGCCTCTTAACTCCACACATACAGTATGCCATGAGTATGCTGGGACTTAGAACATGTCATGCCCATATACACATATTTTTAAAGCACTTTCTCAGAGATAATCATATTGAAGAGAGAGAGAGAGAGAGAGAGAGAAAGTTTTGGGGATCTCGGCCTTTGAGTATCTTACCATGACCAATTCCATTCCTTTCCTCTGCCTAATTTGAAGATGTGTCTAACTATATGAACCTCCAGTTTTCACTTATTTTTCAAACTGATTGTGTCTTACCTCCTCTTCTAACTTCTCCAATTGTGACCATCTTGCTTATAATAATCTTCCTGTCTCCAGGGGTGACTTTACCCTGATTTTCGGGAGGCTCCTAAGGTTACCACACGTTTTCTGCCCTAAATTATGTCTCTAGCCTAGGTTGAAAGTATCAGCAGATACACTGGCTAGACTAAGTTTTAATTGAAAGTATATAGCACAGAGACCCTTAATTTCCTTGCACAAGAAGAAATGGTCCTGGGTGGTTTATTTATTTATTTGCAGAGCCAGAGATAGAACCCAGTGCTTGTCCATGCCAAGCAAATGCTCTATCAATGAGCCACATCCCTTGCCTTTCATCATGTGCTTTTAATTCACAGAAAAGATTTAACTCAAAATTTCCCTAAATATTGGAGTTATCTTTAATGTACATGCAAAAGAGAATTCAAATTTAACTCATAAATATTAGCCATTTGGACATTCTTAGTAAACATGTATCATATATATTGAAAAGCAAGGTTTACTTGATCATGATGCAAACTAGAAATGTATAACTCTACTAATTTTTCTTGCTATATAAGAATAAAAATGTCAGTTTCATTGATTTATTTTCAAGTATACAATAAGCAATTTTGAGTAAGTAAAAGTCATAGAAATTTGGGGAGTCTGAGAAAAAATATGAGCAGATCACTGATGTTTTAGAAGACTAAGCATAGCTATTTATAATATGCATAGTGCATTGACAAATGCTGTTTCTGAAATGAAATAGGACTCAAGCACTCCTAAATAAGCTGACTAAGGTAATGCTACAACCCTGGGTCCTAATAGACATAGGCACACATGTTATGTGACTCTACTGGTGGTGGTTCTGATTGTTGTGCATGGCTGTTTAGCCATCACGTAGATTATAATCAAGAGAATCTTTCATAAAATGATCCAGATCATTGCTGCTCTTTTCATGTACTTGAAACATACTGCATATCTCTGTCAATAACATTTCTTATGTCTGTAGCAGTTTTTTTTTTTTTTTTTTTTTTTTTTTTTACCAAAGTCTCATGCCACTTCAGAAGGGCTGATCAACATTGAAATGAGTTTGTGATGTCATATTATATGACTCCTCCCCCAAACTCTGTCTTTGGGTATACTGAATTCCATGTACACAGTTCTCTACTTCCTCCAATAGAACCTACTATTACAGAATGACTTTGTTCCTTACTCTTTTTTTATTGTAGTAAAGATTTTATAAGTTCTTAAGACCCAATATGCTGAACTGCTTTTCATTCCATTTAACCATTAATTATAATTCTGCAATAAGTCTTCCCAAAGACTTCCACTGCTGTCCTTTGTACACAAAAGCAACCCACGGGCAGTAATCATGTGTCTGTGTGTAGGTGGCTAAAGACACTAAACTGTGTTGAAGAATTGGTTACTATGCAGATTGAAACATATTTTAGTCTATTGTCTGGCTTTTCTTCCAAGACCTTGTGTCACTCACAGCCTCTACATGCCTGCTTTGCATGACGTGTCAATTTATATTATTGTATTGTAGTCTCTCAGCCATCTAAAACAATGGCAGAGGAAAGGAGACTGGCAGTGAATAATGAGTTCTATTTTGCCTTTGAGCTTAGCCCGTGTTTTGTTATGGGTCTTTGCATATTCTCATTTTTGGCACTATCCTCCATTCTTCTGGAGCTGTCTGTGGAGTATGGAAACCATGGGTGTCAGATGTGGGCTTTTATAGAAAGCCTACAATGGAATAATCTAAGCCACTGTCACCAAGGTTTGGCATTATCACCTGACTGTCTTGGTTTTAGTGCTTTCTGGAATAGTTTGAAGTTCACTTACCTTTCTAAAACTTCACAAGCTCAGTTTATTTATTTATTAGTATTTTATTTTGTTTTCAATTTTGAGTTAGACTCTCACTTATCTCAGCATGGATTAACTACATCTACCATTGTGGTGGTTGGTGTGTATTGCCAACTGGATAGAATCTAGAATTAGCTGAGAAATGGGCCTTTAGGCAGGCCTGTGGTGGGTTATCTTGATTACTTTGAGGTAATATGACTCTCCCACTATTGGTGGCACCATTCCATGCTCTAAATTAAGGAGTGAGAGAAAAGGAGAAAGAGAGAGAAAGCTAAACCCATTCATCTTTCTGCTTCTTAACTATGGACTCAGTGTAACCTACAATTTGTCCAAAGATCTTTTAGTAGTAGACTATAATATGGAATTTATGAATTGATATAAACCAACTCCACAGGTTGATTTTGCCAGGATATTTTATTGCAGCAACAAGAAATCAAACTAAGACACTGAGGATAAACTTGAATTTTTGATTCTTCTGCCTCTACCTCCCAGATGCTGGGATTCTGAGCATGAACTACCACAATCATTTTATGTTTTGCTAGGAACCCACCAGAGGACTTTGTACATGCTAGACAAGCATTCTACCAATTGTGCTACAATTCCATTCCCAAGGTTCCTTTCAATACAACTGAGTTTCTTAGACCTCTAGAGTGTATCTTTATTGTCTTGAATATAAAAAGTGAGAATTTTTTTGTCATAATTCTCTATCAGATGTAAGGGGTGTACACATTCTTTGATTGCCTTCCCCCTAACTATGAATCCTAATTTCTCTTTGCTTGTATGTGGACTGGATCCTGCAAGACTCCCTTCTTGGAATGTGGTTTGGTGAAGATACGTCTGTGTAAGACCTGGTCAGAGAAGGAATGCAGTCTCTTCCTGGTCAGTCCCTCATGATGACTCACCAGCCAGCAGCCATGGTTTTGCGATTCTCAAGCTCCCTGAGGCATGAAGCCCTTCTGCACAGTCCAGGAGTGAGTCATAGTGCCTGTGGACTCCAGTCCTTTTGTGGACTGCATCCAACGTCTTCATATCCTCATAGACTTCCTGGAACATTCCACCTAGTTTAGGTACTCTGGGTCTCCCAAATATAAAAAACAGTGAAGTAATAAAATATTGTTTTAAGTCACTCTGTTTTTGAGTGCTTTGTTACATAGCAGTAGCCAGAACTGGCTGAGGTTATTACAATATGGACCTGTAAACAGAAATCTTGAAAATTGCTGTTCTTTGTCAATACATGTTTGGATATTTTGGAAGGTTGTGACATGGTTTTCTTATGTTGCCTAAGGTTAGTGATCTTTTCATGAGTATGGGCTGTTTGTTAGGTTGATATCCTACTTCTTTTGTGTTGGTAGAGTCTTATTGCCTTACACGCTCACATTTCTAACATGAAGAGCCCATTTTTACTTAGATAATATTCACAGAGAGCATGTTTCTTTATGTGAAGAATATGTGTGTATGTATGTATTGTATGGGGTCTCACTGTGTAGTCCAGAATGGCCTAGAACTCATGCCCCCCACCAGTCTCCTAAATACTGGGATTATAGGCATATATAATCCCTCCTCCCTTTAGAGGAAGGGAAAAGCCAACATTTTAAAAAACAAATGAGTCAAATACATTTGTTAAATAAGTAAAAATGTCCATAAATTCTTGACTTGTTTTTCTCATTGCTTCAAGCCCCCCTTCAGTGATTCTCTTCCAGTTTCTATTCCTATATTGTTTAGATTATTTTAACAGATGGTAACCAAGTACCAGACAGATCTTAAATTAGCCCTGAATGATGTGGTGCTCTGCCAAGTTCCCTCAACCCCAAAGCTAACAACTCAGAATGTTTGCAGGATCCAGAACAGGGAACTCATGGAGGGTCCTGCATAATGCTGGGATTGAACCAGGTGTGGTGGCACATGCCTATAATCCCAGTATTTAGGAGACTGGTGGGGGGCATGAGTTCTAGGCCATTCTGGACTACACAGTGAGACCCCATACAATACATACATACATACATACATACATACATACATACACACATACATACATTCATGCATATATAAATAAACTTCTGGATTATGAAACATATCAGTTGTGAGGGCTATTCTTTGTTGTCAACTTGAATAGATCTAGAGTCAACTAAAATGTAATCTCTAGACAGTCCTGGAAGAGACTTCTTTGATCAGATTATTTGAAGCAAGAAGACATAGATGGTTACCACTTTCTGGTGCCAGTCTAGATACATAGATTAAGAAGAAAGACTGTTGGCTTTTTGAATGCTTGCCTTTATCTTGCTAGTTGCTGATACCCTGTTGCTGATTATTCTTTTGTTGATATTATAACCAGATTCTTTGGGTTTTTAACACAGACTGAAGATCAGAAGCTCTCCAGGTACCTCTCAGGCCTTCAGTATCAGACTGGGAATGCTGGGCCAGCCAGCCATATAGACTGAGCTACTGCTAGATTCTCAGCCCCTCTGGTGCAGGGCAGCCATCATTACACTACTCAAATCTTATCACGAAAGTTCATTTATTAAATGCTCTTTTAACTTATATATTTATTTTTTCCAATTATGTTCCTGACTACTACAGATTGTAGTACCAGGAGGTGTTTTAGAAAAACAAAATAGCAAGGATTAATTTCTCTAGTGGGCTTGGTGGTGTCTGGAGCTGTCTCTCTAGCTCAATGAGATCTACAGTTTTTAAAGACACCTCTGGTAGCATGGAGAGTGCTGGAAGTCCATAGTGTGAAATAATTAAAGGACACATTGAGATAAGTACATTTGATGACTGTGATTTACCACATGTGGGAAGCAACAAACTTAGTGACTCTGTACCTAAAATTTCTGGCTATTTGTGGAAAAATGGGGAAAATTATGATGGTGGCTGCTTGTTTATAGTATCTCTGAATAAAATGCCAAAGGAAAAAATGAGCTTAATGATAAAATTAACCAGTTACAGATGTGCATGTATGACTTTAAGTTTTATAAATTGTGCCTGGAGGAGAATCTTCTCTCCTGTAGCCTTAGAAAGATGATAAATGTTTTCGATGATGGATAGGCTTATTTATCATAATTTGATCACTATCCAGTATAGCCTGTATCAAAATGTCACTATTATAATTTATTGTAGACGTATATGTTAATGGTAAGTTGAAGTAAAAAGTTAAAAGCATGATCCACTCAGCTATATAGATACATTCTAATGCACAGAACACTAACAGTTTCTAATACAAAATAATTTTTAATGTTACAAGGTCAAAACTCTGCCACATTTTCTAATGTGATTTGTGATTTAGCTATGTTTGTTTTTGTTTTTGAGACAGGGTTTCATGTAGCCCAGGGTAAATTTGAACTCTTATGTAATGGAGAGTGACTTTTAACCTTTGACGCCTGCTTCCACTTCATGAGTGCTGGGATTACAAACATGTGCCACCATTGCCTGGTTCTATGAAGAGCTGGGAAGTGACCCCACACCCTTTGGATACAGTGTTAGGCTGGAATTCTACCAGCTATAATACATCTCCTGCTCCTAGAATATAATATATAAATACAGACTTGGATGTTCGAAAAAAGTCTCTGAAGTTCCCGATAACTAGGTCTAAAGTCACTGATAACTATTCTCTTTTTCTATCTTTGTGAGATAATCACAGCATGGCAGGTTTTCTGTGTGTGTGTATGTGCGGGGGGAGTTATGACAATGGCTAGAACAAAATATGAAGCTATTAAAAAAAACTCTACTGCTCTGGATTTTTAACACTTGAGTCTTCATTTCTGTGGAGCGTTAATCACACAGCGACAAAGCACATCTGTGTGACTTAGGTGAGCATCTGCCAGCTAACACACTTCGACAGCTTAAATGACTTCATGTTATTCTGTCTTTATTAGGATGCAGCCCTTAACTGTCAGGCTGGGACAAGGAGGAATGCCACCCCTGTGGCAGATCACTGTGACAATGATGCCTCGTGACATGTAGTTGTGGAATTAGCACCAGGGTTACTGCAGTTTCCCAGGAACAGCTTTGTTATATATTAAATGTTTTTGCTTTTCCCTTTCAAAGTCCCGTTTCCTTAAGAAAGCCCAGGAATTTGGATGTTGTTAGCAGCCCTACCCCACTGGCATTAGAATCTTCTATTTGCTGTACTCTGCTATTCTCTGAGTTGCTGTTGTGATGCCATTGTAGGTATCGATACAGTGGGCAATAGTCTCAATGTTTGTGGCTCTCTAAAATATAGTTGTTGATGAACTAGGGAAATGGCTTATCTGGTGACATGTTTGTCTTAAAGCATAAGGATGTGAGTTACAATCTATATACCTATGTTTTTAAAAGAGAGAGAGAAAAAAGGTAAAGGGGTATTTGCTTATAAAAATCCCAGCACTCAGGGAGCAGAGACAGGTGCTAATTTGCCAACTAACTTAATATATACTTGGCAAGCTCCAGACCAGTGAGAGAGACTGTATGAAAATAAAGTTGGACAGTGCATGGGAAATGGTTGTATTAGGGCCTCTACATGCGTACACACAATGTGCACTCTTTACACACAAGCATCTATACACATACCATACATACCAAGTAGATACATATATTCGTGTGTGTGTGTGTGTGTGTGTGTGTGTGTGTGTGTGTGTATTCATATTCACACAGATAAAAACTTACCCACTTTGCCTGGAGTGACAGACATTTTAGGCCATTTATAAATCAGTAAGAGAGCTGTCACCAGACATCAAATTTACTCGTATCAGATGCTGAATTCCAAGTCTTCAAACTATGAGAAATAGATTTTGTTGTTGACAAGCTACCCCAAATGTGGTATTTGTTATAGTAGTCTGGATGAATGAACACACTTGTATGCTTACATTCCCTTCTAAAATTTTGAAGTACAAATTTTTTCTTATGATTGTGTGTGTGTGTGTGTGTGTGAAAGAGAGAGAGAGAGAGAGAGAGAGAGAGAGAGAGAAAGAGAGAGGTGAGGTGGATTCACTTATCCAGCTCTCAAATGGACTGCTCACATAATTGCTCAAGGGTGTGTCAGGCTCAGAGTTGAGCTGGATATGTCTTTTGGAGCACGTACGATGACTTTCTGCATTGACAATTCAGGTAGCTAGACTGACCACATATGGTTCTCTTTGCTCCATTAAAGTCCCAAGCAAATCATATATGGTCTGGACAACCTTTTATGACCTGGCTTAGGAGTCCTGTAGTTAGTGTTCTATCCAGTATCACTGGGAGGTCGAGGCAGTCACATATTCAACAACTGTCAAAGGGAATAAGCACAGACTGAAAGAACTGACTCCTTGCTTATTAATCAGGAAGTCCACCCTTTATGTCGCCCTGAGCAACCATAGTTCTACTTTCTAGCTTTGTGCTTTGCCCTCCCTTAGTAATTCCTATGAAGAGACTCATGCAGTACTCACCACTTTTGTGAGGGTTCATTTCACTTGTGTTTTCTCTAAGGTCTACTCAGGGTGCTTCAGAATCTTCCTCCTTTAAAAATCTGAGACATAGTCCATCAGGTGTTTACACTAAGTGCTCTGTGTGCTTTTGTCCATTAATGGGCACCAGGTTCTTTCCACCTTCTGACTACTGCAGCAGTAGAGAACCTGTGTCCTAAGGCAATACCCCATTTTACTTTCTGATGTTGCACTTTCATATTGTTTTCCATGGTGGTGTACCATTAGATTTCTCCCAATAGGAGACTTTGACTCCCATTTCTCTACTTCATTCAACAGACTTGAGAGAGGGCTTGCTTCTATTGTTTCGAGACAATGTTTTATGTAGCCTTGAGTTTGCTGTGTGGCTAAGACTGGCTTTGATCTGATCTTTCTGCCTCAGTCACCTGCGTGTTGGAATGACAAGTGTCACCACACCTTCTCAGCTGAAAAGAGGATGAGGCATCATGAGGCAGATGATTAACTGTTCTTTGTCCCCTGGCAGCATAATTTTATCAGTGTGCTTTGTTTGAGAAGAAAATTCCTGTCTCTGTCAGAAGAATCTTGTTTTCAAAAAAGAAGTGGAGGAGAAGAAAGGGGGTGGGAAGGGGGTGCAGTTAATGTAAGCCAGAGGTCAGACTTTGAACCCCGGAAAGAGATTATTTATTTATTGACTGATTGGTTTACTGACTTATTTATTTTTGTGTTATGTAGAGCCAGGTCTTCAACAAGGTGGTCATCAACACAACGGTGTGACATCTCATTCTGGAAACTCCTTCCATTCCCAGGGAAAATGATGCTGAAGTCTGCAGTGTGATACCTACTAATCCAATTAGGGCTTTTTAACCCTTAACAAGCATCTTTTTTATCCCCACCCTCACATGCCTGTGATCTCGAGGGTTTGTGGAAAAGAAGGAAGGGTTCCGCAAAGTGATTAAGGGATGTCTTTAGTAAACAAGGACAAAGAAAGACTCCATTGTTCCATAAGAGGTAGGAATTCATGGGCATTTCATTTGGAGAAGAAAATAACCATCATGCTCATTGTAGCTCATACTTCCCTGAAATTTCAGACACAACACATCTTATTTCAAAAAGTGACAGTACCTAAGACTTCTAGAACACACCAACACATTCTTCTTTTACATAAACACTTGCAGACATCACAATCAATGTTTATGTTTCTTTTGGAGACAATGTCAATGTCTCTGTCTCTTTCTTTCTTCAAATCAGTTTGTCTTTAGGGTAAACATGATTTATAGCTCGTAACCATTCCTTGATGATATTTATTTGGAACCCCAAAGCTCAATTTGTAGACTGTCACAAAGACCTCACTAGGCTGGTTGCCTTTCTGTAGCTCTAATGTCTGCTGCTTGATGGAATGTAACTAGCCAATTTAGGACTGATGTTGTGGGGTTAGTTAATTTCATTTTGGTCAGTTGTTGCCTGGATCTACTGGATTCAAGTTTTGAGAATCACCTGAAGTTGCAGCCATAATGGCAGTGGACAGCGAAGTGTTACTAATCACAGCAACCGACCACTGTGAAAGGTCTTTTTACTTTTCTGTGAGCTGGAGGGCCTACCACCGTTCTGAGAAGACACCAAGACCAAGTTCAATTATTGTTATATGATGTCACCTTGAAATTTTGAGTCCCTCATAGTAAAGTCTGTAAAAGCAACATTATAGTGACCAATGAAGCTAAGCACAATGGGAGAGGTAATCAGCTGGAAAAAAAGTGATGCTAAGCATTCAAGGCTGATTTGAATTGTGAGTGACTTTACAACTCAGGTACCCCCAAGTACTTTTATTGACCTAGAGTAGCCTCCAACCTTCCTTGTTTTTCTGCTGATGGTCCTCTGATGCTATATGTTTTTTCTGACATTGCCACATCAGCCTTGCTCAGATGGTCACAGTCACCACTAAATCTCAGGCCAGAGCATTAGCAGCTTTTTTTGGAAAAAAAAAAAAAAAAGTAAGGAAGCAAAGGGAATTGGGGGAAGTGTTATAGTGCTTCAGAGCCCTGGAGCCCCAGCCTTCTGTGCAGAATTTTCTTGCCAAAGGACACCACCAAAAATAATTCCAGTATGTATGAATTTAACATTTTGACTGGGGAAAGAATTTTGTTACTTGGCCATACAGCTTAGTCTAGAGTAATTGGTAGGAAAGAAAATAATTTGCTCAGCTTGAGTTAAGACAAACAAACTGGATAATAGGGGTTCAAATTAGAAGATATTGGGTGTAATGCAGGAGTAATTGCCAGTCCCATAAGGTGTTGGGAGGTGAGTCACGCACTACAATGTGATCCTTTCTGAAACAGCTTTTTAAAAAAAATATTCCTTCCTAAAACCTCTCCAGTGTTAGGCTTGTGTTTTTCTGCCCCGGAAACCTAGAGTAAGGCCAGACCACCTCTTTCGTAGTTGCAAGCACCTTCAGTTTCATAAAGAGGTATATGAATCTCTGTGTAGTTGTGTAAGAGTTGGGTACTTCCCAGGACATGCCAAGGCTCTAGAAATATTCTTAAAAATATTAACATATATGTTTATATAAATATTGTTCGTTTTGACTTACTCATACATCATTTGTTTTGACTCACTCTTGCATCATTTTTCCAGGACTGCAATGGTTAAGTGAGTTAGATGCAAAAGGCATTGGCATTTTTTTCCTTTGTGAAGGGTTGAGGTCTAATTATGGAGGTTGTAGTCAGCTAGACAGGCTTTCAAGCAATGAAGTTGCTATGGTAAACAAAACCAAGAACAAACTGAAACAAAACAACAATAAAATCCACCTTATAACCTTTAGAAGGTAGAGATACAGAACTTCTGCATCCCAGAATCTAATCACATTATTTATTTTTTTGTTGTCATATATATATTTCTGTGTGTGTATGGTGTGTGTGTGTGTGTGTGTGTGTGTGTGTGTGTGTGTGTGTCTTGAGTATAGACACCCAGGTATTGTGCTATGTAGAGTTCAGAGGATATTCTTAGGTGTCTGACCTCACTTTTCACATTGCTTAAGAGAGATTCTCCTGGGTTTTTGTTTGTTTGTTTGTTTTTGTTTTTTTTTGTTGTTGTTTTGTTTTTACCACTGCATACCCAGGTTAGTACATCTGCACACCCTCCTGTCTCTGCTTCTCCTTTCTCTGTAGGAGTGCTGGAATTACAGTCATAATCTAGAGAGCCTGGTCTTACATGGGTTCAGGGGATCTGCACCAGATCACCACAGGTTAATGGCAAGCCTTTCCTTATGGAATGGTCTCCTGTTCCTTTTGAAAATGCAAATATGTAAGATCCATTCTGATCCCTGTAGAGGTAGAGGGAATAACTTTGAAATTTCTGGACAAGGAAGCAGGAACTTCCAGCTCCGACTCTTCAGGCATCGTGTGGCTATTTCTGTTTTCTCCACTTACAAATGTATGTTTGGTAGATTATTTGTACTAGTTTAAAAACTCAAGATCTCAGTTCATTATGGACCTTTCTAATTTATTTGTTAAAAAAACTCATAACATTACTGTTATTACATATGAAACCTTTTAATTCTAATATTGTTTAACTCTGAAAAATTAAGAGCTTTCTAGAGTAGATGGTTTTATTTAATATTTACTTCTTTGTTGTTCTTGCTTTTCTTCCTTTTACATTTTTCATAGATGTTAGCACTTAGTGTTCCTCAAAATTACTATGATTCTAGAAATTATAACTTGAATTTTGCCTCAAAAAAGTAATTTCTTTATGGAAGAAAGAGCATACAACTGGATAACCATGAAAAATGAATATCTGGCTAATATCTCTTTTAGTGGTTTATGTTGATATCAAGTTATGCTGATCTCAACACCATCATTTATTTCTCCTGAAAAGAAAAATCATAATGAGTCCCTTTGAAGTATATTCTCTTAAATGCTACTATGGAAGATTTGCTAAGCAAATGTCTTACAGCAAAAATAAATAAAACTGAAGAGTTTTTTATGAAATATTTTGGGGGCATTTCCCATCAATCCATTTAGATCCTGTGGTATACAGATGACAACATCATGATTTTGTAAATAAACTTCCTTTTTAAAAGGTAAGAGTAAAACATGTAAATATTTCGTAAGAAGGCTCATAAATCAGTGGTATATTTAGAAATATGACTAATGAATCTACAATTATGTGCAAATAAATTATGAGCATATTATTCTAATGCATGATATTACCCCAAGATTTTCTGGAAGACAGACTGCCCTGCTTTGTTTGTGATGTCTTCATCAACTTCTGTGCTATATGAAAAAAGTTGCATTTATTTTATAAATTCCACTGAAAGCACCTAAAACAGACAGCTGCTCCTGTTGAATCTGTGCATGTCATCTGGTTGTCAGCATTCATGGTTGCCTGTTTGACTTCCGGATGTGAATCAGACTCGACAGAGACATGAACGTTATCATTTAAGTGAACATTCATACATGTTCACTTAATTCAAATGTTCACTGCATCAAAATTAAAAACATTAAAAACATAAAAACAAGACAATGTTAAGACTGTTTTCTCTGAAAACACCATGCTATTCTCCCCCTCTCTCCCTCCCTTCTTCCCTCCCTCCCTGCCTCCCTCTCTCCCTCCCTCTTTTCCTCTCTGCCTCCACAGATGTTATGTGAATTTCTTCTGTGAGTTCGTGTGGTTTTGTTCTAACTTTATTATTTATTTATTTCTTCTGAGTGGAACTTTGCTTTTTTATATTGATATTCTAGCGATTAGACAATGTTTGGCATAAATTATAAGACTTTTAATGTTTCCACTGGTAAAGGGAAGCAGATTGAACAGGTAAACAAAACAAACTGGCTTCAAGAAAGAGCAGCACCCTATTGTCGTGGTCACCTGAAGGTCAGCTGATCTGGAATCCTCTTCTTGGTGACAGACAGGGGGTATTTCTCTGGGTCACAATTCCATTTCTTCTGTGCGAGTCTTTGTTTAAAGAGGAATCTTACATGTTATTATTCTAATCAGGCTTAGTTTCTGAGAAATTCAGCTATTCTTCATTCATCTTTACAAGTGATGGAGTAAGCTCACAGCTACCCTGATTAGATAGCTGGCAAAATGTGCAGGGGATTAAGCACAACCTACAGCCCTGTGATGTTCAGAAAGAAAGGTCTAGATGAAAAGAAAGGTGTGCTGGGGTCACAAACCTCCCATTGTAATGGGAAGCGAGATTATGCCACAATGGAGAGTCTTAATAGATAGTAAGAATCACCTATGGTCTGTAATCCATTGCAGTTCCCCTGAGTAATAACAGCTGTAGAAAAGCTTTTCTATTCCTACAAATCTCAAAGTGGGGAAGAAAACCTTTGGTTCATTGTTTCAAGTCAGATTTTATTTTTCTAAGTAGAACACAGAGATTTTAGGAGTGAGTGTAGAATGCTTTATTATTGGCCTCTCTTCAAGATTTGTTCAGTCTTTTTATCTCGTGGACACTCCTCAGAACAGCATGGATGTGGATACAGACCACGTACCTGGGAGATACTAGGGAAATTAGGCTTAGAAAAATGTGATGGCCTCCTTCAGGCCACTTCACTAGTGTGGTATGATATCTAGAACTGGACATTTTGTTTGCTAAGTACTTCTTTCTAAAGGCCACATAATATGAATATTTAAAAAAATATATTCTACTTATCTGCCACTGTTAAAAGAAAGAGAGACTTCATTGCTTTTTTAGTTATTTGAGAAAAGAATCTTTAAAAACACTTCATTGTATCCCACATACTGGCTTTCATATGATGTTAAATCTATTGTGATTTTGGAGGCCAGTCATATTCTTATATTATTTGAGTATTCCACATAAGAATAATATCTGACTTGGCTATTCTTTTGCACTTATGTTTTCTTATATGTAGATATTTATATAATCATATTTAGATTTTTTTTGTTGTTTAGTTAGCAACTGTTCTCACTTATAAACAAAATATTTTAAAATAATCAAAAATATATAAGTTGGTGGGCAATATTCCCTTTAAATCTTTCTTATTTCCACTATGTTCTCCAATCTCTTAGAAAACATTTTGGTTAACAAGGTAATAATTTTTTATTAATGACTTTTGTTTATGTAAAAGATGAATATTTTATCTTCAAACTGGAAATCTAATAGAAATGATGGTCAGTACTCTTTACATATATGCACTAACAGTAAACCAGTTAAAATAGTGTTGTGCATACAGGTAAATTTGTAAAATAACTTAAATATACTGTATTACTACTACTTTTATCTTGTCCTTTGTGTTTGTGGCTATATTCTTTCACTATGGTGTCTCTGTTTGATATCTAACCGGCAGAAAATAAAGAAAAAGACATCTCCCTCTCATAATTCTCTAAGTAGAATTTACATATAAGCGCCATTCCCTTCTAGAGAAGATCTTCACCTACTTCTCTTCCAATCTCCCCTATCTGCAAGGGTTTGGCCATAGCTCAGGGGTCAAATGCCTGGACCATGAGATCACGGGGAAACCTTCCGAAGGAGGGACGTGAGTTGCTTGAGGGGGAGATAAATTGCAGAACGTGTGCGCAGGATTATGAAAAACCTTGGAATTTAGACTGAATCTTTGACTTCAGCAGACCTTTAACCTGGGGCTGCATTAGGAAAATTCAATTTACGCTAAACAAAGCATTAGAAGAATGCAGAGATGTCATATGAAACGTGAAGAAAAAACAGCCTCTAGAACAGAAGGAAGAAATTCTTTAAGTAGAGAAAGAAGAAAGCCTTAAAGATGCAACATGGTGAAATCTAATGAAAGGAAAATCATATCAAATCAATGATACTCAAACTATATAGATTTACCTAAAGAACCTTCTAAATTATTAGGGAGTGAGGTAAGTTTCCCGCCCTTCACCTAGTAGCCTGGGGTTGAAGATGACGTTGGTTATAAAGTGCAGATGTTGTTTATGTCATGAAAAATGTGTTACTTCAACACAGACACAGACATAGACACACACACATATTAGAAGCAGAAAATTTAAAAAGAATACATCATTCAGGCAGCAGATACCTCATGTGGCTGAGCCACAACAGGAAGTAACCCACAGGACCTGTAAGACCTCAATAATGGTCTTAGCTACTTTACCACTTCATTAACTGGGTGGCCATAGATCGTGTCGATCACCATGGCTGATTCACAACTTTGGTTCAAGTTATAAATAAACAGATAGTGAAGTATGTTTTTAGGAGGTTCCCACTGCACTGACTTACCAGCCCCTTTAGTCTTACAGTTTTGATACAGACCATCAATGTCAATAAAGGAAAGAAGGACTGTTAAGTCAGAATTTTACCATCTCCTAATATGAAGTGAAAACTTCAATATCTAACTTTTGAAAAATTTATTTAAGATTGGCAATCGCTAAGATCTTAGCACTATTCCAAAGAGAGCCACTGAAACCATCTTATTTCAGACTCCACCTAATCTCTGCTGGGGAGTTCTAGTCATGTATAATAGATTCACTTTGAAGGTCTTTCAAAGGACAGAATCCAAGGTTAACTAGTGCAGTTTGCCTTAGCTCTCACCTGGCCTGCTCTGGCTCCACACAGTACTTCTCTGGAGGTCCTAGTGTCTCAAAACCTGTTAAAAATCCACGGAAATCCCTGGGCTCCATGCCAACACCTTCTACCCATCAAGACCCCTGAAAATATAAATTATAAGAATGTTTTCAAGTGGCCACTGCTGTTGTAGTGACAATAAGCAGAGGAGATAGAGAGAATGGTGTGAGCAACTGTGTGTAGTAAGGAGTTAAAAAACATTTGAAAGGTAACCTCAGCTTTCTCTGACTGTTGGAGAGCATCACTTTGATTTTCTTTAGAGGAATCCCTTGTCTTTTTTTCTTTAGAAAACAATGTGCCTACTTGTTTATAAGTAATCAACAGCCTCTCCAAACATACCATACCACACAGACACAAACAAACACAGACAGACCCCTTATCTGCCAACCCCTTACCCCCTACCCCTCTACTCCCACCACGGACACACCCTTAAATTCAGCTAGACTCTCCACAGGTGAAGACCCAGTAAAAATAAGAAAAATAGAAGCAAAGGCTGAAGGGTTGGATCGGAAGCTGTCACTGACATTCAGCAGAGCCCAGGCTACTGGAAACCCAGGTAAAGCGGAAGAGGGTCGAACTGCTTGACAATGAGTGAGGACAGAAACTCAGCTCAGAGTGGGGAAGGGGCATAGGGTGACCACTGTGGAATGGAAATTTCAGCCTAGATCTCCACGACTGTCCTGGAGTCACGCTTCAGGGTCACAGGTCACAGACTTGTTCCCCTCACACACCTTGGCTCCTATTTACTTACCACACAGCTGCTCATAAAACCTGAGGCAAGTCTCTGTGCGTCAGAGGTGGTGAGTCTGTGGGAGAGGGGAGGTCAGAAGTCAGATAGGTCAGCTTCTTCCCTTATCTCTTTCCAGACCCCCTGCTCCTCATTCCTGAGCCTGCTTATCTTAAGTCTGTTTTTTCTCTTGCAAAACTATAGCCACAGTGACCTTGCTGAGGAACCAGACTCAGCATCTGGCAGAGATGAGGATAGAGGTCAACAAGCCTCAGCCAGACTACCAGGAAGTAAAACGGCCTAAAAAAAAGAAAAAGGAAATATGTGCATACATGCCTATGTGTACGTGTGCCTGTGTGTATCTGTATATTTCTTTGTATTTGTGTGTGTGCACATTTCTATGTGTAATCCTGTGTTTGCATGTGAATATATACATTTGTATAAGTGTATGTGTGAGTACATTTTGCTCATGAATATGCATTTATGAATGTATGTATATGCCTACAAGTTTATGTCTATGAATGTGTGTATATATTTGTGTCTCTGCATATAGACATATATAGATAAGTATGTGTGATAATGTAGATGATTATGTAGGTGATCATGTATCTTTGGGTGACCATGCATCTGCATTTATCTATGTGTATGTGTGCATGCATACATATGTTTATGTTACAAATGGGTGAATTTATATTTATGTATGTTGATAGGCACATATTGGGTAGGTATATTTTTGCTCACAAGTGTATAAATGTGTAATGATGTGTATGCATATTGTGCCAATTAAATGCATTCAAGTCTGTCTGTGTGTATATTTATATCTACAGTACTATAAATATCTGTGTATTTATATATTTGTATGTGACTGCACATATATATATATACATATATTCATGGGTTCATGGATATGTGTATGTGTTAGTAAACATACATGTTGTTAAATGCATGTTTATTGTGCCTGTGAGCATGTATGTGTTAGAGGAGAAGGTAGAAATAGAAGATTGAACTGGAAATGCAGGAGGTGACATCATTTGTTTTCCTGTTGACATCCATGGCTTTCTGGCTTGGAGTAGTTCTGCTGTACATGTGAATAGAGAAATGGCATGGCTCCCACTCAGAATCTTCACAGATGGACTTGCTGTGACTGTATAACACTGTGACTTAATGAATAAGATTCATGCACATCCACAAGGTCACTAATAAACAAAGGGTAAAGGCATTAAACAAATCTGTATAGGATGTTGTTTTGGGCTGTGGGTAACAGTTAAGGCAGCAGGCATACTCTAGGAAATTCAGTGTGTAGAAATTCCATCCCATTTTGTTTGATTTGCTACTGAACCTTTAGGCTTTTAGTTTAACCAAATATTCGTTTTACTTTAAATTATAACAAGACATCAGTAGTAGCCTGTTCAGCCCATATGAAAACTAAATGCAACTGAGATATCATGAATAGATTACATTTGTAGGACATGGTATCAAACTTTATTTTAGTTTTCATTTACTGTAAAGTGCAAAACATTTGCTCTGTGTAGGTTTTGAAAAAGAGAAGAGGCCTGAAGAAAGTAAATACCCTTGGAAAGAACTCTAGTACAACAGTACATGGTAGACAAAGTTCCACTCCTGAATCCCAGATCTAGAAAGCTGCTTCATTTCATTGAGGAATTTGAAAGATGCACAGACAAAATGGAAAAGCCTCCTTCAATGAAGCAAAAACCAGGAGGAGGCTTCTTGAAAGGCCAGACTTCACCATCAGTCTTGCTGCCTGAGTGAACAGTACACACAGAAGTTTCTGGAAGGGTCTGTTCTCCCGCACTCCTACTACTCAAAGCTTCCTGGGCAATATCCCAAGTTTTGTGGAGTGACATGGTTGACAATGCTATTTATTATAATAATTCTAGAGTCAATCAATGTTTTATATGCTTGAATGCTCAAGGACAGGTTCTCCATTTGGGTCTAGCATCAATTTTATCTCTGTAGTGTTTGGGGAAGTAGACCTTCCAAGCTTCCATGTGCCCAGATGAAGCATCTCAATCCTTAGATATACCTCTAACACTGGACTTGCATAATCAGGAGCGAGGAAGTAAGCCATATCAGGCTGAAGACTTGATTGTTTATCTCTAGGTGCTCCGTGCCTAAAACAGGCTTTGACACAAAGGAGGCCTTCTTGGTAAATGTTTAAAGTGGATACCCTATCAGTGACTGATTGTAGTTTAACCAAATCAAAGGTGTTTAGTGCTGAAGATGGTAGGACCTACTGGGATGCATGTTAATGATTGAGTCTGGCATTAAGTTTTTAGATAGAACATCCTACAGAGGCCTTCCTCAAAATAAATCTTATCTGTGGGGAAGAAGAAAAAAGAAAAAAAAAAAAAGGTAAGTTTGAGGAAGACACTTTATTTACTTTTCTCTTAAAAATTCACAATTTTAACATACTTTGGAGTTCTAATACATTCTGTTATAAAAGTTTAAGCAAGCATTGTTTTAGTTAGTGCCAGATTTATTTCTTTTCTTTATTTTAACTTAAAAATCTTCTAAAATTTATTTTACATACAACCTCAGATTCCTCTTTCATCCATCTTCCCATTTCCCTACCCCAGCCTTCCCTGCCAGCTACCAGCCTACTCCTTCTCATTCCCTCCTTTGATAAGATAAGGCCTCCCATGGAGAGTCAGGAAAACCTGATGTGTTTAGCTGAGGCAGGTCCAGGTCATCCTCCCCACCTTGCATCTTGGCTGTGCATGGTGTTCTTCCACAGGTAATGGGCTCTAAACCGCCAATTCATATACCAGGGAAGGATCCTGATCCCACTCCCAGGGGCACATTAAACAAACCAAGCTATACAACTGTCTTCCAAGTGCAGAGGGCCTGTTCTAGTCTCATGCAGACTCTAAACTGTAGATCTAACTTTGATAGGTTCCCATTAGTGCCAGATTTAAGTGACCATGAATGACTACTTCTTAAAAAATTTTTAATGTAACTTTATACCATCTATTGGAATTAGTTTTCAAGGAAATAATAAGAAATGACATCACCTAAGAGTATGTGAAGCCATTGTCATGTGTGTGTGTGTGTGTGCTGCACACATGAGCAAATGTATGTGGTAGCTGAAGGCTGATAGTGTGTATCTTCCTCAATCACTGCCCACCTTATTTTTTGAGACAAGGTGACTTAATGAACCTGGAGTTCTTGAATTCAGCTAGATGAGTTGGCTTGAGAACTGCAGAGAAATTCAGGTACATGCCACCACTCCAAGTTTTGCATGGGTGCTAGGGACTTAGCTCAGGTCTGTATGCTTCTGGAACAAGTACAAAGCCTCCCCTCAGTACTGCAAGGGGACTTTGTCTGATCTTGCTATAAGGTAGGTATGGGGGAAGCTTAGTCTTCAATAGAGTAAATACTGAGACTATGAGACCCTTAAGAGATTAATTTAGACATAGCACCTTTGAGAAAATGAACACAGTTCAGAAAGGACTAGCTTTGTTTTCTTGAGAGCTAGTTGATAGGAGGGAGGGCTAAGTTAGCCTTTTAGTATGTGACAATTGAACTCTGTCTTCTCTCCATCACCTGTTCCTGCATTTAATGCCTTATACTAAGAGGTCTTTCTTATACATGGAGCTAATGTCAGTATCATTCTCTTAGATTTCCAGAACTGTAAGCTAAATAAGCCTTTTTTCTTTACAAAGTTCTAGCCTCAGGTATTATATTACATCTACCTGAAAGAATTAAAACACATGCAGACATTTTGTAACTCCTGAATCTAAGGCCCCTGCACATGGAGTCACAGTAGGAAAGGCTTATTTTGTAACTTCCCAAAGCTTATTTTCTTTAAGTAAAAGTTAAAGTTTACAGAAAGTATACATGTAAAATTTTATCTCAATTTCTGGAGGACAATGATCATTTAATAAAATACAAGCCAGAAGGGAAAGCTGCAAAACAAACCAAACTAAAACAATAAAGCTAAAATGCTAAACTGTTGTAGAAGATACATCATTTTAAAATAGTTTTAATTATCTTAAGGCATTCAAATGTACTGTTACAGGGCTGAAGAGATGACCCAGTTGTTAAGAACACTTGCTAAGTCTGGGGTTCTGTTCCTAGCACCCACAGTGGACAGTTCACAATTGACTTAATTACAGCTCTGGGTACCCTGTATGCTCCTCTGGCCTCCACTTTTAGCTTTTATGAGTGCTTACTTTCCTATGGTCAACCTCCATACACTCAAGCCCACATATGCACAACTAAAAGAAATACATGAATCTTAAAAGGAAAAACAAACTGCCTATCCAAATATTACCTATGAATCTCTAAGATTACTAAACTAATATCAGCAACAGAAAACCTATTTGGTTTTATATTACTGACACAAATAAGCATGCTAGACAACCAACAAATAGTCCCAGAAAGCAGATCCCAGCCCACTCTACGAGTAAACAGCACATTCACTGGAAATGCCATAGTGTGCACTGAGTGTTGAAGGATTTAAAAGAACAAGACTGGTACTAGTGTGTGAGCCAAATACAGAGATGAAAAAATGTGCATACCAGGACATCCATTTTTCTCCATTAGAGACTGGATTTTAACCACTTCTGAAAATGGCAGAAAAATGTTTGAATATTTACAACAGAAGCATCCTGTCCTTAACAAAGAAATCTTCAAAATGTGGCCAAAGTGTAAAAGGCATTCCTATTCACATGGCATCTCTAAAGATCTTACTTGCATCCTGAATACAAACTTGATGGCTGACTATAGTATTGTGCACATGGAACACTGACTGATTTTAATGTCCTTTGCTGGGATTTTAGGATAAGAGGAGCAGGAAGAAAAACAGCATTGGGAAATATGGAGCTATATTTCCCACTATTTACACACAAAAATCATCTCTGTATTGGCAATGGAATCCTTCTGTCTGAGATCAGCATTCTTTCGGGAAGTTAATTATAATTCTGTTATATTCATGCTGACATGATTTAGCTTTAACAGGGAAACACATGGAAAACAGTCTGCGAGCGTGGCAGCAGACTCAGACAATGGAAGGAAGATAAGTTCCCATTTTCTATTGTTACTGCATCTGTGTCAACATATTCTGAGTGCTGCTTTGCATCATATTAAGAAAATGCATCCAGCAGAAAGTTTTTATGGATAAAGGACACTGCCTGCTAGGGACCCATTTCTCTAGACTCATGACATAGTAGGAACATAGGAAATTATTCATTCATTCTGATGTCTTCCTTTTCAGAGTATGTAGTCTGCATGCTTGTAAAGTTAGCCTAATGATATATCCTGCTTTTATAAAGAAGCTAAAAACAGCACAAATATTAAAAGTTGAGTTTGAAATTTACTCTTATCCTTATCTTAGCATGAATTGAGCATAGGCTTCCAGAGAAATTGCAACTGAAAAACTCTTAGGGCTCCCCGCCCCCACTTCTTCTGTGCTTTTGAAAGGCAATGCATTCGGAGAAGCAAGATAGCTTAGTTTGGTTCAACATGTGCTTATTAAACATCTGCTGAGCCAAGGTGTGAAGTAGTGGAAATAGATAAATGAGTTTGTATTTGCAATAAATGACTATATAGTCAATTTCCTGAAAAAGGAAGAAAAGGCCTTTCCTTCATATGTAACTGCTTGGTGATAGAATTTACATTTTAGTAACTTTTATGTGAGCGAATCATTTCCTGTGCTCTTGCTCTGAGGCAGTTAATGTACCTTAATGTTAATATACTCCCATTTTAGGAATGGAGAGATGGAGACTCGAATATAAGTGCACCCTATGGCTAGGCATATTTTCAGGATGAAGAGCATAATGATATAAGGGTCATGCCTTTTTGTTTAATACTTTATCTTTGCTAAATGAAAGTGTGGACCATCAGGAAGTGATGAGAATGAAGCTTGAGGAAGTGTGCCCAGCTGTCAGGGAAAAGGAAACTCCATCAGTCACTTTATTCTCTAATAGTGGCGAGTAGTGCAGAGTCTGTAGTTCATGTCTTTCTAAAGCTGCTTATATAAGTATCTGTCTATGAAATTAATAGACAGAAGATATTCTTGAAGATAGCATTTGGCTGGCCCCTTAAAAGAAACAGACACTGGCTGGGAATCCCATTGAGAGAAGGAGAATCTTTATAGGAACAAAAAGTAAAGGTATACAGACAAGTAGGACAGAAACTAATGAACAAAAAGAGGGATGGTCTGTAAGGTTAGATTGTCTCAAAGCTTGTGGTGGGCTTTCTCATGTTGGTGCTGGGGACATTTATTTTTCTTTAGAATGCATTCTGTCAGGGGTGGTGGGCTAAAGTGGAATGGGCATAGATTTCCTCTCTACACACTCCAATGCATGGCCAAAAGTGTTCCCAAGGATCTCCCAGCTTGTACTCAATAGCAGGTAAAGAGGAAAGAGGATGGGAATAGAAGGATTCTTTCAAGTGGTTATTCTAAAATAGAGACTACCTGGGCTTCACCTGGAGTAAGTAACATGCTTTCTTGCCTATTTCCTAGATCAAGTGTCAGCATTCAGTCATTTTCAAGCCAACCAACATAGGGTCTGCTACTTAATCTAGCTAGACTTTAGCTGCCAAATTATCACAAGGATGGAAGTATAGTGACTTTGTGAATCATTGTGAGGACAAAGGTAACACACAATTTTACACCTAGGGTTGATAAATGTTCATGAGAATGGCTTCTGAGACTGGCAATGTATTAGTGCATAATTAAATGTGGTAAGGGTTACATCATCCTCCGCTCAGAGCAAAGAGAGTCTAATCCAAGAGAATGTTTCTCTATGAGAGTGGTAGAAAAAGGAGATGGGTGGGAGATGGATGCAGTGCTAGCAGTTTTTGACACCAGAAGATGATTTCCAGAACAGATCCTGAAGTGAACCATGAGCAGTTGGGTTGGCAGGGAGCCATGATGTTGTGCAAAGTCAAAGGGTGAAAAGAAACGATGAGTTGGATAAAATTATTAGGTTTTGAGTTCTGCTCTCCATAGTTCTTTCCTCCTTGTCAATATATAGTCCCTCCTGGGAAACACATTAAAAATTCCAAAGAAGAACTATTGCTCCTTGGTTGGGTAAGAGCTGGAAGTTTGTGATGTTGAAATGTTAATCAAAACTAGTTTCTTTTCCATCTTTCATTTTCAATATTTTCTAGCCCAACATGGAGAGGCCAAACATTGTTTTTGAAGGAACAATGCCTCTTCCTTCAAACTAAGACTCTTTTTTAATGGACATACGATAAATTTCTTCCTAGTGGATAAAGATAAACTGTAAAATCAGGCTTTACCTCCCTCAGTATTTAAAAAATATTTAAAATTAAAGTGAAAATTAGTAAGATATTGAAATTTTCATAGTTAACTTATCATTAGTTTACTTCATATTAGAGTTACCAGTTTTGCCAAATCTTTCTATTCCAGGGAGGGGCCTACTTTAATTGGTTTTTGTTTCATTAAATGTGTTCATCACACCATTTAAACTTGAAACTTTAAAAAATTAATACATTTCAAAAATTATAGTGAATGGTATTTGGACAGAATGAAGATCACCATTCAGAAGGATTTTATAGAAGCAGCACAGAAACTTCACATAGATACCTCTAGTCAACATCTTTTGCCAAGGTGTACTGAACTAATAAAATCAATTATATCATTTAGCATTAAATATATTATTATAGTATGAATAAAGTGTTGAACTAAATTCACCTTAAATATCTGTGTTATTTTACTGAAAATTGCTTGTATGTAATACATGCATAATACTTGTTATGTATTCTCTCCTTATTAGCATTTATATACTTTGAAATTTTATTATGTAAAATTATATACATGTATAATTGATTATTTAATAGTCTAAAATAAATCATTTAACTATCAAAGTGAATTTTTAAAATTCTGCAAATTAATAATTATAAATATATATTAAATCTCTTAATAAATGTATTAACTCTTAATAGATATTACTAGCTGAAAAAACATACTGACTCATTAAATAATATTGAATCATTAAAAATGCTTTTACTATGCAGGAGGTTTGAAATCTCATTTCTCAGTTGTGTCTGTCAAGCAAATAATTCCTTCTTAGTGGAGTACATAAAATACAATCTTTTTAATCCAAGTGCTCTCTGGATCTTCAGTATTTTTTAGCATGTTTAGTTTTGAAACTCATGGTTTTTATATTAAAAATCTTTTCTTAAGCAAAAATTTTGTGTTACTGTTTTGCTTATATGCATGTATTTGTGCTGTATGTGTGCAGTACTCAAGGAGGGTAGAAGAGATTGTCAGGTTCCTTGGAAATGGTTAGTGGTTCTGAGCCACCAGTGACTCCTGGGAACTAAACCTGAGTCCTCGGAACAAGTGTTCTTAACCACTGACCATCTCTACAGTCCTAATTGTGTGTGTGCATGTGCTTGTGTGTGGTGTGTGTGTGTGGTTTGTGTTTGTGTCTGTGTGTAGTGTATGTGGTATGTGTGTGTGGTGTATGTGGTATGTGTGTGTGTCTGTGTGTGGTGTGTGTGTGAGGTGCATGTGTGTGTGTGTGTGTATGTGTGTGTGGTGTGTATAGTATACCTGTGGGCATGTATGACACAATGCATGTGTGAAGGGTAGAGAAAACAGACAGCTTGCAGGAGTCAGTTCTTATGTTTTGTAATGTATGTTCCCTGGACAGGACCCTGATTTTCAATCTTGATAGCAAGCACTTTGGCCAGTGAACCATCTTGTAGCCATCTGCCACCACCTTACTTTTGTTTTTGTTTTTGACATAGGAACTCATGCATTCCAGACTGGCCTTGAATTCACTATGTAGCCAAGGATGATCTCAAATTCTTGATGGTCTTAACTTCCTTCCCTTTGTGGTGCTGGCATGCAAAATAATAGACACTACTGAACTCTACCAACTGAGCTACATTTCCAGCCCAAGAATCATCATTTATAATTAAAATGAAACTGTGACATAGTTACTTGCTTGCTTGAGGTTTAGGGAAGTCATAGACATCATTCCAGCAAGTAGCTACACTAAAAACAACACTTAACTAAAACAAAGTTATAGATGATGCACCCAAAGGATCAGTAGTACCTTCTTAAGAGTAGAAACACTTCAAGGTTCTGACTTTGCTTGGTAGGACTTCCCTACACTATAGACTTACTTTGTTTTATTGAGTGACTTCTTTGTACTCTTGATTCATACTCATTAGTACTTGGCAGCTGTTGGGAAAGATGCATTTTGAACTCAGAAGTGATGCTTTTTTAGGGTTTAATGTACAAAATGGAACTTGTGAGATCCTTAAAAGTGATGTGGCCAGAAGCCATTTATATCTGATTCACATAATTTAATGTTTTTTTCCTTTCCTCCTAAAATAATAATCACAAAGACTCCAGCAAATATACACAGCTAATCCAGAATTGAATGATAGTTTCTGTCTTTGAGAACTCATCAACCTTGTTTTAGCCACAAGAGTAAACAAACCAATTGGGTACTAAAATGGTTTGTATTGCCTACTGAGAGTCATTCTTTCCTGAGATGGGCACTGTGCTTGAGACTTTGCTATTTTACATCTCTCTGTGCCTCAATTTACTTATGCAGGTTTTTTGTTTAGAATTTTTGTGTGATAATAAAATGAGTTCTATATTTAAAACAATCATAACTGTCTGGAGAGTAGTAATTGCTATATTTATATCAAATATTCAGGCCTCAAATAGTAATAGCAATGATGATTCATAATAATACAATATAATATGTCAGAGTGGTCCTCAGTAGGTCCTTAAACTAAAGTCCTATCAGATGAATGGCATGTATGGAATGTGTCTGCTCTACTTTTAAGTAGCAATACAGCTTGAGAATGACTGGTAATATTGGCTTACCGTCTGTGAGTGGCTCCTGTCTTCCTTGTTAGTTTAATCACATTCCACAGGACTTTCTCAGCAATCTAAACCTAAACAATTCTCTGGGAATTTTCTGTCAATTTCTAACACACAGACAGGAATCATGA
Organism: Sigmodon hispidus; assembly: GCA_004025045.1. Taxonomy (NCBI): domain Eukaryota; kingdom Metazoa; phylum Chordata; class Mammalia; order Rodentia; family Cricetidae; genus Sigmodon; species Sigmodon hispidus. Next base: position 493,933 of record PVIH01000034.1, read on the forward strand.
AAATCATTTAGAGATTCCTAAAGTTATCTGTTCACAGGACAAGGCATCCATATGGGATGATTCTTTTTCTTCTAAACTGATTTCTCTATTTATTTAGATAAGACATTCTTGTATTTTCACTGATTATTCTAATTTGTTTATTTATTCATGCACATGCCCCTGTGTGTGTTTGTGTGTATGTGTGAGTGCAAGTATGTATGTATATTTATAAAATTCCATAGAACAACCTTCAGCATCATTCCTTAGGTAATTTCTACCTGATTATTTTGGGACAGGGTCTCTCATTGACCTGAAACTTACCAAACAAGCTATGCTGGATTGTCAGCCATCCTCAGGTTCATGCCTGTCTCTGCCTCCACAGAGCTCCGTTTATAATTACATGCATTATACATGTGTGAGTCTGGAAACTGAACTCTGAGTCTCATACTTTAAAAAATTATCTTTTTCTAGGAGTAGTCTTCCTCAAGGAAGAACATGCCAACTAGCTATCCAACACCAAGTGGTAGGTCCTGAAAATATTTATACAGGTAACATTATACACTGTGTATGTAAAAGCAATTAATAAAAAGAGATCATAAATTTGAAAGAGAGCAAGGAGGAATATATGGGAGAGTTTTGAGGGAAGAAAGGAAAGAGACAATGATGCAATTAAATCTTAATATCAAAATGTAAAAGAAATAGTTTTTAAAAATTACTTTTTCCTAACTACACTATATCACAAATCTGCCATAGTGATTATCAGATTCTTCAGGGAAATGAGAGGGCAGATGATGTTATTAAATAGAATGTAGTAATAATTTTAGTCCAGTATGAATACATTGGGCTTCTAGCATATTCAAATGCTTAAATTGCATTATTGCAATTTTGCCAGCTATTCTAATGGATTGAAAGAATTAAGATCCTGCAAATATGTGCATTTTATGTTGTGCATTTCAATGTATTTCTCTGTTCAACACAAATGGATGTTTCAGCTCAAAAGTCCTGATAATTTGAAATATAAAATAAAATTATTCCGGGAGGGGTGCAATGTGAATAGTCACTGGCAACAAATTGTTTGCTTGGTTTTGCTAGAAATATTTACCTGGTTCTCCAGGTGGAAAGAACCAAATGAAGCTTTGCTGGGGCAAGAGGACCTGGGGTCGGGGCTAGGGAAAGCATGAAGCCACAGGAAGGACACTGTGACACTCTCCATGGGACAGACAGACAAGGCTCAGTATGTTTGAGCTCTGTGTGTTTAATGGAAGCCTATCATAATAGACCGCCTATAAAACTATAAGAACGGTATGATGGGTGGAGGGCAACATAGAGAGAAGGGCCTAGTGGTATCCTACAGAGGGTACAGAATGTGTTTGCATATCATAAACTCAGAAAAAGCATTAGTAAAGTGGAGCTTTTGGGTTATTTATAGCAAAAATAAAAATAATTAAAATATTATAGCAGTTTTGTGGATCCTGGAGAGACCCTGGGAACTGCTTAACTTAAATGAAGAATAATGTTGCCTGATTCCACAGGCAAGGCAGGCACAACACATCAGTTTAGAGATCAGTCTGAGATACCACTTACTGCATTAAGCACATTGCCTATATCACTTCCTTTTAGTTTGGAGGACAGCCACATGGAGAAGAGGCTAACTTCCCCTTCTGATGTCACAGATGAAGATGTTCATCAGTGAGGACATGCTACCCCAGGCAGAGACAGAAGGTTCCAAAGTTCAAGGCTGGACTCTGCAATTTATAAAACCCTTTGTCAAAACAAAATGTAAAAAACAAAGAAACAAGAAAGAGAATCTGGCTGGGGAAGCCTGATTTAGCTCAACAGTAGAGCATTCTCTGATGTATGGCGATTCTATCTTCAATCCAGTGCTGTAAAATAACAAAAAGAAGCAAATGGAGTCTGTGTTGATTGCTTGCTTGTTTTATTTGTACTTCTAAATCCAAAGTATCTGTAAATAATGTAGTATTGACTTTTGAAAGATTTTACTTCATATGAATGGAATCGGTCTCTGTATTATTCTGTTTATTGCTTTATATTTTCAGCACTACTATTTTTCCCCATTTCCTGTGTTGCTATATGTTGATTCCATCTTAAGTTTTATGACTCTTTGGAATTTAATGTTTTAATAAAACTTGTCTCATATTCTATTCTCTGATTGGTGAATGATAAGCTGTTTTCTTTAAAATGTATTATTTTTAATTATATTTGTATATGTGTCTTTGTGTGGTATGTGCACATGAGTATGAGTGCCTAGAGAGGCCAAGGGCATCAGATCCTGTGGACCTGGGGTCATGTAGTTGTGAGTTGCCTAATGTCCCTGCCATGAATCAAACTCAAATCCTCCCTAAGAGCAGTAGGAGATCATAACTAAGCCATCCTGCCAGGCTATTTATAATGAGTCAATTTAGACAACAACAACAACAAACATAATTTCATTCAAAGACCAAAATCAGGCATTGCCCAAATGTATAGTTTTTGTAATTTTTCCCCCAACACAATAAGGTAGAATACTTGAATACTTGGAAGGACAAAATCATCACATTAAAAAACCAACCAACCAACCAACCAAACAAACAAACCAAAAAAAAAAAAAAAAAAGCAAATAGCAGAGTAGCAGAGGCATAGTGATTACATTTTTCTGACGATCTGATGATCAATCTGCATGAATCTCTTTTGCTAATAAGAATTCTATTTACTCTTAAATTGATCAAAATGAAGGCTTTTTTTTGTGAGAATGAAAAGCTGACCACATAACTAAGTAGTAGGCCATTTACACTTTGAAGGGAGAAGGGTCATAGCCATTGGGCCATTCTGCATCTGCTTCAAACAGAAACCACAGGGCTGCCTAAGCATCCAACACTGAAGACATGAAGTGTACTTTCAATAATTCTCCAATGGAACATTTTCAAGATAGGCATTGCTAACTGCTATTCATCTTTCCAAAATTAAAACAAAATCTTTTAATGATATACCCAGAAAAGATTTAACTGTGTCTATCATGAGGCCCTCCAAAAGAAACCTGAGGCCAAATTAGTGATTTTGCAAGCCAAGTGCTGCGACTTGTGAAATATATTGTTATAATGAAACAGTTGGAAATTGTTTGCCAAAATTAATATTGGTCCAGTAAATAGCATAGTCATTCTTTTCCTGTTCTTTTGATGCCAAAATTGGCTGTTAAATTTATTCCTGTGTCACTGGGAATTGGAGAGAGTAGTTGAGAAATCAAAGATCAAGAGCATCACTTCAACAAAGCTACCCTGTGAGGAAAAGCGGCATGATGTAAGCTTCTTTAAAAAAAAAAAAAAATGAAAGCACAGAAAACACTTGGCCATGGGAAAGAACATACAACAGAGAAGAAATAGTTAAAAGTGCAATAAGAGAGGGAGCAAGCTAAAGAATGACCAAGAGGATGGGACACATAAATTACTTTGCAACAAGGGGGTTTCTGGGAGTGATAGAGATGCTAACTCAATGTGGAAAACAAAATACCCCCCCTGGAAATTCTTCAGTAGTAGGATTGCACAATGAGATAGACTTTGGAAAGATCTAATTTAACAGTAATTTATAAGATGGATGTAAATGTACAGGGGCATGAGACTTGAGAGCAAACTAGAAATCAATAGCTGTAATTTGTGCACTGGGACAGAAATAGGGTGAAAAAGAGGGTGTTCACTACAGGGCTTCAAGAGGTTTTATTTAACTCAAAAGTTTTCCTGTTAAACTTTTCTCCCTGAAAACAAAATTTTTTAAGCTTTTATTTTAATAACTTGACTTAATTGAATGGTAGACTAAATTATATTATTTTCTATATCAAAATGGGATTATTTTTTGCTTGTATAAGTATGTATCATATGTGTACATTGCATATACATTTCTGTTCCCATGTGCATTTTTAGGTATGTAAAGGTTGGAGGTTTACCCAGAGTGTGTTCCTTTATTGCTTTCCACTGCATAAATTGAAGCAGGATCCTTCACTCATATTGGACTGGTTGATTTGGTTAGTCTAGGAAGCCAGTTTGAGAGTCCTGTCTGCACTTCCTACATGCTAGGATTTCAGGCGCTTTCATACACACCCAGCATTTAAGTCTTTGTGCTTAAACAACAAATGTTTTATTTGTTGAGGACCAATGCAGCCCTGCCTTTGTGTGTGTGTATGTTTGTGTGTGTGTGTGTGTATGTGTGTAACAGGGTCTTGATAGGGTTTAGAACTTCCTAGGTAGTAGGCCATCGTGGCTTACCAAATTTATGATCCTCTTGCTTCAGATTTTCATGTCTTGGGAATGAAGGTGAATCACCATGCCTAAGTTTTCTAAATATTTCAGATAAGTTATTTATGATCCTTGCAGAAAATTTGAATAGTCTTTATAATAACATACATATAGCAATAAAATACACTTAATACACTTAACCAATAATAAAATTGTATAACCTTCAACAAATAGAGAACTGTGGAACTTATGCAATGTCATAAAGGTAGTAAATTATACCATGTGAGCCCATTCATGGCTGCTTCTGTATTAGTAGCTAGAAATCCCCTTTACACTGACCAGTCCATTTCCACATCCCCAGATTGCAACTTTAAACTGGAGAATTAAGTAATGTGGATTTTTTTTAAATCTGAGATTAAATTACTTGAGACTATGATTAAAGATTTCAAGTTAAATCATACAGAATAATAAAATAATCTTTCTGCAAAGTCAGCAGTATTTTTCATAGTAACTGTTCGACTCTGGAACTTTTGATGAACAATGAAATGTTTCCCATTTCACAATCTTCACTAGTCACTTAAAATCATAAGTATAAAATCGATACCAAAACCAGAGTATGAGAAACATAGTCTTCAGGACAGTTTTATCCTGCTACTTTTTGTAATACTGTGATCACAGGTTTTTGTTTTGCTTTGTTTATTTATTTTATTGTGTTTTACATTTCTAAATGGTTGAAATAAACTGTGAAAAGCAGTTCACAAGGAAGGCATAGGAAATTTCAGTGTCAGCAATCATAAGCAAGTACAAGATTGTATTAAAACTTGGCAGTGGCAGGCTCACTACATAGCTCAAGGATTTCTTTCACAGTGATTTGCTCAGAGTTGCAGCAGGGATGCTATGGTTCCTAGAGCCAAAAATATATGCTATCTAGGATTTTATACTTTTGTGACCTTATGGAAATACTAAAAGGACAGACTTGAAATAATAGTGCAGTGTGATATTCCTTCTCAGCAGCAAAACTCACCAAGTGTTCCTCAAGATTCTTTTTCCCTCACAAAACTAGTGTGTTGTGTATTTTTATAAATCTCAACATCTCATATATCAGATTTGTTTGAATATTTTTAGAAAGATTAGATAAAAATTAAAGCTACTTTGATAAAAATCACGTAAAAATTCTTTTACAGAGTGAAAATAAGCTCACATGAACACATACAAGCAAACACACAGAGCTCATACATATTTCGTAGAAAGGGAAAGGCCATGAATTTAGAACTTCATGCTGCTCTCTCATCTGACACCTCACTCTACAGCCACTTTCAAACTCTTAATCTGATGGGGGAAGTGAAGGTTGTACACAGAGACAGACTCCACTAACCCTTGGGAATGGTCCATTAATATTCTTTTCCAAGTTATTGCTACCTGATTGTTTTGAAGAGCCACAGAACTCACATTTTAATTTTGTTTTGCAGATGTTGTCTCATTAGAATGACTTTGATATTGTTTGTAGATGTGTTCCATTCAAGCGGTCATTGGATTGAAGTCCCATGACTCCCAAGGATGCAGAAAAAAAAAATGTCTGAAGCTATTTGAAATATAATGTGCTTTCTTATTCCTTCTTTAGTAGTGAGTTCTTAAAGTGGAATTAGGCACATTTATTAAGTTTATAACAGCGTAATAACTGTTTTACTTGGAAATTTTAACACATTTTATTGTGTAATCAGTCCCTTGAGGGTTACTTAATTTCATATCCTTTTTTCTCTTTCATTTCTTAGGCTATATCTGAGCTAGGGAAACACCATTAGGATAATCAACTTTTTGCATTGTCCATTTGCCCTGCTACTGGGATAGTCATTTTATGATGAAATGCTGAAATTCAGGAGAGGAGATTTATGTCAGTTTGCCAAATAACCCTTTGCTATGATGTTTAGAATTCAAAATGTTGGATCATCATCATTTGGATAATTTCTTGGTTATCCAAAAGATATGTTTGGGTCAATGTCTCAAACACTGTGTATACACTATATGTTTCCTCCCAACCTACCCTCAGGAATATTTTGATAGCACCCTAGATTCTTCTTATGACTATTACTAGCTGAAAAGTCTTAAAATATTATTTTTATTATTAGCAAAATTTCCTGTTTCTCACAGGCTATATGTTTTTAGTGCTGTGTGCCTGAACTGATTGGCACAGTGTTTAAATGCAACAAATTTTATGACTAGCACTAACCTTTTTTAGTTCATTTCCCTATGTAGCCATTTACCTTGTAATATCATAATGATTTTTAACTTACTTTGAATTTAATAGAGATGAATCATAACCAGTAAGAATGAGAATTTTCTCATTTTTAAGTATGTTAGGAGAGAGTAGTTTTTTTATGTAGAGAACACTGACTTATCATGTAACCTAGAGGCATGCACTAGCTATGGTACTCTTGTATTAACCTGTTTCTCATTATATAGTTTTAGTTATTTTGAGTCAAGATATATTTAATAAAATTAAAATTATAGAAACAAATAATTAATATATTTGAAATTATACTATTATGAGTAGCATAGCACAATTTTGTCCAAATATGTCCTCACAAAGACATGAACCAAATTTTCATCCAGTGTATCCAAGTATAATATATACCTGCATATTAGTTACTTACATATTTTGATTATCAGAAAGGTGGTTATGACCTCACAATGGTTGTGTTCAAGTAAGCCTTATTTTAGTATGTACATCTATATAATGTATATCTATGTAATGCATCATATTGTATTAGTCATGGTTTGCTAGAGGAAAAAAAATTATAGAGTGAATACACACAGACACACATATATGTGGGATGTGTTAGAATGGCTGACAGACTGTGGTCTAGCTTGTCCAACAATGGCTGTTTATCAAAAGAAGGTCCAAGAATTCAGAAATTGTTCAGTCCATGAGGAGTGGTCCATATTAAAGGTGGCTATTCCCACCTCAAAAGATCCAAAGTAGAAGTGGGTCTTCCCAGTTCAAATGATTTAATTAAGAAAAAAAATATTCATTTCTCACAGGTGTTTCAGCCATTTGGGTATTAGCTAATTCCAGATGCAGTCAAGTAGACAGCCAAAAATAGTCATCACATATATTTTTATTTTATTTATATGATGTATAGGGCTTTACATCATATATGTGTGTGTGTGTGTGTGTTGTATGTGAGCATATTTATGTATATGGTTCTTTACTATCAGTGGCTTAATACAAATACTCATGAGTCTTGAAACATCCTCACAGAGTATTTTATATCAATCAAACTTTTCTATAAATCACTTTTCCAGAGTATGTATGAACTGGCTATCTTTAGGTATAAGATAAAGATAAGTTACTTAATATAATATAATATAATATAATGTATAAGTTACTTAATAATACATTTACAAAAAGCTGATTATAGTTTTGAACATGAAGATCTGGATGCCTGTGCCCCTGTTAGCTCTCAATACTCCAGTTTCACCTTCATTATTTACTATGAATTTGCTTCTCAGGTTAAGTGGCCTAAACAGATCACCTATAATTATTTTTTTTTTAATAACAAAGACCAATATCATACACAAGGAAGCTTGTATTTAGAGCTATGCCTAGAGTGTGAAAGAGTGCAGTGGTTTCTAAATTTTAATTTTCTCTGTGCATATTTGTGTCTGTGCATCACCTGTTTGCAGGTATGCAGGGAAGCCAGAAGAGCTACAGGCCATTGGAAACTGCTTGGTGTGCTGCTAGGTCTATGGTCTTCTACAAGGGTCACAAGTGCACTTGACCTCTAAGCCCTCCTTCTAGCCTGGGTTGGACTATTTTGATATTCATGATGGCACCAAAATGATCCAGTAATACACTGCTTTATATTTAGACTGGAAATGATATAACATCAAATGTTCTCATACCAAATATTTTTAAGACAGAACATAATGAAGCCCCTTTGTCCAGCATGAGTTAATGATTTGAGGATTCATAAGTCTAAGCATATATTGTGTTTGTTTCATAGATGTTCTTAGGTTTCTGGTGTATTTTCCCTCACAAACTTAATAGCATTTATAATTTAAAAACAAGATTTTCCATTGTAAAATAGGAAGGTGAACAAGAACACAAGAATAAGACACTGAAGGCTCACATGGACATATAATTCTGTTTAATAACTAAAGTATTCATTTATATCAAAGAAAAGACTTCTGGGACATAGCCCTGGAGAAGATAGCAGTGTTTTCAAAATATGGAAAATGTGTTAGTTATCTCACAATTGTATGTGGGATGGTTTTGCTGAATAAATTCAGAAAAAGTATTGTCCTTCTGGGTAATTGCTACATCTCTTTTCCTTGGCCATCCAGTTTGACTGGTGGCCATGATTGCTAGGAGTTTGTTTCCTTAAGCATAAAGACTGAGTTTACGCCATATGATGGAAGAAAGTGATTAAATAGATAGTATATGTGATCTAATGGTACACACACACACACACACACACACACACACACACACAAACGTACTAATCTGAGAAAATAACTCGTCCAATTTTTAATCACATTTTGATTCTGAAAAAAAAAATATATGTGAACAAAGAAGCTGAATAACTGTTTAGGCCCCTTGGCCTCCGAGAAGATCCTCCTGCCTCCGCTAACCAGGCTACTTATTTTTTAATTGTTCAAAAAGCTGTTGCATGTCTTGTGCTGTTAATGTACTGAGGAGGGGTGAGCTTTGAGTGCTTGTGTTTGAATAAATTATGACAAAAGGGTCTTCACGTGGGAACTATTCTCTGCACATAATGGAATTTAGAAGAGTAAGAACAGGATGGACCACCTATGTGATGGAGCAGGGCCAGCATAAGAAGAGGCTGGGTCTAGGAGGTACCTCAGTCTCTGCTTGCCACACAAGAAGGCATGGGCACAATTTTGACTCATATTAAATGCCAAGTGTGGTGGTCCACACTTGTAACTCCAGTGCCTGAGAGAGAGAGAAATGGTGACCTCTGGGTCTTGCTGGCCAGCCAGTCAAGCCTAAACGAGAAATCCAGGACCCACTGAGAAATGGTCTCAAAGGTATATAATGACTGGGAACCTGAGGTTGTCCTCTGTCCTCCACATGTAAACACAAGTGTGTATCTAAACACATACACACACACACACACACACACACACACACACACACACACACACACACACACACACACACACGGAGGAGACCAGAGTATCCAAAAGTATTAGTGTTGCTGGAAAGGGAGAATACTGCTCTTCTACAGCATCCTTACTATAAAGGCAGACAGGTTTTTAAAATGGGATTCAAGTGAACACAAAGTCACAAAGTTTACAGGTGAAGTTTCTCCTAATCCGGCCGCTGCTTTGGAGGGAGGGAGAAAGGGCAGGATATACCATCACATTTCAAATCCTTAACTTCCGCTTTTGTGTTCGACAATGCTTCTGTGTTTTCTTAAGATTTCCCAGAAGTGAACAGTCAGTACTGGAAAAAGGAAGTTAAAACAATGATTTGCTCAATTTGAAAGCGACATCACTTCATCACATGAGCTTAAACCTTTCCCAAATGAAACACTCCTGCCTTGCCCCCCCCCCCAATAAATTTACCAAGAGCAAAAGTAAGGTCAGCATAATTAATTCTTTACTTATTATTGGCTGCTTTTTGCTAAAATGCGTGATTAGGTTTCTTAGGACAGATTCCTCTCTGTGTTACTGACAAAGGAGAATTCCTTGGTGCTTTTTCAGGAAAGTAGCTGGCTAGGTAAACAATGATCTCACCCTGTGATGGGTGCTGTCTTCTGACTCTACATTTTAACATAGAGGTAAAGTCAGGTGATTTTCATTTTTATGCTTTGCCCTTTATGGATCATTCTTAGATAAATGGGACTTTTTTTTGGACACTCCATTTTTGCTGTTGTTCACAGTAAACGTAATATTTTTTCTTAAGTACATATGAGAGACTGGAAAGAAGGTGAGAAGTTACTGGTGGACACATTTCAAACCCACATACAGACCTTGATGTTTTCTCTTGATTTTGAAACACTTTAAAAATTCTTCTGCACATTATCTTGGTGGGTCTGAAGGAAATAGTTCTCGGGAGTTGTTGATTTTTCAGCACTATCAAACTTGGCATTCCTCAGTAGTTACTTAAGTCCGAACTATTTCAGTGAGTTAAACTTTAACCAGCCCCAGTGACTAGTTTATACACAGTAAAACTTTGTGGAGTACTTTGTATCAGCAAATACCACAAGCCCAGAATCCCAGAGCCCGCATCCCTTTGTTTCTCAGACATAACAGAGTTTTTTTTCTCTAAGTATTTCAGACATGTTCTTATTTGAAAGCTTTGCATATTACTCAAGGGCTTCTGTATCTAAACTATGTTAAAGACACATAGAAAAGGAATGACGTCATGGATTTTGTCAGCTGGGCTTTGTGTTTAGGGAACGCCGATGAGTCATAGTCTTGTGACCAGTCAGGCACCTTTCCAAGCAGAGGCTGTTAAGATCCTTGACAACAGAACCTGTAGATGTTTTGAAGAGGTGATATCAGCAAGTGACCTGCCTGCTTGGTCATACCAGGTTCTGAGGGGAGGGGAGAAAAATGTTCTTAATCCGAATGAATAACAAAACACTAAGCAGGAGATTGAAGTCAGGGAGAGTGACTCACTTCCTGTTTCCAGATGAAAGGAGTTGTCCAAGAAATGACTCTCACAAGGAAATGCTTCCCACAGTTGACTAGCTGTGTCTTTTTCAAGTTCTGTTGACTACCACAGTGGCTTGTCAGGAGTTTGTTGTGCTGAAAGTAAAATTGAATTATCAAATAATTCTGTGCATTAAGAGTCAGCTCCCTCAATCTCTGAGAATTGCTGACTTCAGATACCCCTCAAAAGAAATGCTGTGTTGCTTAAGACTTATTTGTCAATACTGTAATTGTTAAGCTTCAGTATGTTTATCTAAGAGTCTCAATTGTGTCTTCGCTAAACCCAGGTCACCTGGAGGATGAATGTAGACCAGCAAGGCTGTGCTGGAGGAAGCTCAGAAGGGTGTGCTGGAGGCACACTCCTCATTGGTGTCTGGAGAGGGCAGAAGCATACAAGGTTATGGAAATTTCAGCTATGTCATGTCGACAAACTGACTCAGCAGGAGGTGCCTACATGAGAAAGAGACAGCCCATCCTCAGCCCCCACAGAGACATTATGGGAAATCAAGAAGCCTCTGCCTCCCTGACTTGCTGTATTCCCCTGGGTACTGATCAGGCTACATTCCTCAATGCTAATTGGGAACATATTAAAAAAAAAAAAAAAAATACAGGAAGCCAAACAGGTTAAGGGAAAATATCTGATCAGTTTCTCTGATAATCTTGAAGAGTCACAGTTAGTTTCCTTCTAAATCAACCTTTGTTGTTATTGTTTGTTTATTTTGTTTTCTTGAAGTAGAGTCTCACTCTGTAGCTTGGTTGTCCTAGAACACTCCACACTGACCAGGCTGAAGCTCACAGAGATCGGTCTGCCTCTGCTCTCCACCACATCTATTCCAGTGCTGGCATTCAAGTCATATGGC
>PVIH01000034.1:505775-622855 GCA_004025045.1 Sigmodon hispidus
TTTTTTTTTTTTTTTTTTTTTTTTTTTTTTTTTTTTTTTTTTTTTTTTTTTTTTTTTTAACTCTCTCCCTACTTGGTATGTCTGCCTTTGAATTCTCCCATAATTCTAATAGTTGTACAATTCTTGTTATTGAGAAATCACAAATTGTAAAACAAATTAAACAGGGCACATTCAAAAATAACCATTCTTCTTGCTGTTTGGGTAAAGCCACTTGCTTGTTTGGGGTTGCTAATGGGAATAAGTGAGTATGTGTGATTACCTCTAGAGCCAGCTTGTTTGCTCAGAGGGAAAATTCACGGAACAGCCACAGGCTGCATTCCAGAACATTAGCCAACCACTCTGCAGACTTCTGCAGCTGGGTCCTAGAATTGTCTGCTAACAAGGCTGGAAAGGCCTTGCGCCTGTAAGGCAGAGGTCTTTTACTGGAGTTCAATCCAAGCTTTAATTAACAGGTCTTGTTTTCTCTATTGTTATTTCTGAGACAGTCTTGCTTTGTAACTCACATTCATTGAGTAGTCTAAGCTGGCCTCAGCCTCCTAAATGTTGGGATTGTAAGAGTATGTTTTCACCAATGGCAACAGGACGTGTTTGTTTGTTGAGACAGGCTTCCTTCCTATGTAGTGCAGGATGACCTCATACTCACTATGCAGCCCAAGGTAGTCTTGAACTTCTAAATCTTCACCTCTCAAATGCTGAGATTACAGTACTACCACACCTGGTTTGTGCTGTGCTGGGAATAGAACATAAGGCATTACAAATGTTAGGCAAGCATTCTCCTGCGATTCATTCCTAGCCTTCAACAAGTTTTTTCATAGTAGTTCCTTATTGCTCTTGGATTCTTAATAGAAACTTTGAATATTTTTAGTTTCTGAAAATTCATGGGGGTTTCTTTTTTAAAGAAAATACTTCTGGGCTGGAGAGATGACTCAGTGGTTAAAAATATCAGTGCTCTTCCAGAGGGTCCAGGTTCAATTCCCAGCCTTGTATGGTAGCTCTCAACTGATTACACCTCAAGCTCTGGGGAGACCCAATACTCTATTATGGTCTTTGTGGACACCAGGCATGCAAATGGTGCACAGACATACATGTAGACAAAGCACATGTGTGTATGTGTGCATATATGTTTATAAATAATTTAAAAAATACAATTAAGAAAGTACTTCTGTGCTTAGCAATTGATTCTACCCATGAACTTGAATCTGAATGTTATGTTGCAGGACAGTGGTTGAGAAATAACTGCAGCTATAAAAGAGCCCAGAATATGCTGCTTCTTGTTTGCATTAATGGCTCTGAGATGCAGAAGTACAGTTCCTCAGCTGGAATCTGAGAGTTTCATTGATCAACAGTTAATGTGGTAGCTGGGATCACTGAAGAATGTTGCCCCTGTTTACCTCTCACAGAGCTGTTTATAAGTTGGGCACCTGTAATTAGATCTGTGTTTCAGAAGGAGCTTTCAGGTGAGAATGCATTAGAGGAAAAAAAAAAAATCCAGTCTCTTGATTAGCTTTGATGAGGACTCAGAATTCACATCCTGAGGCGCTCACCCCTACTTATCTGTAGCTGGAAATGAAGTCTTTGGGGAGGCAGCAAAATGAAGTTTAAATGAGGTTGAAAAAAATGAAGCCTTGATCCAGTAGGACTTGGGTCCACCAACAGGCTCTCCTCCTCCTTCTAAACAGAGGAAAGGCCTTGTGCGAAAGAGAAGACATTACCTCTGTTAGGAACTTGACTTTAGAGACCAGCCATCTAGAACTGTGAGGAAATACTTTTCTGTTGAGGCAAGAAGCAAAGGAGGCATTTTAGTACTCTGGCACCTCCAATAAATTTTGGGGTTATATACTCTTTTCTCCTACAATAGTGCAGTTGTAACCTAATCCCTTCACCAACAAGTATTATGTATACATATCTTTCTCTAAACAATGCACCCAGCAAACTCATAACCCCTCAATCCCACATATCCATTTGGCTTTAAGCCAGTGTTTCTGAACCTTGCTAATGGTACCAACCTTCGATACAGTTCCCTTGTATTATGGTAACCCCAACCAAAAAATTATTTGTTACCAGTTTGTAAGTATAATTTTGTTACTGGTATGAATCATAATGTAAATCTCTGTATTTTCTGATGGTCTTAGGTAACCCCTGTGAAAAGGTTTTTTTGGAATCCAAAGGAGCTGTGACCCACAGGTTGAGAACCATTGCTAAGTATTCCCATCTTTGAACAATGATAGGAATTTTTCCATCCCTGATAGCAATAAAATTTAGACAGTTTCTATTTGAGTACATTCCAGACACATCTGGGTGGTACAAAGGGTAGAGGGGCCTGAACTGGTTTTGGTGTATGTGCCATAGAGAAAAAAACTGTCTTTTAGTAACTTTCTGGGAAGAATCTAATATTCACCATCTTATGCCTATATACAATTGGGAGTACACATGATTTAAATGAGGGTATAGATACACAGTAGAGAAATGATTACATAATCTATTAATTAAAATAGAGAACCACCCAAACTATGTCCTTTGAAAACCACCTCCTCTTTCTCTCCTATTTTGAACCCTATTCTATAGGTTGCTTGGGTTCTTAAGTATTTTCTCTTATGTAGTTCACTGCCAATCATGACAGTTATCTCTTTTTGACTTGTACTATTTCTTTGTTGCACATGCAATTATCTTGCTTAAAAAAAGTGTGTATTAACTCTTATTTTGAAGTTAGAGTTAAGAGGCTAAGGACCTAGAAACATGTGGATTACACCCTGACCTCTTGTAACAGAGTCCCTGTGCTTTGGGTATTATGTTACAGCATCTTATACCAGGCTGGCTGTGTCAGCTCCCTTAACAAAAGCAAAGGATGTCTTCCTTCTCTTTGAGGCTCTTGCCCAAATGACTAGAAGCAGTTTACAGAGAGAACTAAGGATGTATTGCTTCTAGCTCTAAGTTTTAGCCAAATGACATGTATGAGAGATAATTTGTCAGTTTGTTCTTGAGTGATGAAAGACTTTGTCTCTGGTTTAGTTTCAGAATCAGCAGGGAAAATAAGAATTATTTATAAAATCTGGCTATCTTGAGATAGGTGAGTGCTGCTTATTTTTCTATGAAATGCTCCAAGTAATTACCTCAGATCTGACCTTCAACTTTCAAATCAAGATAAAATGGAAGAATACTGATCTTCAGATTCTACAGATTCTTTAATTTTCCTCAAATGGAAGGTGTTTATGAACCTAGAATTAAAATTCCATCAAACTCTCTGACACTTGACTAGCCTTCTTCATCTTGTCCTCATTATTTATAATAGTTTAATCTCTTTATAGGAAAAATGGAAAAACAAAGTCATTGAACCAGAGGATTCCTCTGTACTTTAACAAATATTTTTTTCTCAGAATGGAATAAATTTAAGGGACAGGAGAACAATTTTTTCTTCTGGCCTCAAGATTTAATTTGTGATGGAATTTTCAAGTCCAGGCTGTATTCAGTAAGACAACTGGGACATAGCTCAGTTGGTAGAGTACTTGTCTAACTAGCACAAAGACCTGGGTTCAGTTCCCAATATGGAGTCAAACTATGTTGGTAGCACATGCCTATCATTCTACATCTGGGAGATGGAGGCAGGGGGATCTGAAGTTCAAGGTTGTTTTGGCTGTAGAGTTTGAGTGCGGTCTAGGATACATTTATCTCCAAAAAAATTTAAATATGGTTATCAAATAAAAGTTATGTAGACTAACACTCTAAGAGATTAACACTTGGTAGTTGTGCTCCTAGAAAGGATTTGTCTATTACAGAACAATTCAAAGAATTTATAATTTATATTTCTAACCAAAAATGGCCCTGTGTGTTTAAATTAAAGTTCTCCTGGAGGCAATTGAATCATGAGTTATTGTTTCTACTAAACTGTAAAAGCATGTGTTAGTTCACACTATGTATATGAATATTTTATGCCAATGCATCATTAATGTTTAGAAATTCATTATGCATATTATTATCTATTGTATCTGAATTTTCAAAAGATATTTAATTTTGTTTCTGTTATCATTTTATTAAGCTATAACATGGGATTTAAAAAGTGTAATGAGGGACAGTCTAGTCAGCTAGGAGACATTGTAGCCTGAGGACATAGTGTCAGTCACTGAAAGCAAAGCTAAGTAAAGGGTGGCTTGCAGCTTAGTTTGCAGGGAACTTGACCAACATTGATGAAGCTCCACCATCAAAAACTGGAGCCATTAGCTTATTTCTATGACTCCAGCACTTGGGAAATTAAGGCTGAAGAATCAAGAGTTCAATGCCAGCTTGGGTCACATAGTGAGATAATGAGTTTGAAGCCAACCTGAGCTACAAGAGAGAGAACCTGTGAAAGAAAGAGAGAAAGAGAAGGTGTGTGTGTGTGTGTGTGTGTGTGCATGTGCATGTGTGTGTGTGTGTGTGTGTGTGTGTGAGAGAGAGAGAGAGAGAGAGAGAGAGAGAGAGAGAGAGAGAGAGAGAGAGAGAGAGAGAGAGAGAGTGTGTTTGGGTTTTTTTTTTTTTTATTTTGGTAACTGCTTAGGAAACATTAGCCAGGAAACTTAACTCTTTTGAAACTATTCTGCATTTAACATAATTGATAGTGTATTCAGCTGTAAGGCATATACCATACAACTCATATATGAATATACACATGCACACACACACACACAAAGAGAAAGAATAAGAAAGGGATATAGGTTTTTAAAAATGGCTTCTCAAATATGTGCATCTCTTGTTTAGGGTTCTTAATGGAGGAAAACATTTTGGTAATGCATCTGGAGGCACACATGTGCACATACCCATACAAGGACCTACACACACACACACACACACACACACACACACACACACACACACACACACACACACACAAAGTCCAAAACAGAAAACCCAAAGCTATATACCAAATATTGGGCAATGAGAGTTTAAGCCATTTATTTTGGAAGTAGCATACATCAACAATTCAGTGTTGATTCCAAGATGAATTGCAAGATACAGAGATTCATGACACAGAGGAAGCAGTCAAAAAATTCTGGTGTGTACTAGAGAGGGAGTTTGGCAGTTAAGGGCACTTGGGGCTTTTGCAAGGATGTGAGTTCTGCTCCAAGCATATTGGAGCAATCTGATATTCCAGCCTCAGGAAATATAACCTTCTCTTCTTACCTCTGTGAGTACAGTGCTCACATGCACAAACCCACATGCTCTCATACATGCACACATAATAATTTTTAGAAAATCTTTAAAAACTATTTTTGATTTTTGTTTTTTCAATGATAGAATCCAAATACATAAACATGATTTGTTAATGGGATAACAATAGAACACACACATACACCTTAAAGTCATGTTTTAAATGTAGATTTCTACTAACACACTTAAAAACTCAAAACATTTTTTGCCTCAAGCTTTAAATAGCAAAAGGCTGAATTCTTTGGAACCCATCAAATGTTTGAACACTTAAGGAATTAGGAGGCCTGGGGAGACAGGCTAATAGGTAAAGTATATTCCACACAAGCATGAGGATATGAATACCTATATATAAAATCTGGGTGCAGCAGGAGATATTTGTTACTACATTGTTGGGAAAGTGGAGGCAAGAGTAGCCCTGGAACTCCCTAGCCAGTCATTCTAGACAATTGATGATCTCCATGTTCAGGGAGAAACCATTTCTCAGAAAAATAAAATTAAAGGGATGCAGAGATGGTTCAGTAGTTTAGAGTCCATACTGCTTTTTCACAGGACCCAAGTTTGCAGCCCAGCCCCAGGGGTGTCTAAAACCATTGCTTTCCAAAGGTAACTTCATTCACTTGCATCTTTCAATATACATATTTCAAAATAACCTTACATATGAAGAATGCTAAGGGGGATACCTGACATAGATCTCTGTCATCTAAAGTCCTGTGAATACATGCCCATGTACACCTGTTCATATAAACATGTACGTTTAACACACAAGTAAAAATAGAATCAGAAACCAATGGAAGTTTTTGGATAAATTCTCAGCCAGATGTATCTTCTGTTCAAGGTCTTGAGAGGAGGGAAACATTACAGTAATGATAATGCTAGTAATGCAATTGACATTTGACCTTGGCTGACCATCTAGTTTGCGCCAGGCATAACAATAAGTACTGCACATACAATGCCAAGTGTAATCCTGACCACAGCTTAGTGAGCTAAGCCTTATTGTATGCTAGTCTTACATGGAATAGAACAACAGAAGTGAACACATCTCTTCATCATTACACTACCGGTCAGTAATGGGGTGTAATTTGACCTCTGGCTCCCTAGACAACAGCATAAGGAGGCTGGCAAGTGAACTCAGTCTTTTCATACTCTGTGAAAACAAAATCATTCTTGGATTGAAGAGAGTTAATTTTTGCCATTGTTTTAAGTCTAGCTTAACCTAGATTTTCAAAAAACCCAAGGGAATATATTAACAGAAAATTCAAAGATTGAAGATGTGGAACAAAAAAAAAAAAGAAGAAAGCAGCATGTGAGTGATGTTTACTACCTGCCATGCACAGGCTATGCTATTTTATATGTGGCTATGTGCTTAGTGTTTTTTTTTTCTTCCAGCAGTCATAGAGGGAATTGCTTCTATTATTTTTAATAATTTATAGTTACTAAAAATAGCTACCGAGAAGTTTAAGTCCATGTCCAAGGTCATAGATGTGGAAAAATAATGCATGAGGTTTTTACCACACTGGTGCTCAGGTTCCAGATGCTGTGTTCTCATCCACTGTGCCACACTCTCCCCACCTCTGTGTACTTCCTAAGCAGAAGCCCCTAAAAAGAGATGGAGCTGTGTACAGACTGATAGCTGGTCTTTCCGGCATGCATTCTCACCTGCTGCAGTGTGTTTTCCTACTAATCCTTACAGTGTTTCTAAGAAGTAGTTATTACATCGTTACCTTTGTAGACAATGTTTGTGAAATGCAGGTCTTCAGTGCCCTTGACTCTACTTAAGGAGGAAGCTGTGATTTAAAGGCAGACATTCTAATATGGTACAACATTCTATACCGGGCTAGTGTTTTCAGCTCATATATTTAATATGATTCTTACATACATGAAATTTTAGGAAAAAATGGTACTACCCAACTTATTACATAAATATCCCCCTGTTCCCAGGACAATGTGCAATGCACTTAACACTGATTTTGAGAAAAACAACAATGCCCAGCCTCTTCCTAATACTCGTATATCCAGAAGCAAGTAGTTTCAAACCCTTTAAGTATCCTCTTGGTGCTTATAACAGAGCTATTCGAGTCACCCTGCTATTGATATTTGGTTTTCAGCTTCCAGTTCTAAGAATCATTGCTTGATTTCCCACATGGAAAATGAAGTAATATTATCTATCTGCCCTTGCATTTCTGTAACAATGTCTTTCCAGTGATTTTCTTGTTCTGCTCACTATTTCCTAGGCAGTTAATAACTGTTTCTATATCATTTAGCTTTTCAGTGTCTGTCAGCAGTGAATCTCCACACTCTCCTTTGGTTGGTCAGTCTTCTTTTGATATGTTCAGTCATAGTGAGGACTCCAGTATTGCTCATCTTCCCTGCAACATCTGTCCTGGACAAGGCACTCTTACTGGTTCTATTTTGTCCCTGTTGTTTTGTGAGCCTTCTAGAGAAGCTTTTGTTGAAATGTTTCTTTATTTTCACCATTGAGAGAAAACACTATACCATTTATGTGCGATTCATTTCTGGATTCAAGCAATCTTTATTTTTGCTTAGTTCCTGCAGTGTAGTGGACCCTACCTATGGCAGTCTGGGATCTCAAAAAAAGCAGAATCCAAGAAATGTATCTACAAAAACACCTGTGAGAAAGTATAGACCTGAGATTCTGAGTGTGAATGAGGTAGAAATGGTCATAGAAAAGAGAGAATGGAGAGTGGAAGATGAGAGAATGGCCATTTGGCTTTGGCTGAGAGATGCCTCCCTATTAACACAGCAATGGTGCTTCATGTGCAGAGCTCCAGCTGCTGGATATTGCAGGAGATCTGAAAGATTTTCTTCTATACTGTTTATAGCCATCACTTGCTTCCCCTAATATAAGATGATTCACCCAGATGATGCAGTGAAATTAAGTATGGTGTAGATACTGTGATGTAATAATAGTCTAGTATGGAAGGCTTACCTGATAGCAAATAATACTACATGAAATTCAGCACATTAACTGAGATGGCCACTAAGTGACTTTTGGGAGGGTAAGACATAATGAGTGGGTATGGTATACATGATGGAATGTACATGGGAGTCCATCAAACTACTCACAATAAACAATCAAAAAGTTATGAATCATTTAATTTGGGTATTATTATCTAACAGTTTTGGACTGTGGCTTACTACTCGTATGTGGAAATGAAGAAAGTGAAACTATGTATTAGGGGGTGTAACGTATAATTAGTCACATTTCTGAAGCTTGGAGGTGAAGAAACCTATTTAACGTTACTCTGAATATAATAGTGCTTGAGGTTCAACACTGTTTTAACTACTGTCAAAGTATCTGAAACATAAATCTAGAAAAACCCAGATAGTCTTTCTAGGAACAGACAGATATAGCCATAGAATAGGCTGGCTTTAAATTCTCCATCTCCCAATACAGCATCCTGAATGAAGTGATGACAGGCATGTGTCACCATACCCACCTACGCTTCTTCTTACTCCCTTCCTTTAAGAGGTTTTAAAAATAATTGTGATTCAAATAACAAATATATGCTTTTCTTTCAAGTTTCTCACCAGTTTTTCAAAAAATATTTATAATAGAAATAAAACTGAATTCATTAAAAAATTAAGTGCATAGAATTGAGTATTTTTATTGTAATAAAATGTATTCATTTGTAGTTTGTCTTTCTGGAGAACACACACACTCTCTTCTGCTCTTTTGCTTTTAGATTAAAAGGCTTCTTCAAATCATTCTTAGAAATAATGAATTGTGTATTTTTTTTCTATTTTTTCAGTATGCACAAAAAGGTAAGAAAGACTCAGTGTATACAAAGTACTACATTTATGTTATACCTAAAGGTTAGAGGTTTATAAGTCAATTTCAGTTGGCATATTACACCATTTTCCACTATGATATGACACACTTTAAAGCAAACAATAGAACTATAAATCCCATTTTAATAAACACTGATGAATTATCTTGTGCTTTGTTTCTCTGGATTGTAAAGGATTGGAATATTCTTAGCTTTATTTGAGGAGTCAAAACAGCCATCTAAAATTAATCTAGTAGCAAATAGTAATTGTGGATGATTATATCAATACAATGGTTTATTTTTGTCAAAGGTTGAATTTATGTGTACATCTCATGGTACAAATCCCAAGATACAAACGTAGATTTGAATCTTGATACATTTTGAGAAGATTTGTGTCCCAGGCTAATTATGTGTTTCTTGTGTAAAATCATCTGGGTGCTGTACAGTGTCTTCCAACCTTCAGGATCTGTGACTTAATTGTGTTTGTTTGAGTCATGGCCTACAGAGCATTGTTAGTGGTAGCTGGTGATTAATCTGGGGAATGTTGATACTAGTTAAGGAAAAGAGAAATGAAGTGTGAGTCTGAAGTCAAAAGCTGACTGATTAATTCATCTGAAAAAAATTTCTAAGGTGGAAATGTCTAGTTTCATTATATCTTTGTAATTTTAAACCACACAATTTAATTTTTCTTTCAATTTTTTTCTTTATTTTTGATAAATTTAATGCATGTATTCAATATATCAAATATATCAATATTTCTCTAGTTTTATCTCCAGGTGTCCCAGTGTTTTCCACTATGACCCTTCTTCTTAACTAGTTCCACAGTGCCAGCAGCATTAAAGAAAACGACCCTCCCACATACACAACAGTCGATAGACAGTAAACCCCCAAAGGAATGTATGGAACATTAAGGCCCCACGCTCATGTAGGTTTCCATAACTGCTATGTATTCATGACTGCAACAGGAATGTCATAAACCTCAGTGGTAGCATTTGATGACACCCTTCCTCAACCTCCAGTTCTTAGAGTCTCTCTTCTGCAGTGCTTTCTGGGTCTTGATAGTTGTCATTTGTTTTCAGCACTTTGACCAGATGAGTCTTGGTATTAATCATTGCTCTATGCAAGAATGAACTTCTGTGCTGTAGACTGAGAGTGGTCAGAGTCTATGGGTATAAACATCAGTAATTGCATGGTAGTTTGACAACACGTTCATCTAGAAATACAAAGGCAATATGTTCCCCCTTGGGTCCATGACCTCTCTAGCCATTAGCTTTTAAACAATTTTATAGTATGTGATTATATTTATCATTCAATTAAAAAACTTAAAAGCAAGATAATTTTAAGTATACACATGCACAGAGATAAGCCTTCATGGTAGTTTTGGATAAGCGACATCTATCATGATCATCGCCATCGTTACTATTTTTTGCAGTTGCCTGTTCACTCTCCTAGGATTTTTATGTAGTAGAAGTGGAACGAATTTTCCTCATTCTCAGAAAAATATGAGCTAGAAACCATACTGTAGATTTTTTTCTCTTTTACTTTTTGGGGACCTGCCAAAATAAACACTATTCTTACTTATGAATCGGCTTGTTTCTAGCCAGCTTTTCTACCTTACACAATCCTGTTTATCTTCTATGGTTTGACTCTAGGCTTTTTACCTGTTTTTGTTCTATATGTCTTTTTCCCTTCTTCCTTGATGGCTGATGTACGGCTGGGTGGCTGACCCCTGGCATCCTTTCTGTGGCCATCTTTGCTCCCTGCTCTTCTTTTTTTGCACCTACATTTGTCCTCCTATTTATTCTCTCTGCCTGGCAGTCTGATCTATTCCTCTCTTCTGCCCAGCTGTTGACTGTTTAGCTCTTTATTAGATCAATCAGGTGTTTTAGGCAGGCAAAGTAACACAGCTTCACAGAGTTAAACAAATGCAACATAATAGAAAGCAACACATTTTTGCAATATTCCACAGCATAAACAAATGTAATACACCTTAAACTAATATTCCGCAACACCATACCATCCCTATTCCATCACAAATGTCATAGACACAGGTGTTCTGGGTCTTACAAGAATTTTGCTCCTCCCATCTGCCTGGCCCTCTTCATCCACATTCACTACAATAGAGCATCCAGAGCCATGGATACAGAACTGGAACCCTCAACCTTCCCAGGGAGCAGACATGGGCACATCTTCTTCAGCTTCATTACTCTCCTTTATCTAGTAAGGGTTCCTGGATCTCTTTTTTCTTTTTCACCTGACACCACACTGACCACAGTTGATACCTGGAATCTGTTGTTTTGTAGATAGGAGAGCATCTGACTTGTCTTCCTCTGTCTCCATGAGGATAGCTTGAGGGGATGATTCTGCATATTTACCATTCCCTTGGAATGTCAGTCAGTCAGCCAGTGGATAGAAGGCAATCATTTCCCTCATTGTCATATATCTACTCTAAGCTGAAAGGTCATATTAAATGCAAATCCTGTAAAATTTTGGATTATTATCATTGACTATTAATAATTTTAACTTTAATTGACAGTCTTAGATATATGATTATGATTTTAGTACAAATTGTCACTGTTCTCTGAGGAGCATTTCTTAGGCCGAAATTTTAGTATATTTTACCAATTTATTTTTTCTAATGGCCTGTACCAACATGATTTGAAAATCTTATTTCCTAGGTCTTTTGAGAATTGGCTATAACCTGAGATTATTTCCGTAATGGACTGTTCATATAATGTACTTCTAAAAGCTAAAAGACGCTTAGCACTTCATTTTGCATGTTGAGTGACATTTTTAGCTTCGTATTAATAACCTAGTGTTATAATAAAAATAATAATAATAAGGATTTAAAAATCCATTACAATTCTCCTTAAACCCAGGTGAACTCATTAACTCTTAGATAAAAGAAATTGAAATTAAAAGAAAAAAGATTTGATTTTATTCTTGCAATACAGTGACTTTGAGAAGGGAATTTCTCTTTCTTTAAGTCTCATTTTTTTTTTTTTTTAGTTAAAGTGGCCAGTTTGGATTTACTTTTTGATTTTCAAAGGAAAGAAAGACAAAACCTAGAACTTTCTTAGTGCTTTATTTCTACCACTATATGAATAAGAAAGCAAAAGGTCACGATGTCTGCTTTCGTCATCTTGGGGACATAGAATGATTAAAAAGAAGAAAGAAAAATTATTAAGGGAACTTTAAGTCAAACCCTACACACAAATTGGGATTTTTTAAAAAACAGCTTTAGTTTAGTTTTTTTTTTTTTTTTTTTAACATGCTGCATCACATTCATTGTCTAGCATGTTAGTATCTCAACCAGTGAGGGGGCTGGAATTCAAGTCAGTCATTTTCAGGATTGGGGGCATGTTCTGGAATACAGAATCTTACTGGACACTGGGGGAGAGTTGTGTCTAGTGCATATATTGAGGCCTTAATTACAAATATGTTAGAATGTGATTAAGTTTAGAAACCGGGTGTTTACTGAGTTTAGTCAGAATTGAGGTCCCTAGACAAGCTGTTATCTCACATGACTGGTGGTTATATAAACCAGACAACTAAGACACAGGTGTGTACATAGGAAAAAACAAAACACGTGACTATAAAGGAACAGATGGAGACGATGCATTTGAAAACCATGGGATGTTGAGGTTCCCCAGCCAAATTTTAGAAGCGAGGAAAGAGCTAGAACACAGTTTTCATAGCATTAGAAAGAACTAACTTCAGTGGACACCTTGCTCTGACTTCTGACATTCAGTATTGTGAGACAATAAATACATACTGTTAATAGCATCAGTTTGTGGAACTTTGTTACATTGATTGTAGCAGAAGAATGGGCCAGATATTCCACAAATCAAAACCATGTCCTCCAGTATCCAATAATAAAAACTTGCAGGTATTTACTAGGTGATCTCTGTGAGGCCTTCCACAACAAGACACTCTAGTTGGCACACTCTAACTCAACACTAATCTGATAGTAAAGAGTCCATCACCATAGTTTTATTTTCCATAGAGGAAATTACCAAGATATAAGTTAACACTTCATAGATGGTGACATGAGGTAACAGAGTCATACCACAATGGAAATATGCCTCATTTAGAAACTTCAAACATTGCAAGTGACACTAAAAATAATTAATGATCTGTAATACTTTGCATAATTTCTTGGTCATGAATGATAGTGAAAGACACCAGAATAATTCATTGTTTAATAAGTTCCTCAATTAGACTGAACAAATGTTACCTAGTATTTTAGATGTGATGTTTAGGATCCCTAGAATGATATCTTACAGATGGTGTTTAGGAATGTTATGCTATGGCTGATGTATAGGATTCTTAGAATGTTATCCTACAGGTGAACTGTAGAATCCCTTATGCTATTCTATGGGTTATATATAGGAGCATCATACTTGTTCTATATCTTGCTATCCTTTTCAGAAACTCCAAGGATTGAGGAAAAATTCTAGCTTGTGTATACTTTCAAAGATGAGAGTTCTATCCCTTCTTTTGCACTAAAGTTGGTAGAACACAGGCTGGGGAGTTGGTTCTGTAGGTAAAGTATTAATACAAATATGAAGAGCTAAGTTTGAGTCTACAAAATTTATGTTAAAAAAAAAAACACAGAAGGGTCAGAGGGTGCATGTGTAATCTCAGTGGAGTAGGTAAAAATACATGGATCCTAGAACTCATGAGCTAGCCACACTAGTGGATCAGTGAGTTTGAGGTCCAAAAAGAATTTTTTTAAAAAAAATCAAGGTAGGGATGCTAATGAGGTGGCTATAGTTGATTAAAGCACATAGTGGTTTTTCAGAGGACATTAGCCCTAACACACTCCTGTTTGAGTTTCACAACTACTGTAACTCTAGCTCCAGGGTATCAGATAATATTCTTTCCTCTAAAGGCATCTGTACTCACATTCTCATGAACACACTCACACACACACCACACAAACTTAAAACTAAAACTAACTTTAAAAATAAAGGTATAGTGTGATTGCGGGAGACATCTTACAGTATCCTCTCTCTTCCACATGCGTGCACACACATGCGCAAATGCCTATCCATGTGCACACACCCACATACAGCATACTAACACACACAGTTGCCAGAGGGATTCTAATATGTTAACGGGATAATATTAGTATAAATAGAAAGGCTGATGCCCAAATTGACGTACAAATTAATAAAAGAAGCATCAAACAGTGCCCATAAGAACTCCAATATTGTTTTGAAAAGCAGCAACAAGCTGCTATCTATGACAAGCTATTTTCTCCATCTTGGTAATTTGCACAAAATATTTATGTACTTCTCCATTGTGAATTAAGAACCCGGTTTGTACAAATGAATGATTGATAGCGTTTTCATGGTGAGTGTCATGCTAAAGGATCTCATTTGTTTTAGAAACACAAGGCAATTTTTCTCTTAATTTATATATGTATTTGTTTTTAGAGATCCTCATCTATAGCTTAGGTTGTTCCTATATTTGCAATTCTATATGGCCTTTGCCTTCCCATTCCTGAGATTACAGACATGTGCCTACTTACCTGATACACATATATTCCATTTTTTTTGAAGAACAGCTGTGCTATAGGTGGTTTCTTAAACAATCTGAGATTAGAAGAGAATCCCAAGACTTCTTCTCAGTGAACATCAGAGAGAGGGGCTATCTTATGTGATGATGCAGCATTGTAAGTCTCTGGCCCAGGAATAATTTTAATTTGGTTATTGCTTTATACCATTTCACTCTCAGTGATCATTGTACAGATATACTTTCTCAAAAAGCATGCTTCTTATCTATAATTCTGAAACAGTCATTAAATCCATCCACTATACTTTTTTTTTTTGTGAAACATACTTTGAAGCTGGGAAACACAATTGGTTTCAGTTCCTGTAAATGCTAAGTGTCAGTAGCAATTTTAATTTCAATCATGATCTATGGCAGAGTTTTCCAAATGCTTGCAGGAAACTAACACTATCCATAAAATGTTCTTGATCATCAACCTCCAAAGGCATTTTTATTCCTGTAGAAATTATGAATATCTACACCTATGGAACAGAAGACATATAGTCATATATCTTTTATTATATTTTGAACTCTATGGATGACATACAAAAACATTAGTTTAATGAATCAATAAAAATATTTGTAAAATTTTAATACTTTCCATTATTTTACAAAGGACTTTGAAATGCATAACTCAGTGTTTGGAGTCCTTGGTATAAAACCTGAGGTACGTTAATGGATTGCTTAGGTAAGAATGACACTCCTTCCCTCATGACCCTGGCTAAGTGAAGATGTTTCCTCTATCTTAAAACAAAATCAATGTCGGTAACTTTTAAATATTCATTTGCATGATTTATTTTAATGTTTATTACTTAGTAATCTTAAAAGATAGATTATTTTCTTCATGCAGTACAGTAACAAGAAGATATTTGTCATAGATATGAAGAAGGCAAATGATAGCTAAGACCTAGTAAGCAGCCATAAATCTCCTATAGCTGGGGGGAAAACAAAACAAAAAACATCAAACAGAGTAAGCTTTCATGATTATAAACTTCATGGCAGGCATGATGCCGAGTGGTAGAAAGGAGTCAGAATTTCATAGTCAGTGCTCAGTCTCTTTACACATTCCTTTATATGAGGCAGATGCTAGTGTGTGTGTGTGTGTTCATGTGCATTTTTCAACTTGACACAAAACTAAAGTTGCGTATGAAGAGGTAACACTAATTAAAAACTGCCAGCTTCAGATTGACCTTGTGAGCATGTATATGGAGCATGTCTTGATAATTGGCTGAAGAGTGCCCACCATGCTGTAGGTGAATCCTCCTTAAGCAGATGGGCCTTGGCTGTATAAGAAAGGTACTTGGGGAAGCCAGAGGGAGCAAGTCAAGAGGCAGCATTCTTCCATGGTTGCTGCTTGAGTTCCTACCCTGACCTCTTTTGATGATAGACTAAGCTAAAATAAAGTCTTTCATACCCAAGTTGCTTTGGGCCTTGATGCTTGTCATAGTTACAGAAAATAGACTAAGGCTGCAATAATGTTCTTGTATACTGTAAAGATTTGTTACTCATATTTGTTTAATATTGGCTAGTAGCTAAGCAGGAAATAGAGGTGGGACAACCAGACTAGGGGAATTCTGGGAGGAAAAAAAAGGCAGAGAAATAGTTGTCAGCCAGGTACAGAGAAAGCAAGATGAGAATTCTCTAGTGAGAAAAGGTAACAAGCCATGTGGCTAAACATAAATAGAATCATGGGTTCTTTTAAGCATAAGAACTAGTCAGTAATATGTCGGAACTATTGGCACAGCAGTTACAATAACATTAAGGCTTCTAGTTAATAATTTCATAAGCAGCAGCAGGACTGGCCAGGCAGGACATAGAAAACATCTGACTCCACTAAAACAATTATGCTTTTTATGTAGTAATCTGAAAACTATTGTGATTTTTGTAGAATAGAATATTGATACTACCTTCATATCATGAGGTTAATGTTTTGGACACTGTCACACTGGATTTTCTGGTTTTGTAGCTAAATTTAGATTTTTAAAAATTTATTTATCTCATCTTATTGCTATTTAATTGCTCATGAGGAAATTCAGAGAACAGGGACTTTCTTCCTGTTCGGTTGCTTCCCCTACATCCAGGTGTCTGTCATGCCTGCAGTCCTTTAGAGGAGAGCATGAAATTGGAGAGTCTTCTATATGGCTTACCTATGGCAAACAAATTTGTTGAGACAAGGTGTTTGGGTGAGAGGTGGGGAGGAAGTCCTTAGGACATTTAGAAAAGTCCTCAGACATCATCCTTTATTTCTTCTGTCACATTCTACTTCTGAGAAGTGATTCATTTCCTTTAACCTATGCTAAATAGAGAAGAATGAGATTTTACCTTTGGAAAATAGGATTTCTGAGCCATCATGGACTGTCTGTGAATAGATTTTAAGTACATAACCTCTGATATAGTTCTTATAAACTGAAATTAACTAGAAAAAGATCTGATGCTGCTTGCTCGTTTACATAGTTACATGGATGCTGACCCATGACATGAATACTTTAGCTCAAAGACAGGAAGGACTGCATGACTCAAGCAACAACAACAAGCAGAATATCGGCAATTTCAGTTCTCCTGCTCCTCTGTCCCAGAGCATGACTCAGAGAGGGACAAACAACATTGATTGGTACACGTAATGGACTTGAGCCATGGCATCTAGTCTTTAATTATGGCAGTAAGTAGTTTTTGCTTTAAGAAACATACTATAAGTGTTGTCCCAGAGTATCCACTTTATAAAAGCTTTAAAAAGACAGTCCAGAATTAAGGGGAAATTCCCCATCCCTACTGGTGAAATGAGAGACTTATGGGGAATTATTTGATTATAAAATACTATTTTTGTCAGTTTATAATAAATGTGTATTCATTAATTGAGATGGTAGATAAAAGGACAGATAAATTGTAGGTAGATAGATATCTAGATAGATAGATGGCTAGATTACAGATAGATTATAGGAATGTAGAGAGAGACAGAATGATAAATCTGTAGGTAGGTAGACAACAGCGAAAAAGATTGATGATATATAGTTGAATAGATAAATTATAGATAATAGAAAATAGATAAATAATAGTTATACATGCACAGTTTTTAAATACTTTACTTATATGATTGTGATGTCTTTGTGAGTAAGAATCTTCTAAAGAGGCTGGGGACAGTAAAGACACAGAACTGAGCAGCTTTTTAAATGCAAACACAGGAAAAACCAGTGCTGGAGAAGATCAAAGACCATCTCTAGGCACTCCAGCTTGCTTAGAAAGGCTCATCCTTTTATTCTGTTCTTTTTCATTGATTGTGATGGGTGCTTAGAAAGGCTCATCCTTTTATTCTGTTCTTTTTCATTGATTGTGATGGGTCTCTACTTGAATTATAAGGAATGGCATATTATATTTAAAATCTACCACCTTATATGCAAATCTGAGACAAAAACACCTTATAGAATCATTGAGAGTGATGTTTGATGATGCATCTGTCTGAGCTCCAAGGCCAGCAAATTTGACATATAAAATTCATCATTTCTGTGGTGACACAACTACTTTCTCTAGCTACAAAAAACAAAAATTAAACAATAAAAAGGCACTGTGGGGTCAGCAAGATGTCCTAATGGGTAGAAACAAAAATGTAAGCCTGTCCATCTGAGTTTGGTTCCTCAGAAACCACTTAAAGCTGGAAGGAAAGAACCAACTCTATTACGAATGTCTTTCAGCTTGGACCTTGGCACAGATGTGCTTCAGTACACATAACATTTTTATTATGAACTAGTATGTTCAGTCATGAAGGTGTTTCTCTTACAAAAATAATACTAAATAAAAGAGGATGACTTGGTTAATTCCCATCACAATATTGCAGGTTCATGTTTGATAGTTTAAAAATGTTGCTAGGAAGGTTAACCTTAGCAAATAGAATTAAATATTTCTGAGGTGGGAGAAGCCACTTAAGAATAGTCATGCTATTGACATCGTGCCACAGCTTTCTGAAAGTGATCGCTTATGTTAATGGTGGGACTGCTGGCCAGAATTCCCTGAGCCATCTTTGTGCCCTTTACAAGACTCTTGAACTGTCACTCACCAGCCTTTGAATGGTGCAGAGATTTCACAAGGTGTTTTCAAGACAGATGTGAAGGAACACAATAGCTCACCTTCTTCTATAGACCTTTCTCTTCTGTCTAGATTGTATATTATAATGCTATATAAAACGTGATTTGCAAAAGGAGTGTTTTGCTAACACAAGGCAGGATAAAAGAACATTTTAATTCATTTGTAAGAGATATTTTTATTACCACCAGTGTATGTGAGCATGTCCAAAGTACATTAAAGAACTGGAGAGATATACCTCAGTGACTAAGAGCACACACATGCAGAGCAGGGTTCAGATCCCAATATCCAAATATGGTCCAATAAATATCTGTAACTTCATTTCCAGGGTGTGTAATATACTTTTATAGCAAGCACTCACATGAACTCACATGTACATGCACACGTACATTCACATAGACATAAAGACACACAAACATATTCACTCTCCCTCAGGTACATACAAGTGAAATAAAAATAATAGTGTTCAGAAAATCTTTAATACTAGCTTTTCAGCTACAAATTTTAATAATTTGGTACATTTTATATTTACAAACACAAGAAGCATATACATTTAGCAATTGAATAATTTCAAAAGCATTTGATTTTGTATTTATGTTATCTTTAAAAATGATGATAAATTTAATAGGATAATTAAAATTATTTTTCCATTAAAAATAACAAGTATTCATGAAGGATACTGAAAAAAAATGCTTAAAAACAGAAAGAAAACCTGTCAGATCTCAGGCACCTAAAGACAACATCTGTTATAGTGCTTTAATTAATTTTGTTTAGTCATTTTTTCTAAGCACAGCCCCTTCCTTTAAATGGGTTTCAAGAAGGTTGTTCATGTTAATTATGCACAAATATTTAGTTATCCTACACAGAAAACTTTTGTCATGTCTTATAAGAGTCATAAAAAAATTAATAATGAATAAGTATATAAGCTCATTAACAAATTATAATTTATCAATTATTTTCTTGTTTCTAGTTTTTGTAAACCATATAAGCAAAAATAGGCTAATATTTTAGTAGACTTAAAGTTTCCCCTCAAAAATTATGTATTAACCCCCCAACCCTCTAGAGTAGTCATAGGAGGAAGAAAGCAGTTATGGTTAAAAGAAGCCATAAGTACTAGCCCACAATAATTTGTATGCTTAGTGACCTCAAAGGAGACAGCTCTCTCTCTCTCTCCCTCTCCCTCTCCCTCCCTCCCTCCCTCCCTCTCTCCCTCCCTCCCCCCCCCTCTCTCTCTCTCTCTCACCCTCCCTGCCCCCCTGTCATCTGAGGACAGAGCTAGAAGAAGGCAGCACAAAAATCAACTCAGAGGACCCTCACAAGAAATTGAGTCAGCTATATTCTTGATGTTGAATCTCCAGACTACTGGACTGCATTAATACATTCTTGAGGTCCAAGATACTTGTTCTTAGGTATTAGGCTACATCAGCTGATACAAATTAGCATGACAACCTGGGGCAATAGGCTCCTGCCAGCATTCCCTCCTTGCCCTCAAAGACTTCACTAAAAAACGTTCAATGATAACATAACAATGAATTTGAAGGTACTGACTGCTGTGGATAATAGCTAGCCATATAGACATAGGTTCTTGGGACCTTGCCAGCCACTTGCTTAGAGAGTCAACCAGAATTCAGGCAATTCCTATGTTCCTTCTGTGAGTTTGGGGTCTTGGGGTCCTTTTGTCCCAGCTGATGAAAACTCTTGGTATATGACAGATAGTCAGTAAATGCCTCATTTTAAAATATATGGTGACTCATAATGGACTCTGCATTATAGATAAATAAAATTCTCTTAATAGAATACTGGAATATTCTATTAAGAATAGAATATTTTTTATTATATTTTTTATTTGTGTGTCTGTGTGTCAATGTGCTTGTTCAGAGGTAAAAAGACAGCCTCAAATATCAGTTCTCACTTTCTACCCTATTAAGACAATATCTTTCCTTTGCTACTGTATATAGCAGGCTATCTGTCCCACAATCTTTCAGATATTCTCCCTTCTCTGCCTTCCTCTTTGCCATAGGATGGCTATGATTACGGACATGTACTACCCACATCTGGCTTTACATGGGTTCTGGAAAATTCCACTCAGGCTCTCATGCTTGGAAATGTGCAAATGTTTATTTACTTTGCCACTCCTTAGCTTCCTATTTTAAATGTATATTTTTGTATACTTATGTAGCTCTGGCTGGCCTTGAATTCGCCAAGCCAGGAAGAATGAACATGAACTTATGGCTCTCCTGCCTCCGTCCCCAGATGGCCAGAATTTCAGGTGTTATACCTTTTTATGCAATGATGGAGACTGATCTTGAGACTTCATGCCTGCAAAGCAAGCCATCTGCCAACTGAGCTGTGTCTCTAGTTCCTTAGTTATTTTAAAATTTAGTAGTTATTGAAAAATAACCAGAGAATCACAGACCTCTAAAAGCCAGAAGGAATCACAGTCTAGTAACATATTATTCTTCCATTTTTAAGGCCGTGGATCAACATTTCAGGAAGAGTGAAACAGGTCTTATGGAGGCCCAGGGTGGGTAGCTATTCCAGAGCCAATCAATCCCCTGCTTCATCCCCTTCTAAAACATCATTTGAAAACCCAATGGCTTCACTCATTATTTCCATTTAAAAGTTACTTTAACTTTTAAATTGACTTATTAAAGGAAATAGCACCAGGATGTACTAAGAGATCCTAAAAAGAGAAACAGATTTCCAAGTTAAAGCAGACAAAAATAAATAAATAAAGCTAAGATACATGTTGTGTTTCGCTTGAAATATTCACTTGTCAAAATGTTAGGACTGAGAAAAAACAGTTTAGGAGTTAGCATGGCTTTCAGTTCCCAGAAGACTTAGGTTCTTCTCTATATGACTCTTAATAGTGATGCTAAACACAAAAGAATGAAAAAGAAAGGGAGCTTGAGAGGCTGGAATTCTGCCAGGTGGACTCAAACTTGTATCTTCATCTGATTGGAAAGGCCAGGAGCCAACTTCCTGCCTCCACAAGGTTTCATTGAGCTTACCATGTAGATAGTACCATCGTCACTTACCTTTTAAAATGAGATGAGTCTGCAAGCATTCAAAAGTGTGCAGCTCCTATATGCATCAATTCCAAGGGCTTAGGTGACAATTGTGCTTGGTGGTCCCATGTGTCCCTGTGTCCCCACCCTCCGTATGTGTGTGTGTTGCTGTTTTGCATATTCTTTTCTTTATTGGCTTTCTCCATTTGACAATGCATGGCACTATTTTTTCAGTGACAGCTGTCTTGCCACATCAGAAGATGAAAGGAAAATAAGAAATAATAATTACTTTTCAGTAAGACATGATTTACTCAGGGAATCAAAGTCTTAAATCATTACAAAGTCACGTGCATATAATGATTTCATGTATTCACAGCATGAAAGGAAACCTCACTTTTGTTTTAGAGGTCATTGCCTCAACCACTTGGCCACCTTGTCCCATGTTAATTTTATTTACATAACCCAGCTTACAACTGTGTAGTATTTTAGAAAATTATATTTAAATTTTATTTAAAATAAGCATATACTTTCTACACTATTGCCCATTTTAGCCTTAGTAGGAAACATATTTTGACTGATAAAATGTTATCAAACTCAAGTTAAATGAAAACACTTTTCAGTGAATTTTCACATTAAGTATATTTAGGCTTTGTTTGGATCACTAATAGGAAGACAACAACTGACAGATTACTTTAAAACCTTGATTAGAAGTTCTATCATGAGAAAAAAATATAAAAATGTATTGTTCTTTTCTAAGACAATATACTTTTTCTTGCTTTACAATCTCACACTCTTCTTTTTTCTTAGAATGAACTGGTAACTTTAAAAGGTTCCCCTTTCAGTATCATTATTTACAACACTGTCTCTGTTTCCATAGATATGCAGAATGACTGTTTCTATAGCAACAGTCTGGGTTTCCTAAACAAATAGTTTCATAGTGTTAATCTCGTTTCAGTATTATTGAACTATGTTATTAGATACAAAATTTCAAAGAAAATAATTTAGGCAGGGTTTGAAACTAGGTGGGTTGGTTTTTATCACTTGGTGCTTTCAATATTAAATTTCAATCTTATATTAAAAATATATATCCATTTGAAAAATAGCAGGGATTTTGCATAGTAAACATGATACCAATTTTATTCATTGGTTATAAAACACTGTAATTTAATAAGAGGTTGCTCCAATACTTCTGCAGTATTCAGAGAGAGGATTATTATCTTCGGATGAAATGACTGCTTCTCCATGCACTTAGAGGGTTTAACCTTCCCAAATATCCAAAGCCATTTGTAACAACCCACCTCAATAGCTCCCTTTGCTATTTTTGTATTTTAAGTAATTTTAGCCCATTTTTTTCTTTTATTTTGCTACCACAGAGGCACAACTGTGAAATAGTCATCAAGAAATCTTTATAAATTTCTTGTTTTCCAGCTTAGAACAAAAGAGAAAGGCCATTTTAGAAGGTTTGGGGAGGATTTATCTCTATAAAGTTGCTTATCATTAACACCGATTTCTTTTCTGGGAAGAAAAATCTCTTGGATGCTTTTATAAATGAGATAGAGCCTTACCCTGAGCTCCCAATACCTGTCTGGTATAATAGCTTTGTTTAATTGAATTGATAGTATTTGACTTCTACGGGTGAGGGTTAGCACACCCAGGGAAAGAAGACTGACAATGTATAAATGAAAGAAAATGTTGATAGTGCTTTTTCTTAGAGAAGGAAAAGATGTGTTGCTTTTCCCCCCTGCAAGAGGTTCAGAAAAGACTTCTCTGGAGTGATGCTCGTTCTTTACATTTTGCTTTCTGACCCATTTAGCTCATGGTTTCACAAGCTCCTTTTTTACTTCCACTTCCCTTTGGGACATGTCTTTCTTTCTTAGGCCTTTCTCCTAATTTTATCACTGAAAAGGAGTGGTATGTGTACTTAATATACCAATTAGTGTGCAAAAATGTCTGCTTTGGGGAAAGGATCCAATAATTGATTATAAAGTTGACATTCAAATTCAAAACTACCTTTATCCACGAGTCTGAGCTTGGGGCAGGTAGGCAGGTAAAGATGTGGAGCTCAGCTTTGTTACTTATTAGATGCTCCTGACGTTGTTTAAAATTTCCCTGAGTTTCACTTTCCTATTGGATGAAATAAGAAAAATACCAGCTACTCCATTGCTTGGGAAATGAGTGGTATCCTTTGTAGTTGGAGGTTTCTGTCTCTTCAACAACTCCCAAATACCCAGCAGCAGCTTCCCAAATAATCAAGGCTTAATATTATATTAAATGCGGGGGTAGTAGCTCAAGCAGCATATTGCTAACTAGATCTTATGTTTAAATTAATTCATATTTCTTATTTATATTTAGTCACGTGGCTTGGTACCTTTTCTTAGTCTAGCATTCTCATCTTTCTTCCTTTACATCTGGCTGGCTATGACATCTCTGCCTTTCTTCTTCCCACAATTATCCTAGTCTGGTTGCCCTACCTCTATTTCCTGCTAGCTACTGGCCAATCAGTGTTTTATTAAACCAGTATGAGTAGCAAATCTTTACAGTATATAAGAGCATTATCCTACAACAATCCTTTGACTAATAAAAAATAACAATACCAAGTTATGTTGCTTCTGTTACATTGTGGTGGGAATGTTCATCTGTATTCTGTAAATAAAGGAACTGTTTTGGCCATGGCTGGGCACCATAGGTAGGCAGCAAAACTGAGGTTCAGGTAGAAGGAAGGTGGAGTCAGAGAGACTCCATCCAGCTTCCAAAGAAGATACATGTAAGGGATCCAGGTGAGTTACAGGTCATGGGCCACGTGACCAGATAGATTAATGGAAATGACTCTAATTAAGATGAAAGAGCTAGCTAGCAATGTGTCTGCGACATAGGTCAAACAGGATGAAATTAATGTAAGTTCCTGAGTCATTTTTTTTTTTTTTTGGAAAATTGGTGTGGGCGGGTGGAACCTTTGGCCCATACAGGTCCGAAATCTCTTACAATGTTACATTGTTCTCATTTTGCTGCTTTCCTGGTGGGACAGGTAGAACCTGGTTCTTTTGTTGTGCTGAGCTGTGTCTATAGAAGTCTTACAAGCTGGCCAAGGCACTTTGGCTTTCTACCACACCATCTCATAGCAATTGACACTTCATACCAGACAGTTTTAATTCTCTTAGGTCACAGATGACACACATTTAGATCCCCTAAACTAAACTTCCTATGTGGGTCCCCTAAATACCTGTTCAAAATAGAAGGTAGAAAGCCTCAATGAGAAAAGGTGCCAGGTTTCCATCCTCACAATATAAACTAACCTGATGATTACCGACCTTTTTTCTGTAGTTGTTATCCACAGATCTTACTGCAAGGCAGATTTTGGCTTAGCAGGTCTGGGTGCAGAACAAGTTTCTGCATGACTGGTGGTAAAACATGCCAAAGCTGTTGGTTCATCAACTTCACCTTGATTGGGAAGAGTCAATCAATACTCCCACAAATCATAGATTTTCTCAAACCTGTTATGACTAATGAGGGAGCAGCACTTGTAACAGTGGGTCACCAGATTCTATCCTGGGCATATTCCTGATATTTGACCCAAATGATACTTGTCTTATTGAACTTGGCTTTTTTGTGAGGTGGAAAAAGGGCTGGTTTGAATTGCTAAGATCATTTTTATGATTGAATGTGACACAAAGGACAAATTAGGGCAGATAAAACTGCATGGATCTGGTCAGCGAATTTTGTCCAGTTATTCTGAACCCTCTGTGTTTTTAGAACAATATGATTCATTTGTATAAGAACAATGTATAGCAAAATTGAAACTGATTATCCAAACAGGTTAATATTAAAATTAACAAGTCAATCTTTGATCTATGAATGAGTTGAGAGGCTGCTTGTATGATGTAATCCTCACTTTTGACAATGTAATTAGTACTTCAGAAGTCTCCAAGAAAGAATACTGTCATTTTCTTTTGTTATGTTGATGAATAAAAAAGACTCTTAAGTTCTCAACTTCCTTAGAACACTGTTGGCACTTTATTACATGTTGTTACAGCAATATTTTTACAGGGAAATGTTTTACTGGCAACTGACTCTTTTCTGAGATCATAATTATAAAGAGAAATATATTTGAAGTTCTAAAACAAATATTTAGGACTTTCTTGGGGATTTTGCTTGTGGGATTTTCTTGTTTATGATCTCATTGTCTAGAGAATTATATAATATTCCAAGAATGAAATGAGTTGTGATTTCTAATAGCTTTATGGAAACTATTATTTTCATTTTTATTCTAATGTTGAATATTTTGTCTCAACTACTATTGACCTTGTAATAAGTCATGATGTCTTTATTCTTCTCTAGAATTGCAAGGAAAGTGTAACAAAATCTGTTCATTTTGGAGAAGGAGCCAACCAGTTTTCTAATAATGGCTTGGTTGCCATGGAAGAGACTTTCAACTAACATTAAGAACTCATACAAACACATGCGAAGAATGTGGTTGAAAGTAATGCTACCCTCACATGGTAAGAAACAAAAGAACTAGCAAGCATGAAATATATAGGGTACTACCAAGTCCATTGTACATTCTCAGTATGTAATGCGTATATTACTTCTGGAAGTGACATGTGGTTGTTTACGACAAGTCAAATTTCAGAGGTACTGATATCTATTAAGTTCTATAGATGTGACCCACAGATAAATGGGACTTTCATAAATTATAGTTTTTGTACTTGCAGAACAATATTCATTGTACATTGGAATATGTGATGTAAATAGTGTTTGAATTATTCTGTGCTGAACTTCCAATGCAAAATTACAATTATCAATATTCTCTGCTCATTTACTAGGATATAGAGGATTGTGAAGTACTAGGACACCATGGTAAAGGATAAAAATGGCTGTGTCCATGACATACATTTACAAATAAATATATATCTATATATATCTGACTCATATTGACTAAACAATAGGTACCCAGTAGATAGTTTGGTTGGTAAAGTGCTGGTCTTACAAAAATAAAGACCTGAGTTCAAGCCGTAGAACTCATGTGGAAAATGAGATATGGTACCACATATTTATAATCTCATGCTGATAAGGTGGAGGCAGACAGGTTTCTGGGGTTTGCTGGCCTATTAGCCTCATGAAATAGGTCAATGATAGACCTTGTCTCAAAAACAGAAGACATATAGCCACTGAAGAATGATCCTAAGGTTTATCTTCATCCTTATAGACATATATGTGCACATACAATTACATGCACAGGCACACAGAAAATGAATATTATCTCACAGTATAATTGATAGTATTGAAGCATTGTCATGAATTCTGTGCTTCATAGAACAATGAAAGAGAGAAACAGCGAAGAGTTGGTTTAAGGAAGTCAAACTACCATTTCAGGTTGCCTATGCCACATATCATCTAGATTAGATGGTTTCCCTGGTAAAGCTATTAGTCCAAGGCTCAGAGCACACATGAAGAAAGACAAAAAAGGAAATTTTCCAGTCTTTTGTGGGTCATTTTCAGAGTTTATTCTTACAATGTGGCATTCATAGTATCTTCACTGTATAAAAATAATGCCACAATACCTATTTTCCCTGTATAAATAAATAAATAAATAAATACCTATTTTTCCTGTATAAAGATAATACCGCAATGCCTATCATGCATGATAAAGATACATAGCAATGGCAGTTCAAGATAGCAGCCCTTTCAGAGTCTGGGAGGATACTTAAGAAGCTTGCTGGAATATCATATTCCTTAGCTGTAAACTCATACTCAGATTTTTTTTTTTAATTTTTAGCTGCAGTAATTTGCTTATGCCTTGTGCTGCATTCTTTTTCCCCCCTCCCCCTCCCTCTGCTCCTGTCATCTAAGAGCAGAGAGAATTTAGATCTACTAAGTAAAGATAGAAAGCACTCCTAAGAGTGGAAGAGCTCTAAGGATGGAGTACTTTAAGTTGTCCTTGCATTGAAGATGCTATAATATCTGGTTACCAAAAGGCAAGTGCTGGCTGGGGAGATGGCTCACGCAGTACACTCTTAAGGACCTGATTTCAATCCTCTAGAAACCGTGTAAAAATAAATGTAGAGCAGAGTAAGCCTGTGATCCTGCTGCTGGGGTGGTAGAGACAGGAGGATTCCCAGAGCTCTCTAGCTAGACATTTCAGCCAAACTTATGACTCTGTGTTCAGTGAGAGACCATGTTCTAACAAGGATGGAGAGCAATAAAGACAGACATCAACTCCTGTTCTCCAACACAGTCACACGTATATGCACACGCCTATACACAGAGGTGCATATTATAAGAGTAAGCATATGCAAGAACCATGTCTTATGCCTAGTAATTAGTGAGTGTTCTTCACCATTAAAAACAAGCAGTATTCCATATAGTAAACATTAAGGTCAACCTATGTGTTCTAGTTTTATGAGTTTATTTTTTTAAATCAAAATTGTATACTTAGTTGGTTTGATCTTATATTTGCAAACAATCAGCTAGCTAAAACTTCAAATTCACGCTAAGATTCCAGACTCTGCCTAGTTACTTACTCAAAGTCAGGTAGCATCAGTTCCTTAAGACTTATGCAGATCAAGAATTTGAAGATAGTGTCTATAAAAACTGGATAGGGAACAATGTTTAAACACACCGTTTAACCATATAAACAGAACTGTGACATCACTTATTTACCAGTTATTCTAGACTGCTTATAACCATAACAAGACATCACAAGCCAGGTGTCTTGAACAAGAGAAGTTTATTTCTCACAGTTTTAGGGATTATAAATCCAAGCTTACATTGTACCTTCAATTTCTGATAAGAGTTTTAATCCTTGATTATTAATGACTGCATTTTTAAGAGTGTATTTAAACATGGTAGAGAAAAAACAAGGCCTCTCTGGTCTCTCCTTTAAAGGATACTAATTGTTAGATCTGGGCCCCATGCATAAGACATCATTCAATTTTCATTACAGAAAATTGTCCCCAAATATAACTATATTGAGAATTAGGGATCTGATAAATTAATTGAAGTAGGAGAAATATATTTATTTCATACTATTAAGTCTTAACATTTTTTTCTTTCTTTTCAGATGTCTTAATGGATATAGAATGATGTTGGTTCTATCTCTCGCTCCCTAGAAGTCCTTCACAAGCCTCATGCCTCACACTCCATCATTTTATAGTTCCCTAGAGAGTCTCTCTTCATCTTAAGACATGCTCTACTTCAGGGAAGTGTCTGAAAAATTTACTTCTGCTTTTTTTTTCTTTTTCTGATAATAGAAAACATTTAGATTTTGTTTGGCTTTTTATGAGGACCTTCATGTTGCTTGATATGAAACTATATTTTGCTTTGTAGAACTTTGCTATGACTCATGGGGTGAGGCTCTATGATCTCAGTTTTCCCTTCTGCTTTCTTTCTGGATTTTAATGATTCCGTTCATCCTCTTTCTCCTGCAGAGGGAACTACTGTCTGAGTCGCAACATATAAATTTAGAGTCACTATTTACCTAGCATGCATGACCTTGTTCTCTATGTATACTCCCTGAGGCTGTATGATGCAGAGGGGAAAGCGAATCTTGGGAACACCAATCACAAATAGTTTAGGTACCATAGGCAATGAAAATCAGAAAACCAGAAAAGAGATAGGGGTTTGTGGACATGTATCAAGGTACAACTGTAAATTATCAAGAGAACTGAACAATGACACAGCTGCCATGCAAGACCTAATTGACACCATGAAGAGCTCACAAACTGGATTGGTGCATCTGTGGCGTTCCCAGCCATGTCAAAGGTACCACAGCTTAGCATCCTTGAATGGACCTATCACTGAATCCAGGTGTCAGTGGGAAGTGGTTTGCTACAAATCTCCACATGCCATAGAGAATGTCTGTGCTCTAGTGCGTCAGTCTTGCTAGTGCTATGTTCATAGAAACAGGAAGTCAACAGGAAACTCACTGGCAGCAAACAGGAACTAGTGTTCCCTTCCAGTTTGCTGCAGAGCTAAAGGAAAGAGACAGGATAAGCAGGATACAGTTCTGAGACAGGAGGTTGCTAACCAGCACAGTAAAGAACATTCCTGTCTGAAGCAAACTCCTCAAACACAAAGAGATACTTTGTTTTAATAAGGCTCAGTCATTGTTCACATTTCAAAACATTGGTAAAATAATGGTGATCAATTAGACTAGCCCAATATAGAATAAAAACTAGAATGTCACTTCAATGTTAAATGGAATTCATTAGTAGTGTTTTGACTAACAGATGCAACTTTGGGCTCATGCTTTAGAAAGACTGAAAGGAGGGGGAGGTAGCATTAATGATGTAAAATGTGACTTTAAAAGAGCTTTCTTTTGCTCATAAAACTGATTATCTTAAAGAACATTCATGTTATTCCATACAAAAGATTACTAAAAATTGAAGGTGTGATTCTAATGTTCTGGCAAACTAAATACAGAAAACAAGAGATTATCATAATGTTGAGAAATTCCAAATACATGGAGCCCAGGAAAAAGCCAAGTGGACACCACCAGGGTAGCAGACTGGAGGTGAGAGTAGGATCTCACTGCAGAGATGGAAACAGTGTCTGGAGCTGGTGGCAGGGGAAGGGCCCAAAACTGGCACGACTTGGCAGAGATGCTGAGGAGGCTGCTGGGAGCAGAAATCATTGGCTCATGCTATTGATTAAAAGAAATATGCAACTGAGGAACAGAATATAAAAACAGCTAAATACTTATAGAAAAAAATTAGGTAAGTTAACAGCATTGAGTCTATGGAGTAGTCAATAGATGTTTCTGTCCCTGAGATAAAGTTGTTTTTTCCTTTGGGAAAAAAAAAGATAAATACAGCAAAGGGGAAGGATAAAAAATAAAGTCACAAGAAAGTGGGGAATTAAAATCAAACTGTGGCTTTTCAGTAAAAAACAAGGTATGCAGTTTATGGAATATGTTAAGGGAATTATACTTAAGGAAGTAAAAATACAACATTTACAGTATTTTGCTAGCAAGAAGACCAAAAAAAGGAAACCATGTCTGTTTCTCTCACATGTCTACCAGGTTGTCATGTCAGTTTTCTTAAGATTCTTAAATTAGAAAAAATAGTATCAGAGGAGCTGGACCACCCCTCATTTGTAAAATGCTTGCCTTGCATACATAAGAACCTGCATTTAGGTCCTCCTTGTATCTATAGTTTCAGTGTGGGTTGGGGTGGGAAGTAGATGGAGATCATAGGGCCTCTGGGGCTTGCTGCCCAACCAGCTCAGCTGAAGAAGGAATCACCAAGTTTAGTGAGAGTTGAAGGCTCTAATCAGAGAGTAAATCGGGAAGATGTGTCATGGCCTCCTAGCCTCCATGAGCATCTGAGTACAGATGTTCACATACACACATACACAAATGTGAATAAGAACACACAAAATGTTGATAATTTTCAATAGAAGACTGAATGTAAGTGGTGTCTTTTAAAAGAAAGATTTCTTTCAAGTAGCTCTGCTCCCTTTAAAGTTAATATGTCCTATCAGATTATATCCATTGAAATAATACCTGAATATACCTTTTATGAATGGTTCAGGTGGTTCAACTTTAAACACCTGTTTTCACTCTCATGCAAAAAGATACATTGAAGTGATCCTTGCTCCCATCCTTCTTATCTCCCATTGATTTGGAGGTAAGATCCTTACTATGTAGCCTTGGCTGACTAGAACTCAGGGAAAACAACCTGTCTCTGCCTCATGAGTGCTGGGATTAAAGGCAGACACATGATGCTTCTGTTTGCTTGTTAGTTTGTTTTTGGTTGTGGGACTTTTCGTAGAAAGAATCCAGCTTTACAAAAGGTGCTGGTTGGTTCATCTTTAGAAGATCTTTGAGCTAGCCCAAGAAGACTGATCATTGTAGTCAGATTAGATCCCTTTCTGCAATTAAACATAGCTCAAGGAAACTTACACTCCAAGTTGCTCCCCATCTTATTTACCTGTCTGGTACCTACTCAGAAGAAAACATGACACGTTTGAGACAGTATAGACTCTGCTCATCATTCTGCTTTGTTCTTTATCAGTTTACCTTGAAGAGAAAAGAGACGCTAAACCAGGCCATCCCATCTATATGACATTCAGACAGCTGATGTCCATGCTACCTGTAGCCAGATTGCTGTTTCGTTTTTATTTTTGTTTTTTATTTATCCCCATGACATCATCATCAGCTCCCGATTTTATTATCTCTACAGTGATGAGTATCTTTATCTGTCCTTACAGTTTTCTCTTTGTATTAGCGCATGTCTGGACAAAACTCCCGATAAAGAGAAGGATGAGACCTGAACTAAGTAAGAGGTAACTTTTGTCTCTCTGCCTTTACATTGACCATAGTCATGCCCAAACCATCCAATAATTTTTCATGCTCCCGGACTGTCTCATCTCTATGTTTCCATTTTCTCTTAGTGTGTCAAAGATTTTCTTTTTCTCCCAGAAACACTTGCTGAGTGTTTTCCCTATTTATCTCCAGTAAGTCAGAACTTGTGTTTTTCTTAAATTACACTGTACTTCTTTGTTCAGGCATTCTAAAAAAGTCCTGAGATTCTTTTCTTGTATTGATTAGGACAAAGTTGCCTTGAGCTGCCTGCTCTTAGGGAGACAGAAAGGTCACGTTTGTAATTGCTTTGAAAGTAGAGAAACTTCCAGAAACTTAGAAAAAGGATTTTTGACCTT
The DNA here is from genome assembly GCA_004025045.1 of Sigmodon hispidus. Lineage (NCBI taxonomy): Eukaryota > Metazoa > Chordata > Mammalia > Rodentia > Cricetidae > Sigmodon > Sigmodon hispidus. The sequence continues at coordinate 538,039 of PVIH01000034.1, forward strand.
AGGGTCTGAACAGCTAATGGAGTTGTTTGTAGAAGAAGTGATGTTTTGTTAACTTGGAGTCTGGACCTGTTATCCCTTGGTAACTTGCTGAGGCACTCTTTAACTGGAACTTTGTGGGAGCACCAAAAACATTTCTGATTATAGAAACATTGATCTGATGTGTAGAAGGCCTTTCTAACTTATCCAGTGAGTTCTTAAACTGAGTGAATAACTTAGTTACATAAACCCAGACATCTCAGAGGATTTTGCCCTCTGCCTTTTCACCTCTTGCTGGGCTTTTTCTATTACTGATTATGCACCCAAGAAAGTAATGAATATCTGATGCTCTTTCTTTTAAAATTTATGCTTTCAGATTAGCAGCCATAGGGAGAGATAAATAGGTTACTTATTACCGACGTCACAGGGAACTCCGTGCATGCCTCATATGAACCAGAACAGAATTTGAACAGTAAGATACAGAGTACTGTGATTAAAAATGTAAATGCCCTTAGCTCGCTTTGAATGACAGATTCTGCCAACAGCTGAGGAAAAAGAAGACAGGCTGAGAGTTTCTTTTTAAGACACATAACTTGGGTTGCAATGACTCATGTGTACTGGCTGATGTACATAATGACTCTCATGGGGGTGGAGGGCACATCCCCTCTCTGCTTATCAGTAAATTCCAGCCCTCATTCCAGGATGCCTCACTTCACTGAGGGGGTGTACTTCTTCTCCACCCTAACTGGTTGAACCAGACAAACCATGAAATACCTTGGATTACTTGGTGGGAAGCCATTATTAGCAGATCATTATCATACCCCCAGAGGGTTTTGCAGTGTTCAACCTCACATCCACTGTATTTGTTTTCATCTCTAGCTACTACAAAGCATTCAAGGCAGAAGGGGAGGTTTTTGAAGCCTTGACAGTCAATGAAGCCCCAGACAGTCTTCAATCTCTGGAAATTTTCAGGCAAAGTTGAGTCCCAAATGCCAATGACTGGTTAGAACTGATGAACCTTCAAAGCTGAAGATTTCCCAAGCATGAGATAACCTCCCCACAGTCTTCAAAGCATCTGCACATCACTTCGATTCATACTTTTGGTGGCATTAATTTCTTTATTCCTCAATCTACAGAATGGTATTCTACCAGTGATTGTGAACACAAATGCAAATAGTCTTGTTCTTAAGATCAAAGATCAAGGCAGAATCTGAGAAAATTAGAAAAGAGGTTTGTAATGCAGATAGAGGGGAAAGATGCCTGTGGACAAGGTCATGAATGACCATGGCTGGCCAGGAACGCCCTAAGTTTATCATTTGGTTTGGCATATACAGTGGTCTATTCATAAACACATTGGACTAAATTAAGTGGATAGATTTGAACAACAAGGCATAGATCCAGTTATTCTGAATACTTAACTCGTGGCATAGTTAGCCTGACATAAGTCCGATAGTATTAAGTTATGTTTAAGGCAGGATATTGTATCCATAAGCCCAGCAAAACAGCAGGTGAAGACTTTCTGGAGGATATGAAGGAAAATATGGGTGGAGAAAACATCATCTCTGTGTGTGTCTTCCCCAGTAATATTTGTGTCTTTACATCATTTTTATAGTTATAAATAACTATTTTCCAACTCAAATAATGTTTATTGTTTGCTGTAAGTCTCCCAATTTCCACATTATTTCTGTACCCGCAGCTCATCTTGCTGAAAATTTATAGTGAAAGCAAATTACTATATTTTCAGTGATTTAGATGGAGGAAGTTGATTTGAATGGTTTAAACCTCACAAATGTAATTACAACAGAGAAAAAATGCCAAAAATTTTATATACTTATTAACACTACTAGCATTACTTCTTTCTTCCTGCAGATAGGCCAGTCCTATGTAAAGTACTACCCAGATTAACAGACTCAATTTTCATCATTTTATTTAATGTTATTTCTGAGATCTTGGCATAAACATGAGTAATCTCTCCGTAATGTGGTTTAGTATTAGAGTGTTCTCATGATTTGGGGTTCAATTCGTAGCATCACTTCCAAAAAATAATAGGTAAATAAAAGATATAGGAAAAATATAGAAAAAGATTAAAATTGTCATTCTCTGAGTAAACCAGAATTTTCTTTCCATAATAAAACATAATCTTGCTGTCAATAGGATTTTATTTTGTTTTATAGTGCTGTTTATTTTTGTGCACACTGTTCCTTTTGTTATCAGAAACATCGTGAATACATTGCTGTAAAAATAGCAGAACTCAGCTGCACATTAATTTCTTTGGAAGAGTTTGGAGTCACAATGGCGCAACTGATCTTAGATGACTATGACTGGTGACATAGATGTCTCTATACTTGTCTATTGTCCAAACTTCCTTTATTATCATGGACTCTGGCCAGAGTGGCAGGTATCAGTTTCATCTTGATCCCTTGATGACTTGAGAAATGTTTAGCATGCTGTTGGGGCGAGGGTAGGAAGAAAATAAGTCATTTTCATAGAAGGAAAGATGGTATCAGTGGTTATTTCCCATAAATGACCAGGGCTTGACTTGGACTTTCTGTTTTCCTATGACTCCTGCCTCTGATCACATCAGAACACCCACACTCCACATGACCAACTTCATTTTAGTGAACATGGCAGCAACTCAGCTTCAACTTTTACATGTTCAGCTTACAGCTTCTCTCTCACTTTAGGAGGGTCCAAACCCACAAGCAGATATGAATTTACATTTGTCTTATACACTTTGATACTAGTACAGGCTTTATTTCAGTGTAAGTGCAAGTTGATTTTCAAAACTGATCTTAATTTTACTGTTGGTGGTATGTCCATCTAACCTTCTTCCTCCTCCCAGTCTGTTCTCCATCTCTGTATCTCTCTCTCTCCATCTCTCTCTCTCTTCCTCTTTCTTCACTGAGATAGGCTCTCATATAGCCCAGGCTGGCCTTGAACTCTCTTTATAGCTGAAGATAACTGAAGTTCTGATTCTTCTGTCTCCACCCACCACATGTTGACATTACAAGAACACACCACTGTCGCACGCAACCAAGGAAGACGCGACACCAGCTCTTCTTTCTGCAGTTTTATTCAGGAACCTTGATTTCTGACTTCTGATGATGGCTGATTCTGACTTACTCTCACCCCCGGGAAACCTGCCCACAGCCTAAACAGCCTCTGGGCAGCCAACCCCAGAATGCCACGTGGGCATTACTTATAGGTCCAGGCCAGATCCTCAGCCGAGCAAATTATGGGATAGTTTGTCACTGAGAGCACTCACCATGTGGAAGGTGGAGGGCAGAAGCCAGTGCCATCTTTTCCTGCAGGGAGAATGCAAGGCATGGCTACACGCAGCTCTCCACAAACCAAGACCACTCCAGGTTTGTATGTGCTGGTGCTTGCTGGAGAACAGATCTAGAGATTTCTGCATGCTAGGCAAATAAGTCTCCCAACCCCTTTAATGCCAAACTAAAGAATTTGTATTCACATCTAGCTTCTATCTTCTAATTAAAATATCAGAAATTAAACAGGAATTAAGCAGAATTGATTCCAAATTTTCCCTATGCCAAAACTAGATATTAAGTCTTTACCATTCTCCCACAGTCTCCAGCACTCCCTGCAGCCTCTCTCACTAGGAACATGTGCTTTTTGTTCACTGTTATGTTCCTTAAATGCATGTTCTTTGGCTTTCTTGCTTCCAAGTCTCAGGACATAATCTATCTGATCTGTTCAAGCATTTAAATTTTCAGACTCTCTTAGAAATAGCTCTCATTGCAGAATTTTTGTAGAGACAGTCTAATTTAATTGTATGCCTTCTCTTTAACTGGGGTCACAATTAAAAATGATTCTTTTCAATGTCTGTTACTCATAGTGATCTGGTGCTATTGGCCTCACCCTTGACACCTAACAGATGACTTTGAATATAAGGATCATTCCAGTTACATTAGGAAGTGAATACTTGCCTGGGTGCCTCCTATTTTACAAAGCCTTTTGGGGGTACATGGTTTTCTTTAAATTTTAAGACTGTTCATAAAAGAAGCTGTTTTGTTTTTTCCACATCATCTTTCAGTTATGAATGGAATACTCAAGTTTAAAAGCGTTAGTAAGTTGCCCTGGGCCATACAGTTAGTGACAGAGCTTGAATCAGAGTCAGATCATCTGAATAATTCCAGAATAAGAACTCATGTCCTCATTATGTCTGCTTGTAACAGTTTAGAGCACCTTTGTTTTATTGTGAAGTCAAATGTGTAGAAAGATAGATAGCTTGCCTGCTAGATTGAGCTTTAAGGAGAAACACTATGAACATTCAGTAAGAAATTACTAGAGTATTCATTGAGTTTTCAAAAAACTGCTTAAATTTTCTATTTAATAAAAATAATTTTTATTAAAGAGAGAGAGAGAGAGAGAGAGAGAGAGAGAGAGAGAGAGAGAGAGAGAGAGAGAGAATGTGCATGTAGAGGCCAGATGTCCTATCTCAGGAGCTGTTAAAATTGTTTCTTTTCTTTTTTTCCTCCTAGACTGGCTGGCCAGTAAGCCCCAGGGATTCACCTGTCTTTCTTTTCCAGTGCCGGGTTTGCCAGTGCGGTCTACCATGCCTGTTAATTTTCTCACTGGTGCTGGGAATCACACTTGAGACATTATGCTTGTGAAAGGGTACTTTATGGACCAAGCCATCTGTTTATACCCTGTCCACTTGTTTACACCCGTGTAAAGCTTAAGGTTTCCAAGAGAAGGCAGCAATTGATAGTTTGTCCCTTGGGACAGACAGAGCTCAGTTACTCTATCAAGGGTCCTAGTGAGAAGCACCTGTCTGACTTCACCTAGATGGATTTTATGAGTGGCATTTCAATATCAGCTTACACTCTTATCCCACTTGAGCAGATCAAATGCCTTAAGTTCACCTCCATCATCTATGGCTTCCCAGGTCAAGAGAGCTTAAGTTGTCTTCACATGGACTATTTTCTACCAAAATCTGCCACCATTCTGTGTTTCTTCTTGTTCACCAGTAACCCAAACATTCCTTTCTTTTCTTTTCATTTTTCTTTTTTCTTTTTTTAAAAAAACAACATTTCAGAAACACTAGTTGATACATTTACAGACCATGTTTGCTATTGCTGTTTAGGAATGCTATGCTTCTTTTGAATTCCTGCTTTCTCTTAGGCTATTGTTTACATAGTAGAAAGCTTCTCAGTATGCATGGAGCCTCCTTAATCTCTATAACACACCATAAAAATAGTAATGCTTCAAGGTTTATAAAAGTATATGGGAGTTTATATTCATTTCTCATAAGTGAGTACAATGGCCAGAGTAATTTAAAGAGTAAAGGACTATTTGGCTTCTGGTTTGGAGATTGAGAAGGTCAAAGGGCGCCGAGTCTACATTTTCTTGGAATCTACTAAGGGGCTTCTTGCAGTAACCCTAATGGCAGATGGCATATTATATCAAGTGTGAACAAGTATATTAGCTTGGAGGCCTGTTCCTCATCTTGTAAGGTCAGGAGTGACATCATGGGGATCCTACCTTATCTAACCCTAGTTACAACTGAAAGTCCCTGCCTCCAAATGTTATTTGGTTGTCATTTAAAGGAATTCAATTCATACCATGTGAACTTTTTGGTGGACACAGCCACACCACAGTCAAGAACTTTTCTAGAATAGTATAAATATGAACAGTGATAAAGTTTAAAGAAAGATAATACATATTTTGTAAAATCTTTTCATAATAAAGGGGAAAATAGAAATTCATATGATGCCCCTTAACTTGTCAGTTTGTGACACTTTTTATAGATTCAAATAAAACAGTAAGAAATTAGATAACTAATAATGTGTATTTCTTTCTGAAAAACAGATTTCTATCAAAGTTCTACAGAAGGTAGCAAATCAGGCCTTCCTTTTGTATTTATTTATTTATAGATGGGTTCTTCTTTTATAGCCTTATATCTCCCTTTGTACCCTATATCACATGCAAGCTATATCAAACCCACAAAAATCTATCTCCCATTGCCTCCTGAGTGAGAAAGACTGCTTCTACATGAATATCCTTTCTTGAATTCAAGATACTTGGATGCATTCAACCTAGTCACCCATTCCAACACTCAGATGTGTTTCCCTGTCAAGAACTAGTGCATTCTATTTTGTTGACTCTATCATTTGTCTGAGCTGAAACCAAAGGTCTTTTATGGGAGCAGCTTAGTTTCTACAAACACTAAATGTCTTAATAAATAAGAATGGAGATACTTGGGAGTATGAAAAGGAGTTATGTGTAAGCTGTATCATCCAGTCTCTATATCAAGCCTATGAGACCTTAGGATTTCAGAGAATTAAAATAACATTGGATTGTTGGTTTCTGCTTATCTTGGATGCTATGTTTCTGATTATCAACTAAAAAAGAGAACTCCAGAAGGGGACGGGAAAGTGACTAAACTTCACATTCCAAAGATGAAGCAAAGGTCAATCTTTTAGAGGACAGTGGACTTCGATTACCTTTTATTTGGATTATTCATGTTTGCTCCCTCCCTGCTTCCTTTCCTTCGTCATCCTAACTCAGTGTGAGCCTAATTAGTACACTCCTCTTTGACTTCTGTGTCTTCCTCTTCCTCTTTCAAACCCTGATTATTGGTATAGGATCAAGGAAAAAAATATATACAGAAAAAAAAATAAATACAGGAGCCCAAAGAGGGATTTGAGATGGCTTCTGAATGAAAAGCATTACATCTGCCTGTATCTTTTGCTCTCATAAACCTTCTGCAAAACAGCCCTTGGCCTCACACGATGAATCTAGGACAAGGTTCTCAGGAGAGGTTCACTTATTCAGTAAATAGTAGCTACTAAAAAGTCAGGCATGGGCTGGTGGCATAGTGCAGTAAAGCACTTGTTACAGAAGCTTGAAAATCTGAGTATGGTCTTCCCAATTCATGTAATAACAGCTCTGGGAGGTGATGTTTGCTCCTTAGGGCTCTCCCTTCTACCCACAGTGTGTGTGTGCCAAATGTTTAAGCAGTTTTGAAGTCAATGGTTTTTCTTCCAATAATGGCCAAATTATTGGATAATGTGAAAACAATCAGTTCTCAATAGCCAGTTTTTAAAATTCACTAGAAAGATGAGCAAGGCATATGATTCTTTTCAAAAATGGACATAGTGTCTTCATCCACTCTTTCTTCAGTGAGCCCTGAATACTGTTTCTATTGAGAGGTGGAGCCTGTGTACTATTCTAGGACACAGGACACTGTCTTTTTACCACTAAAGCAGATGGTAGAAGTCATCTTATGTGAGCCTGTCACCCTAGGCTAGGAAAAGGAATATGAGATATACTTGAAGCTCTAGAATGTTTGGACTAGAATCCTGAGCAAGCATGTTATGGACAGTCTCATTGCCCCAACACCACTGTATTCGAAGACACCTTAAATTAGCATATTTTGAGGAACCATGTAAGAGGTCTACCTTACTTATTTTTGTCTTGCTTTGTCAAAGTACTAGCCAGGAACACCTTAAAGAGAAAAAAAAATTTTTGTTCATGATTTCAGAAGATTAAGTCCACTACGACATGACAGGGTAAGTTTTATAGGACATCTCAGTTTACACTACAATGGATCAGGAAACAGACAAAGACACGAATCAATTGGGGATTCTAGACTACCAAGGAGCTGTTCCTGTGAACCAACTTTCTCCAGCTAGATCCCACAACCCAAAGTTGTCATAACTTCTCAAACTAGTGCTTTAGCTGCAAACAAAGCATGCAAACACATGAGCTTATACTGTATGTACGTTTTATATTTGAAGCAAAATAAGGGCACAAGTCTACAAGAAAGGAAAAAAAGAAACCAGATGGAGAGGTACAAAATAGAGCCAGTGGGGCAGGGGGTTCTTATCAGTTCTCAGTTGCTCTTTCAAGGATCTGTTTTATCTGTCACCTGATGGTAGTAGATGAGAGACCAGCTAAGACCATCTATGAGCTTCAGAAATAAGTTCCCCAAAGTCACATGGCAATTGCAGCATTTTCTTTCAAAGCAGTATATATCTAGATCAATAAATCTGAAGTCTTAGCAAAGACACTTAGGAACCTGAAAGTGCTTTTCCTGTTATGATCTGGCACACAAGTGCTTTCCTTCCCATGCATTTTTATTTCTTATTCATAAGAAAACCACAAAATTTGTTACAATTTTTTTTGCAAAATTATCATGATTTATTTCCAATGAGATAATGTATTCTTAAGAAAAATAAATATTGTTAGGCAATGAAACAGTATTTTAAATTTCTTGAGAAGGGAGAATAGAGTGAAATGAAAGTGTTTTGGTAAAGGATTCTATTAAAAAAAGAAATTAAAACAAATTGCGGACTGCCTTGAATAAGAAGGGACATGCTATTTATTACACTATGTATTATAAAATATGTAATTATATATTATTATTCTGTTATAATTATTTCAGTTATTATTTTTGAAGATGCAGAAATAACTTTCTGGTCATCTTGTGTTTTTTATTCAGACTTCATTTTAAGTAGCATACAAAGTTTGGAAACTTACCTACAATATAGGCTACTTAGTAGATACTAGTTATATACACCTTTATTCTTCCTATTAATTATATTGTTCTATTCATGTTTTCATCAATTTATCTTTGCTACCACTACATTTGCTCTTTTTTTCTTTCAGCATGTGGCTCAGACATATTATTCTCTGATTGCCTTTTTCAAGTGTGGAGCCTGAAACTAGTGTATCCTGTCTGTAGAGAACTATCTTACTGCCTTCACAGCACTTATTTCAATGTGCTTTGTCCCTTGTAGTCTTGCGCATTACCCTGGTAGAGAGTGAACTGTGGTGGAACAGCATGTACCTTCTGGGTCTATCTGTAAGCATGTCCTGCTCATATTGTAGAGAATGGGGGAAATAAGAAGGGATGAATCAGCAGATGAGTGAATTATATATTTGCATTAAACCACAAATAATGTAAAGCTGAAAAGGGTTTGAGGCAAAAATGCTTCTGTGATGCTTCTGTACCACATAAATTATCCTTTTCCAGTGACTAATGTGTCACTTTACTTGGTTTGTCATGAATTTAAAAGAGAAATTGAAAAGGTCTGGAATTCTAATGGAACAATTTGTCATTTTTTTCCTGACTTTTTTTTTTTCATCTCAAGACTGTGTAATCTCAACTTTATAATTTAAATCCTCCTGTGTTTCTTATTCATTTAACTAGAGGTACATTTTCCATGAAACATGGACTTCTTGGGGTTCCTCTGTGAGAATTCACATGATTGTGTATTTTATATATATCTTCTCAAGAAGGGTACAATCTTTCATATTGATACGTAATTTACTTCATCATCCCCAAGGTACTAGTGTCCTTTGTCAGCTGGTGGTAAAAGCTATGGAGATTTTTGAAACCTTTCTAAGAGGAAGTTAAGTCAATGTCATAGATTGTAAAGGCCAATTTGAGATTTGACCAAGAGGTAAATGGAACTTCATCCAGCCCACCCAGAGAGCCAGGTCTCCTTGAACCAGACCCTGGGACACAACCCTTGGAACCTCACACCCAATCATCTCTCCCCTAAAACCAGACCAGGAGGGAAAATCCTGCAGGCCAGAACTTCTCAGTAAAATCTAGTTATCTGGACACTCACCTATAGAGTCTGCCTCAGTCCCTAATCAATCTCATCACCTGGTAACTTCAGTAACTACCTGAGACTCTCAGTTCCTCAGCACTAATTGGATCAAGAGTGGCTAACTGAAACCCACAGTTTGTCAGCACCTCTCAGATCAAGAACTCCTTCAGGATGAAGAGCTCATATTGGACCAAGATTAAACCCCTGAGACATAGAATCAGTCAACTCTTATTGCACCAAGAACATGTCACTGTGATGCAGAATATGCTACCTCCAAGTGGACCAAGAGCCTAGACTAGACCAAGAAAGGCTTCCTAAGACACAGACATACCCAGAACAGATCACACCAAAATCAGCTCCATGAGATACAGATAAATCTTGCAGTGATCCAAAGAAGCAATAGGCAAAAGCCAGTGCAAGAACACATATGACAACCTAAAGAACAATATGAAAACACCAGAATCTGGTAGTTCTATAGCTTTAAGACCTGAATGTTGTATTAGGTTTTGGCCTGGATTTTTTGGGACTAGACTAATGGTTTAGTCTTACTCTTGGCCTGACTTTCCCTTAAATAATCATACACAACATATATTATTTTTATGCTGACTGATTTAAGGCCAAGGCATATAACTTGTTAGTTTTGTAGTCTTAAACTAACTTATCCTTTTTATCTTGTTCAGCCGTGTGGCTCAGTACCTTTTCTCAGAGCAGCATTTCAGCTTCTTTCCTCTGTGTCTGCTGCTGTCTCCTTGTCGTCTCTGAGGTGGTGCTCTTTGGTGACTCTCTGGCATCTGTGTCTGGTGTCTGTTGTAAATGATTTTTGGTTGGATTTTTTGGTTTAGTTTAGAGGTTTGACCTTAGTTTTAGTCTTATTTAATTTTAAATAACTATATAGGATTATATTATTTTTATGTTGATTGACTTAGGACCTAGGCATATACTTTGTTAATTTTTTTATTTGTACTAATTTATTTTGTTTAGCTGCGAAGTTTAGTATTTTTTTTACAGTAGTATTTTAGCTTTATTTTTTTTTGTATCTGTTGTGTCTTTTTGTTCTGTCTATGGTAGCTTTTTTGGCAGCTCTTTGGCATTTGTTTCTGCTCTGAGATGTTTTTGAGTTTTTTAGCCTTGTAGCCTCACTCACACTTTTTGTTTGCCTTTGGCCAATCAGCTTTTTATTAAACCCATAGGCAGAACAAATATTTACAACATTACCAGCATAATCCTACTACACCTTAACATGACAATATAGAAGCAGGAAAAAAGATCTTAAAAACAACTTTATGAAGATAATTGAAGTCTTAAAGGAAAAAATAAAAAAGCTTCCTTAAAGAAACAGAGAAAAAGACAAAAAATTGGAAGAGATTAAAAAATTCCTTTAAGAAAAGAAAACAAGCAAACAAAAACCCAAAAAAAAACCCAAAAAAGCAATCAACAGGCAAAGACAACATTTCAAGATTTAAAATAGAAGCAATAAAGAAGACACAATCTGAAGGAATAATGGAAATAGAAATCTGAAAAAGCAAATTGAAACTACAGATGTAAGCATAACCAACATAATGCAAGAGATGGAAGAGAGAATCTCTGGTGTGGAAGATTCAATAGTGGAAATAGATATATCAGTCAAAGAAAGCACTAAAACAAAAGCCATAACACAAAACATCCAGGAAATATGGGGCACCAGGAAAAGACCAAATTTAAGAATAATAGAAAGAGAAGAATGCCAGTTCAAAGACACAGAAAATATATTCAACAAGATTATAGAATAAAACTTTTTCAGTCTAAAGAAAGAACGCCTATAGGTTTACAAAAAAGTCTACTTACTACATAATAATCAAAACACTAAGCTACAGGACAAAGAAAGAATATTAAGAGCTACAAAGGAAAAAGGCCAAGTAACTTTTAAAGCAGATCCATCATAGTAACACAAAACTACTCAATGGAAACAAGGAAAATCAGAAGGTATTATTCAGATATTATATAGGCACTAAGAGACCATGATTGCCAGTATAGACTACTATACCCAGCAAAACTATCAGTCACAATAAATGGAGTAAACAAGATATTTCATGACAAAACCAGTTTTAAACAATACCTATCCATAAATCGAGCCATACAGAAAGCAGTATGGAAATACACCCATGAAACTAAAGCAACAGATAGTCTCACAGAAGGAAAACACAAATAAGGGAAACGTACATACACACTACCACAAAAATAACAGAAATTAACAATCACTGGTTATTAATATCTCTTAATATCAATGGAATCAATTTACCTATAAAAAGACAACCAGCTAACAAAATGTATACAAAACCAGAATCTATTCTTCTGCTGCATACAAAAGACATACTTCGACTTCAAAGAGATAACATTGGCTCAGAGTAAAGGCTTGGGAAAAGACAGTCTAATCAAATGGACTAAAATAACAAGCTGGTGTAGCTATCCTATTATTTAACAAAATAGACTTCCAAATAAAATCAATCAAAAGTGATAAGAATCAAATTACTTATTCATTTCAGGAAAAAATTGTCAAGATGAAGTCTCAGTCCTGAAAATTTATGCCCCTAACACAAGGGAACCTACATATGTAAAAGAAACATTATTAAAGCTGAAATCTCATGTCAAATCCCAAACTTCGATACCCCACTCTCACCAATGAATAGGTCTACCAGTTAGAAACTTAACAGAGAAAAAAGGGATCTAACAGATGTTATGACTCAAATGGATCATATATATATGTGTATATATATATATGTATATATACACAAACTGAAAGAAAATACTTTACACACAAACACAAAGGAATATATTTTCTTTTCAGTACCCCATGAAACTTTCTCTAAAATTGACCACAAAATCAGTCATAAAGCAAATATGAGTAGAAACAAAAAAGTTGGGAATAACTCCCTGTATCCTATCAGACCACTATGGACTAAAGTTAGAGTTCACCAACAATACAAGCCACAGAAAGCCTACAACCTCATGGAAAGTGAACATCTCAATTGAACCACCTCTGGGTCAAAGAAGAAGTAAAAAAAAAAAAAAAAAAAAAATCAAAGACTTCCCAGAATTTAATGAAAATGAATTCACAACATACCCAAACTTATGGGACTCAATGAAAGCAGTGCTAAGAGGAAAGTTTATATCACTAGATGCCTACATAAAAATCTTGGAGAAAACTTACAAAAGAGAATTAACAATACAGCTGAAAACTCTAGAACAATTAGAAACAAATTCACCTAGAAGAGAAGAAGGCAAAAATCAATAAGATCAAAACAAAGAGAACAATAAAAAAAAAATCAATGAACAAAAGAGTTGGATCTTTGAGAAAGTTAACAAGATAGACAAACCCTTATCAAAACTGACCAAAAAACAGAAAGACTGTCCAAATTAACAAAATAAAAAATTAAAAGGGGGACAGAACAACAGACACTGAGGAAATTCAGAGAATTATTAGATCATACTTTGAAAACTTATACTCCATTAAATTGGAAAACCTAAAAGAAATGAACAGCTTTCTGGACAGGTACCACTTATAAGAAGTAAATCAAGATCAGATAAATGACCTAAATAGACCTATAGCCCTCTAAAAAAGAGAAGTTGTTATTAAGAGTCTCCCAGGCAACTGAATTCAACAACGCATCAAAAAAAATCATCCGCCACCATCGAGTAGGCTTCATACCAGAGATGCAGGGATGGTTTAGCATACAAAAAGCTGTGAACATAATCCATCATATAAACAAACTGAAAGAAAAAAAAACCCATATGTTCGTCTTTTTAGATGCTGAAAAAGTCTTTGACAAAATCCAACACTCCTTCATCATTAATATCCTGGAGAGATCAAGAATACAGGGAAAATACCTAAACAAAATAAAAGAAATATACAGCAAGCCAACAGCCAACATAAAACTTAATGGAGAGAAACTCAAAGCAATCCTCCTAAAATTAAAACAAGACAAGGCTATCTTCTCTCCCCATATCTATTTAATATAGTTCTTAAAGTTTTAGTTAAAGCAGTAAGATAACAAAAGAAGATCAAGGGGAAACAGATTGGAAAGAAAGAAGCCAAACTATCACTATTTGCAGACGATGTGATAGTATACATAAGTGATCTTCAAAATTAGACTAGGGAACTCCTACAGCTGATAAACACCTTTAGCAATGTAGAAGGATACAAGATTAACTAAAAAAAAAAATCAATAGCTTTCCTATACACAAATGATAAAAGGGCTGGAAAAGAAATTAGGGAAATACCATCCTTATATTAGCTGCAAATAGCGTTAAATTTCTTGGGTAACTCTAACTGAAAATTTGATAGACCTGTATGACAAGAACTTTAAGTCATTGAAGAAATAAATTAAAGAAGATATCAGAAATAGAAAGATTTCCCATGCTTTGAATAGCTGGAATCAACAGTCAAGTTGTTGTTATTCTATATAAAGTTGAGTATTGCCCTTTCAAAGTCTATTAAGAATTGTGTTGGGATTTTTGACAGGGACTGCATTCAATATGTAGATTGCTTTGGAGAGATTGTCATTTTTATGATGTTGATTCCAGCTATTCAAAGCATGGGAATAGAATAACAACAACAACATCATCATCAGCAACAACAACAACAACAAATCCCACAGGATTTCCAAAACAATCCTGTTCAATAATAGAAATTTGAAGACATCACCATCCCTGACTTTATGCTCTATTATAGAGCTACAGTAATAAAAACAGCTTGATACTGGCACAGAAACAGACTTGTAGATCAATGGAATCAAATTGAAGACTCTGACATTAATCCGCACACCTATGAACACCCAATTTTTGACAAAGAAGTCAAAAATATACAATGAAAAAAGACAGTGTCTTTAACAAATGGTGTTAGGATAACTGGATGGTAGTATGTAGAAGAATGCTAATAGATCCAGATTTATCACTTTGCACAAGACTAAAATCCAAATGGGTCAAAGACTTCAATATAAAGCTAGCTACACTAATCCTGATAGACAAAAAACGGGAGGTAATACCCTTGAATGCATTGGCCCAGGCAACCATTTTCTCAATATAACACTCATAACACAGACACTGAGTGAAAAAAGTAATAAATAAGACCTTCTAAAATTGAAAAACTTCTGTCAGGCAAAGGACATGGTCAATAAGATAAAACAATAGCCTAAAGAATGGAAAAAGATCTTCACCAATCCTATATCATACAGAAGACTGACCTCTAAAATATATAGAGAACTAAAGAAACTAGAAGTAAACAAACAAAAAAAAAACACAACACAAAACCCCAAAGAACCCAGTTAGAAAATGGGATACAGAGCTAAATAGGGAATTCTCAACAGAAGAATTCAAAGATACTCAAAGAACTGCTCAACATTCTTAGCCATCAGAGAAATTTAATTCAAAACAACTCTGAGATACTACCTTACACCTGTCAGAAAGGCTAAGATCAAAAACACAGATGAGAACCTATGCTGGAGTGATGTGGTGCAAGGGAAACATTCCTCCATTGCTGGTGGGAATAAAAACTTATATAGCCACTTTGGAAATCAGTATGGTGGTTCTTCAGAAAACTGGGAATCACACTACCCAATGATCTAGCAATAGCACTATTGGGCATATACCCAAGGGATTCACATTCTTATCCCAAGGGTATTATTAGCTCAAGCATTTATAGCAGCTATTCATAATCCATATTTATGTTACATGTCCATGTTTGTAATAGCCAGAACATGGGAACAACCTAGATGCCTCTCAGCTGAAGATTCGATTAAAAAGTTGTGGTACATCTATACAACAAATTACATTTGCTCAGCATTAAAAAAGAAAATGTCTTCCTGAAATTTGCAGACAAATGAGTAGATCTGGAGAATATCATCCTGAGTGAGATAACACAGACCCAGAAAGATAGGCATGGTATATACTCACTCATGAGTGGATTTTAGATATATAACAAAGGATAACCAGGCTACAATCCCACATCAACATCTAGATTACAGAAGAAAGTTAAGAGAGACATCCATATGTTCCCCTGAGAAGGGAAAATAGAGTTTTGAGACAAAGGAGGTGAAAAGAAAACATGAGAGAATGGGATGGTAGAGTGGGGGGAGCAACAAAGGAGAGCAAAATAGTGGGTATGCTGATCAAATGAATCATTGTAGGATTGGAGAGAAATGTGGAGCTAGAGAAACCCAGGAACCCACAAGATGAGCACAGCTAGGATTTCAAACAATAGTGGAGAGGATGACTAAACTGACCACCCTCATTGCCATTATAGAACCTTCATCTAGCAGCTGATGGAGGCAGATGCAGAGATCCAAAGCTAAACATCAGGCTGAGCTACTGGACCAGTTGAAGAGAGGGAGGAGAGATTGCGTGAGAGGAAGGATCTGGATCATGATGGGGAGATCCATAGAGTAGACAGCCTTGTGCTGTAGGTTGTTATCAGAATCTGAAATAACAGCTGATGAACCTTCATGAGAAGGATCTGGACCTACTAAATGTAGATGACTATCAAAAGGTGTAGACAGCTTCTGGAGCCGCTTGCAATCAGACCAGAGTCTATCTGGTGTTCATGAATTGGCTTCTTGAAGCCCATTCCTAGCAGGAAAACACTTTTCTCAGCCTTGATACCTGGGGATGGACTTGGTCCTAACTCAACTGAATATGCCAGACTGAATTTACTCATCTTGGGATTCCTTTCCTCCTCTAGGGAATGAAGAGGGGAAGATAAGAAGGGTGAGGGAAGGCTGGGGGAGGACTGGGAGAGGGAGCAGTAGTGGGTATGGAGTTTTTTTAAAATAATTTTTTAAAAGGCAGTTTTGAAGGTCATTTTGAAATGTTTTGACAAAGTCAAAAGTTCCAAACTTCTGACTTTGTGAATGTATGTTCTATTTATTTTTTTATTTGCATATTATTTACAACAATATAAGATAAAAATCCAATAAAATGAATATAATATGAAGGAACCACAACCTCAAAGTACATTATTCTAACATGACAAATATATAACAATGGTTTATAGTACTGAAAGCAATAATTTACTGTAACAGGTATTTCTTACAAAAATATTAAATAGCAATTTATTTTTTGCTAACATAAGAAAATAGCATTCAAGGAGAAATTTGAAATATGTATATATATCTGGAAGAAATTGAGAAATATTTTTACCAAATTTGATTAGAAAGTTGAAAAATATTGGGTGTTAACAATAAGTGGGGCAGAAAGATGTTCTTCCAGTCACACACACACACACACACATACAAATCTGGGTGGTATAAAATAGAAAACAATTTAATTCCCTCTCTTCTATCTGTAGAAATTATTTTACAAAATCATTTGGGTGAGGAAACAAAAAATAATTTACCAAAAAAAAAAAAAAAAAGGAATTGTGGTTGTATGTTCCACTGCCTGGTTTTCCTGGATTGACTGCAGGTGGATCTGTCCTCTAATATTCCAGAAATGGTTTTATTAAATATATAACAATATAACATATTATCACAAGGAATCATATAGTAAGAATGTGCAATTAGATTTTTTGTTTTGTTTTGAGACATAGTCTCTCTATGTAGACCTGGCAGTCCTGAAACTCATTCTGTGTACCAGTCTGGCCTTGAACTCACAAGGATATGCCTATCTGTGTCACCAAAGAGCTTGGATTAATGCACTGTACCACCTCCTGGCCTTGTTCAGATCAAGTATAAGGCTAGTTAGTTTTAATGCCAATTTCGCAAAACCTAGAATCACCTCTTTAAAAGTCCTAATAAGGAATTACCTAGATGGGGATGGCTATGGGCATGAATGTCAGGGACTGTCTTGACTTTTAAATGGTGTAGGAAAAGCAGCCCATGGTGAGTGGCACCATGCCTTAGGAAGGGAGTACTGATCATAATAAGAAAGAGAAGTGAACATGATTTTTATTCATTCTTATTTATTTATTTATTTATTTATTTATTTATTTATTTATTGTCTTTCATTGCTCTTGACTGTGGGTAAATGTGCCTAATTTCTTGAGTTTCCGTCTTGATTTTCCCATAATAATGAACTGTTGTACCCTGGAATTGTGAACTGAAATAAACCATTCTCCCCTAAGCTGCTTTTTGTCCAGGGCATTTCATCAAACAAACAAAAATGAAAGTAGAACAAAGGATACACTAGACAGGTGGTCAAATATTGTGTAATTCTGCCAAGATTTGCAATGCGTATGGCAGTTGTCAGCTTTATATTTACAATTTATTTTTATTTCTCTCTCCCAATGAACCTTGACTTTTCTATTTATATGTTGTATTACTGCTCAAAAACTGTGACCTACAAATCTTAGATCTAGCACTCCTTATGCAATTATTTTACTTGTGTACCCTATTTTAGATTTCTAACATCTGTGCCTTAATGTGCTGTCTAATCCCAATAAACTTGAAAGATTGCATCACAGTCTGTAGTTAATGAATTGTTCATTTTCACTTAAGCTTCCGTGAAAATAACTTCCAATCCTCTTGTAAAGATTTCCACTTTTATTCCCGTTGACTAACATTTAGAGGACAGTAATGTTCAAAGAAGGATGAAGGAGTGGAGATGACATATGGAAATGAGGTTGGTATATACTTAAAATAATGCCCAGATTGTAGGACCATGAATAGCAATTCAACAGGATGGCCAGTAACAGTAATGAAGCAATAGCCTCACAAAATATGTTGTTACTTTGTTAATCTGCTTATTTCACAGAAATGAGTCCTAGAATGGAAGAAACTAGCAGATATGTTTATAAATAGTAATCTAAATCAATAGGGAATTTAAATTTTTGTGGGCCTCACCAAATTCAAAAACATTTGTAAGGCGATTGATTATCTCTCATGATAGAGGTAAGGGGTGTGCTCATCACAAATGCAGTGGCTATAGTCGTGGAAGCTTAGTTCTTAATTTGGCAAATTAATCCACAGGGCTCTGTATAGTAAGGTTATTTCAAATGGAAGGTTTTGTCTTCAAAGAACAGAACTGCTTTTTTTATATATATTTACTGAAGTGCTTTGCAGGTAGAAAATGGCTTAATCAGAGTGAGGAAATATAGACACTATTTCTATTTGAAGGAACAATTTGAGATAGTCTTGCTCACACGTCATCTATCATGTTCAAGTTTCTGTAGTCTCTGTGGATACTCTCATTGACTTCCTTTCCTGCTGTTGAATTGTTTTATTCATATGTCATCCAGAAAACACAGTCTTCGGGTATTCCTCCCATTTTACCATCCACCATTTCCTGTCATTGAAACACCAGTGTATTCTAGGACTATTTACTCCTCATGATTGCAAATGTTATGCAATATTTATAGCCCCAAGTTTTTAACTCTATCTTGGTCTTGTTCCCTGACCTTTTGATTTTCATGTAATGCTATTTTTCCAAACCTTTTTCTTTATAGACATGCTAAATAGAAAAATCTCCTTTAAGATCAAAACCACTGAGAAACAAATCTAGAATCTCTTTCCCTACATCTAAACTGGTTCAAGCTGTGGAAACTTCTGCCTGCCCACAACTGCCAGTCTTTTAGTTTCTAACTGCTCTATTATATATTAGTTATTTACTGCCTTATAACAACCATTCTAAATTTAGTGATATAAAGCAACATCATTTGTTATCTCATAGCCTCTGTGGATCTAAATCAAAGTTTATCTAAGCCAAGTTCTTGTGACATAGGGCCCCTTATACGGTCACACTGAAGGTGTTTTACAGTTGAGTTTTCAACTGGCAAAATTTTCTTCTAATTTTCCTCCCATGATTGGCAGATAAGTTGTTACTCTTGCACACTGATGGACTTAGGGCCTTTTGTTTCTTACAAGCTCTTGAATAGAGACCAGATTCACTTACATGTAGCTGTGGTCTCTCAGAGACAGGTCAGCAAGTAGGTGAGAGACATCAATTATCACCCTAAATAGAAGCAGAGGCTTGTGTACTATGTTCTTAGCTATGAGCTCCCATCATGCCTCACTATTCAGATGGCTCAGAAAAATTCAACAACTCCAGCACACACTCAAGGAGATGATGGAGATGATATCACACAAAACAGGCAATGAACATCAATAGGTGGGCCATTGAATGCTATGTTGTATGCTGCCTCCTATGTTCCTCTATATTAAAATCATAAAAATCAATATTACATCACCATAAAGTACAAATCAAATAATATTTTACACAATGAAAAGTTCTCAGAAGTTGTTCCATCTTACTCAAAACTTGAAAAGTCTAAGAGCTTTCCCTGCATGGGGGTAATATCACTTGGTTCTCATTATTCTTTAATTTTATCTTCTACTACAATGCCCTCTTAACATATTTCTTCTTGAGAACTTGCCTGTATCTGAGTGTTCATTCCTTGGAGACTCCTCCACATATTTGCTCCCTTATCTGCAACTCTGTGCACATTACTTGAATCCAGGGCGAACAGCTGGAGTCATAGAACCCAGTAGGACATTTCACATACTTTACTTATTAGTGATAGTAAAAATGGAGACGTTTGTATCATTTCATGCTTGTTCAGGACTTTGCACAGAAGAAGCATGCAGTACATTTGTTTGTTGTTTGAGACAGGCATACTGCCTTGGCTTCTTTTAGAGCTCTTGAATGAAGTTCAATTTCTAAATATGTGAAACTACACATTTTAGCTTGTTTTTGTGCATAAATATTTTATTTCATCAACTTTTCAAACCTGTGAAGCCAGTTCTTATTATTATCACTTTCTTCTTTTACACATTAGAAATGTGAGGCTTAGAGAGTAAGGGAGGTTTACACAGTTGGGCTGTGGTGATGCCAACAGAGAAGTTTGTGTTGCCATCTCAGTGACTCTCCTTCTGCCTTTCCGCTCTGTACTTTGGAACGCCAAGGAGAACACATCAGTATTGGGACATGCTCCATGGCTGAAGAAACTTCACTGAGGACAAGAACGAATATTGACAAAATTCAAGAGGCAATGATAAAATTGAATCATGCGTAATCAAAAAGTCCTTAATTGAGACAAAGCAAAAAGATTGCTGGAGGGTAAATCAGGATGCAGCTTGAGGGTTACCTCTGTCCCCATGCAATCTGTACAACTTGGCAGTTTGTCATTTCCTTTAATCCATCCATGTTCCTTATCTGTAAAAAAGATAAAATTCACAGAAGTGATTATATGAGAAAATAATGTGTAAAAGTTGTCATAAATTTTATTCCTATAGGAATACATTCTGTAACTATGGAAAATTACTTTACTTGAAATGGTGAACTGAAAACAAGCTAATATTTTTAAATGACTGTTTTTCAAATTCTTCTGTGTGAGTCTACACAGCTTGTAAAATGCATCCATTGACAAAGCTGTATAGAAATTATAATTAATTAAATGCAATATGAATTATTTTATTTAAAGGATACACTGGTTGCTACATTGAGAATTAACATATGCATATACATATATATATATACATATACACACACACACATGCATCATGGGCCCTCCCTCCATGATAACATCTGACTACAACAGAGAAAGATGAGTGAACATATCCAGTGATTGAAGTATGAAAGTTAGATGAAAAAGTATAATTTTTTTAATCTGGTTGTCTAATCTAGCTAACTCTTAATAAATGCATTTTAAAGTCTATCTAGATTTTCAAAATGGGTCTATCTACTCATTAATGTGATATTAGATATCTGAATCTATAAGCTGTTTTGGCTAATGTCTTCAGGGAACACAGGATTCAGGCACATGAATAGCCAGTGGTACTTTGGTTTTGAACTCATAATTTAGCAGTCAGCTTTGTTCTAGATGTTAAAACACTATAGTCTGTTTCAAGAATATTTTTTTCTCTCTATAGCTGATTTTAAATTCAGGTAGACATGATTAATGTACAACTACTGTTTTTAGTTTCTTAGACAAGGAAGTTCTTACTGTGCAGCTCAGGCTGGCCTTGAACTCATCATGTAGCCCTGGCTTGCCTCAAACTAATGACGTCCTGCATTAGCTTCTCAAGTGCTTGGGTTATGGACACTGACCATTGCATTCTGCTTATGCTTTCAGATAAGTTAAAACTTTATTTTATTTTACTTGTGTACATGGGTCATACATATTGTGTGAAGGTGTGTTTGTGCATGTTGGTGTGTGTGATGTGCAGACTGAATGGCATAAACTCTCAGGATCTTTTTGTCTTTGCTCCCAGTGCTGAGATTAGAAGTCTGGGCCTTCACACTGAGCTCTTTATGTTCTGTGCTAAACTGTCAGTTTGATTCAACCTAAAATCACCTTGAAAGAGAGTTTCAATGAAGGATTATCTACAATGGGTTGGACTGTGAATATGTCTGTGGTCTATGTCATCTTGGTTAGGTTTATTAATGTGGGAAGAACAATCCCATTGTGGGGGGTCACAATTTCTTCGAAAGTTAGTCCTGAACTATATGAGTGGGAGAATCGAGCTGAGTACAAATAGAACCAACAAGTGAATGTCTATGTGTCCATTTCTGTCTTCTGACTGGTGTGAGGAGGTGATCAGCTGTTTGAAGTTCCTACAACCTTGATTCTGTGCTATGATGGACTGTAACCTAAAATTGTGGTCTAAAGGCAAGCTTTTCTCCCCTAAGCTACTCTCTGTCACAGCAATAGACATGAAACTAGAGCCTTTGGTATGGAGACCAGAATTCAAGTTCTCACTTCACGTTCTCACATTTGCTCAGGAAGCACTTTTCACTCATGGAGCCTTTTCGCTAGTCTTAGATACCATTTAAAGTACTGATCAGAGTCCATACCAAGACCCAGTGAGGAATTAAGGCACAATTTTATTAGGACTGTTCATGATGATTGCCATATTCTAAGCATCTTAATGTTGAATACAATTGCTGTGCAGAATTTATACCCATTTAGAATTAGTTGTTAGCAGCATATTGATGCTTTGGTTTTGTTGTTGTTTAGTTAGGTTATAGTTTCTGTGTTTTTTTCTAATGATAATTTATATATCTGTTTAAAATTTTATGACCTGCCATGCTTCCTCTACTTGTTTCTGTGTTTTGAATTTGAAAAGTTCTGAAGAGCCCCAAAAGGTATCCCAAGAATAATTAACCATATTTTCTTGGTTTAATCATCTATATATTGCAAATCATTCTGTGAGAGTATACTGCACAAATGCTAAGGGCCTTCTGTGAGGCTTTCCAGGCAGCGCAGACTCAGAGAACAGGCTGCTGTAACCATCAGACAAGTGCAGCCAGGATTCCATGAAGCTACTTTGAAAGTCTCCTCATGGAAACTCCCTCGTCTGCTCATTTCCCCTGAGTCTCTTTTGACTTCTGTTTCTCAGTAAAAGAGAAGCAGAAAGAAAGGCTTTAATGACCACAGTAGCATGGGGGCTCACAGACCTTTCTGTAATGACAGATTCCCAGTCACCAACTAACTTGTGAACATTTAAGAGGGAGAACATGAATTTCTGAGAGTTTAAAATAATTAGTGACAATTCTCAGTAAACATTTTTCTCCAAGATTTCTTAGCAAGGTATGAATGGCCTCTAGTTTCTGACTCAGCCTTTGCTGACAACTTAAACTTAGCTGCAAATAACTTTGAAAGAGCATTGATATCAAAGAGCTCATGATTCATAAGCAGAAACAAAGGAATTTTAACCAACAAGGTTAGAATTTCAAAGATGAATATGACCTGGCACTGTCAAAAAGAGTCTTCTTAAAAGAAGCACATTGGAGATGGAATTGGAAGGATGGGAGAAAACCAAGCTTCTAAAGAAAAATGGTGGCATGAACAAGTACAAAGACAAAAAGCAATGCAGGCTAACTTGGTCCCTCATAGCATCCTCAGCATGCCAGATGGCTTGTTGGTGCTGAGGATGGGAGCAGAGGACTGGAAGCTCATAAAGATATATTTGGTAAGAAAAACAGATCGGCTTAATGATACGAGAAATATACACTAGGTGATTACTGTGTGGCAGATCCTAGGGATGCATAAGTGAGTACACCATATAAACATTTCTATAATCCTAGGAAGTTAAGTTACTGAAGAAAGCAGACCAAATACACAAGCTACATAAGGGGAGACACAGATGTGGGTGTAAACATACTAAGACAGTATGGGCCATGGAGTCAAAGGTCTCTCAAAGCTCTCTTACCCATGTTCCACAGCCATGTATAAAATAATGGCTTAGAGGCGTCTATTAATTACCAGCTGTTTGGCTTATGGCTCAGGCTCATTACCTGAGCCGTACCTAACCTCTTACAAATTAACTCAACTCATTCTTATTAATCTATGTCTTGCCACATGGCTAGTGGCTAACCAGTGCTTTCATATCTTGTTTCTTTGGGCAGCAGTTTGCAGCATCTCTGTCTGACTTTGCCTTCCTTCTCCTTTTTCTATGATTGGATTTCTCATCTACCTTAAGATTCCTTGCCATAGGCCAAAACCGTTTCTTTATTAACCAGTAATAAAGCATATTCACAGCATACAGAAAAGCATTCCACATTAGGGCCGTGGGTTTTAATCATGTTTGTTTGTTTTTTTAGCCTCAGTTGTTGCTATGTAGAAAAAATTTTAGGACTTGAACAGAAGGTAGATTCTCATTTAGGGTCACTATTGTGGTAGACTCAGTAAGAGACAGTGGAGTCTTCTCATCAAATGATAGCAGGAAGGGAATGAGAAATGGTGCAATTCAGTGTTGAGAAGACTTGCTAGTGAGACTGTATGTGAGTGAGAAGGCTAGTCAACTGGGTAAATGGTAGGCCTCTTCCTGGATGTAGAAAGACAAAAGGAGCACTATAGGACCATAACAAGAGTTTGGTGATGATAACTGATATTTGAATTTACTTTTAGGTATATAAGCAGATGCGATTTGTGGGCATTTGGTTACAAATAAAATAGTTATCTTAAGTTTGGGGTGAGCCTAAAACATTCTTACGACCACAGAACAAACTGCTGTGGGCAGTGGTGCATTCGGTCATGAGATTACAGTGTGGGCAACAACTGTTTACTGGTTCCCTACTGTTCTCCAGACATTCTCCTGAGACCAGTAGAAGACACAAGGTACCTTGCAGGGGACACACATGTCAACAGCTGTGCTGGCACATGTGCTGAGTTGTGGGTTACAATGATGAGAAGACAATATCAAAAAAGACCTCCCAAAGTAAGGCTGCAACAAGGCAGAGAGCAAGCTGAGTTAAAGGACAGCTGCTTGCAAATGCAATGACTTTATTACCTGGGGACATGCTTTAGGGAGGGCAGGTGGACTGGTAAGGCAGTCAAGCTGGATCTGAGAATATGTAGCCATAGAGAATTCAGGGAGACTAGGGTGAGAGAAAACAACTGCTATGGTGTCAGATGGAGACTTAAAATTTAATATTTGAGTTTCATTTGGATTTAAGATAAACCTAGAAATCCTTATGACTGGGAAGACACTGGACCACAATTAAATCATTCTTTCAGAACATTAGTAGAGAAAGCAAGCTACTGTGTGGAGTACTCAGGACATAGTGGCTTGATCTCACTTGGATGACAGCTCACAAAGACTGTGGATCATAAATGAGACATTCTTCACCATTATCTGACCTAGACACAGGAAAGACAAAAGACAATGACTGATGAGGAGTAGCAATAAAGCCATGAGGTTTGTGTGAGTAAAAGAATCATGAAGGAAGTCGTAGGAACACGAAGAAATGTGTGTGTGAAGACAAGGGAGACAAAAATCCTCCTGCAGCAGGGAGATTCTAGTTCTCTGAGATGAACTGGAGAGAGAATATTTGAGAAATCAAGGTGAGAAGAAATAAAAGTTATTATTCATCTCTGCTGTGATGGGCTGAACGCCATTATATAAAGTAAGACATGCTGATACCATAACAGAGCTTCATTCTTGAGAGAACAAATAAGGAAGAATATAACACCTTCGATATTCTTAAACTTACTGATATAACCTTCTTAGGTATGATAATCCCCCCTACAGCTGCCCTCTTACCTTGCTTTTTCTGTTTGTCAACTAAGCATTGGATGTAGTTATATTTACATAAGAATAGATTCCATTTGATATAGACAGCTGTTCTTCCAAATTGCCTGTTTTTGTTTATCCTCAGATCTGATACATATAAAATTAGCAATGTGGTAATTATTTATGGCCTCTTTGGGACAGAAGTTATTAAAGGATCAAATACTTTGAAAACAAACATTGCATGAGTACCCCTCAGGCTTGAGATCTGTTGACTTTGGCTAAAATGGCCACAAGAGAATAATTCTTCTCTCTTTCTCATCATTTCCTTTTCTCCTCCTCCCTCTTTCTCATTTATACTATTTTTTAATCAAGTATCATTCAGTTCATAAAAAAATATGTAGCTCAAAGTTTCTTGGTCCCCAAGTCCACAGTCCAGATGAATTTCTCCCACCTAAGGTCCCACAGATGCTTATAAGATAATTTACTCAGAATCTTATTGTAATTACAAACTGTTTGGTCTATGGCTCAGGCTGTTACTAGCTAGCTCTTTCATCTTAAATTAGCCAATTTCTATTAATCTGTATATTGACACTTGGCTGGTGGTTTACCAGTACTTTCACATCTTGCTTCTCACATCAGTTGCTCTGACTCAGTCTTTTTCCTTCCTGTAATTCTCTTGGTTTTTCTGCCTGGCTAGAGCCTGCCTTGCCATAGGCCATAGAAGCTTCTTTATTAACCAGTGGTAGCAACAAATATTCACACTACTGAAAGACAATCTCAGAGCAAAGATACATAAGATTGAAGAAAGTATCATAGTAAAATTGATGATGGAAAGTGGGACCTAGAGAGAGAAATTCACGAATATTTGAGAAGAGTCATAAGAATAATTCATGAATGTTTGTATGTAAAAACATTTCTATGATAGTTGTTGAAGTGAAAAGTAAGAAAGTACATGCTGTTTTTGAAGAGATAATTTCAGAGAGGGAGAAAAAAATTAAATGAGTGACAAAGTGTGATAGGAGAGATTATTGCAAGCTACTTCCCCATGGCTTTTTATGAACATATGTGCATTCAGATTTATTCTTTTCAGAAAGATGTGAGTGCACAATAACAATATCATTATGGGAGAAATGTTTGCTAGTCTCCTAAGAAATTTTTTCTGGACAATGTTAACAAACACAGTGTGTAGAAATATTATGGGCTTTCTATATTCATTCTTTCTTCAACCGTTTTGTAGCAGTCCTGTATGTGACAATGGTCCTACTGAAAGTGCTGGTATGTTTTCCTTTTTCCCCCTCTCAAATTACATAGCCTTTTGCTTGCTTGTTTTACACAATGTGTTTCAAATTCTGTGTGTTGTTAAATCAATCATGGTCCTTGAAGGCAAGGGAATTCATGCTAGATTCCAACTAATTTATCTCAGTGAAGGAACCAATCTTGGATGGACAGACAATGTTGAGCTATCTGGTTAACTTCAGAAAGACAATTCCACTTGTTAAATGAATCAAATACATTTTTTATATTTGCTACATTATAAATATTTTTCAAAGAAGTAAAACACCAAGGAAATTAACTTTATTATAAAAACTTCTATCATCAATATGTTAACAATTAGAGAGGTCTTTCCTAGTTGTTCTTAGAATATATTTCTGTTAGTTTTATAATGTAGTTAAGATCTGTTAGAGGCTTAACTGTACAGAAACCAAAGCTGTGGCAAAGAAAGCAGCATGCTTTCTACTCCCAGGAATTTTATATCTCACTCTTCCTCATTACTAAGCAAAGTTTTCTAACAACACTAAAACCTAAATAACAAAAAATGTAGAATGATGGAAGTCTCTAGAAGGTGATGGGATTGTGAGACATTGTTATTTTGTCAAAAGGATTACCACTAAGCAAATTAAATGGCTAAATAATTTTTTATTTACTCTTATGTTTAATACCTCTGTTCAAAGCTACTAAATTTGGGGGTAATTTGTTATATAGTGCTGGTGAATGTAGTTTTATTGCGACATATTTCATACATAACAAAATTTATTAATGTTATGGGCATATGTTCTTCAAAGGAATATATAGTATAAACATTTCCTATTAAATTGAGTATTTCTGCCACCCCACAGATTTTTTTCAGCTCCATTCCTTAGACCATAGTAACCATTACTCAAGAAAATTTATGTATATTATCATAACCTGAAGATGTGGAATACAAAATTTCATTTACACAGTCATTTTGCTGTCATTTTCAGAGTCTAGAAGGCTAGTGTGATTTTCTTTTTATATATATTCTTATTACTGTGCTAAACAATTTTCTTCTGTTGTATTTCTTCTTTTCCATGAATTGAGTATTGAAAATGAAAACATCTGAATTCTTAACTGTAATCAAAGAGAGTGACAGCTACCCATAAAAGTATACTTACCAGTTTTGATGTAAGCCTGCAGTCCTTTGGGCAATAAAATGAGTAAACGGGAAATAATGATATATTTCACAATAGTTTCCTAGGAATTTTCATCATTATTTTTCCATTTCTCACTATTTTGATCTTTGAAAAAATAATGCTGAACATAATTTCTGTGTGGTGACGTTATCACTGAGATTAGGAAATGCCAAAACATCTCAAGATATATAAGCATAATGCAACTAAGATTCTAAAATAAACCTTGAATTTGTAAGGGAAGTCAACAGAATGTATCACATTTACATCAAACAAATTTTATTAACATATTTTTCCCCTTTTGGCCTTTGGAAAAACTTTAAGAAAAAAATATGTTATAAAATAAAATATGAAATACTCTTTAAAACCAAAATCTAAAACTGTATCCAATGACCACTGTTGTTGAATGCACACAAGCAAAGGCTGGAGACACTCAGAGTTAACAACGCAGAAAGATATCCACATTTCAGGTCAGGTTGACAAGGCGAAGAATGAACTTTGTGAAGGCTCTCAGTGAGAAATGACCATGCATAGAAAGCAGCTAGATGCACTGTAATTCAGGGGAAATCCAGCTACTAGACTGGGGCTGTTATCTGCTTATTTATTTTTAATTGTTGAGTACCAAAAATTAAACCCAAGACTTCATGCATACCAGGCATGCTATGCAATTTCACAACCCCAATCCTTTTCAATCATGTATATTTTGGTCACTTTTTCAAAATAATCCGTATGAAAACATACTATTCTTTAAAGTTTCTTGGAAAGATTAACCCTAAATTTAACCTATTAGAGAAACCATGGAAGAATCAACAGTCCATCTTGGTCTTCAAGGATTTTGGACTCAATGCATAGGATGACAAGATGGCTCAGTGAATAATGATGCTGTGTCCAAACTTGATGACCTAATTTTGATTCCTTGTACCTACATATTGAAGAAAGACAACTCCTGTAAATTGTTCTCTGATTTCCATAGAGATATCATAGCATACACACACACACACACACACACACACACACCCCAAATATAATAAAAAATAAACTGCATAATAGAATTTACTGACCTGAATAGTAAAGGTTCTAGATTAGACAAAGTGGGCTACAGTTGTGTTTTTTTATTATAAAGGGTATGATTATTAATTATTAGCTCAAGTCCTGGATGCAGAACACTTGTCATGGTTCCTTAGACTCATTAGCATCAACAATGGTGTCTTGTCTGAAAGATATGCCAGTGCAATGATGGCATAAAGCTTGTAGGAGTAACCAACAATACCTGATTTGATTTAACATCCACTCCATGAGATAGAACCCAAACAAAACACTGCTTAGATGACCAATAACCTAAGACTAGATAGTTCAGAGACCTAGGGAAAATCCAAATACCATTGTTCTAAACACACACACACACACACACACACACACCAAAAAAAGTAAGAAAGAAAAGTAGTAATAAAATGAGTCTTGGTGATATTTTCCTATATTCATATTATAGATCAGCCATCATTAGAGAATCTTCCTTCTGCAACATATGGGAACAAATACAGAGACTCACAGCCAGTCATTATGCAGAGACTGAGAGACTTTAAAATACACAACTATAAGTGGAATGTAGGTGTTAAGTCTCTCCCCTCAGGGCTCGGGAAGCCCTGTAGAAGAGGATGAAGAAAGAGTCTAAGAGCCAGAGTAATTGAAGAACATCAAGGAAACAAGGCCCTCTAAATCAAACTGACCAAAGCACACATGAACTCAGAATGAGGCAGCATGCACAAGGCCTGCATGAGACTGCATTAGTATATATTCTGGGTATATATTCTGGCTTCCTGCTTAGTGTATTTATAGCATTGCCTAGAGTGCCAACAAGTGTGTCTCATTCTTGTGCCTTCTCTTTAGCTCTTTTTCTTCTGTTTGTATATTTTGTTCAATTACAATATGTTAGTTTTTGTTTTATTTTATTATGTTACTTTTATTTTATTATTATCCTTTACAAAAAGAAATATTTTAGAAATTCTCAAACAGTAGCCATCAGATTTCTTTCAATCACTGAGTTTAATTTACTTATAGAAGAAAAGGCTAAAAACAGTCTTGCAATGTGTCTCTCATCTTGTTCTAAATGGTAATTGGTTTGAATGATCAGATTGACCTAAAATTGTTGTCCAGTGAAACTTGAAATAAAAATATTGTTTTTTCACACCACAGAAATTACTTCAATAATATTTGTTACAGTTCCTTTCTCGTTCTGCCTTTTCTTTGATATTCTGCTGATATCTTCCATCTCTGGCTTTTCGCACAGTTGCAGATTATGAGAAAACTGACTTGATGAATGCTTCCAGTATTGGAGGATTATCTCCTGTCTACTTGGTGTCAAATTCACATAAAACTCTAGGAAAAAATGTATACTTCAATACAGAGTTTTCATTATACATTAGATGCCTGTAAAATTCCTTACTGAGTGCTGTAATTGCACATATGCAGTTTGTCACTTGGCATATGTAAACATGAAATTATTCGATATCATTGCATAGTTACATCAAAATGCCAAGCAGAAAAAAAATAGCATCTAATATTCACCCAGATTTTAGACATGAAGCCTTTGTTTGATGGGCCAGCATTTATAATTCTATCACGAAGAGTCTTTTTCCATGCTCACAGATTGTCAGTAAAAGATAATTCTTCCCTTGTGGACGTGCTTTATATCACATGTCCTCCACGTGCTGATGAAATCTTTGCATGGGTGATACCAAGAGAGTAGTTTATCTCGGGAGGGAAAGACGCCCATAAGTGATAATGAGCCATGTGTGTCTTTCAGGACTGGAAATGCAATTGAGGTTAATTTTGACTAGTTTTAAAAAAAATGGAGAATGACCAGTTCCTGGCTTAATATAAAATCACAAAGACAGTTCAGTGAGTAATGGCACTTTCTGCCAAGCCCTGCATCCCTGGAATCCACAGGAGAGAAGGTACAAAGAAAAGTAACTTGTACAAGCTATTATCTGACTTTCAGAGCGTATCATGGCATAAATATACTCATCCTTATACATAATAAATATATTAATGTTAAAAAGGCTATAAAAATCAAGGAGTGTTTAATTGCATTTTATTTTATTTGTTTTATTTTGTAGCCCTTTGGCTTATCATGTGTGCCTGTGTTCAGTGAACTCTTCAGAAGTCAGATCCTTTGTTTTAGGGGCTATGTTCACACCTCATTCATTTCCACTGCTTCCAAACTATTGAGCTCACCAGTGTTTTGCCCTCTGATTTTTCTCAGTGTGAAATAGCCTGTGAGAAAAAGATGCATGGGAGAGGAGGGAACAGATTTTATAGGTAATGTCATGTTTGCCTTTCATCTCTCAGCCAACTCTGGCTGGGAACTGCTTTGAATTGAGAGATAAGTCGCATCAACTCATAACATTTTCTTGTGAATTCATAATCTTCTTTCTGTGAGTGAGAAAAGGAACCAAGATGGAGATGTGTGTCATTCTCCTCTTGTCCCTAAAGGTTTTGATTCTTCCTGATTAACTTACTAAAGATGATGACCTGAGTAAAGGATTTCAGGGTTGCAACTGTTACCTATGAACATGTGCAGTAGACACTGCACTGAAGACTGATGGCTATGGACCCATCCAGGGAGCTCCTTACACAGCTTCTCTTGGGTGAGACCTCCAACTGAGAGAGTTCCAACTGTAAGTCTGCTGCTGGCTCTTATTCCCAAGGTTCTCTGGCTGCCAGGAGAAGCTTCTATTATCCCTGCACTCAAAAGCTTTCCCTGATAAGTAATGTGTCAAACCTTAAGAAAACAAAATAGGAAAAGGAGATTCAGTTATCCTTCCTTCCTCTTTCAAACCCAGATCAAGAGCTCTTAGTTCTTGGGAGGAAAAGAAGAGATAGAAATAGCAATAAGAGAAAGAGAAAAAGAAATAGAAAGGGGGAGTGGGGTGGGTGAAGGGAGAGAGGGAGGAAAAGAGAGAGAGGGTAAGAGAGGGAGAGACAGAACAAGCTTAATTTGTGCCACTTCTTGCATGAACGAACGGTGGCAGACAGGGACAGATATGGATTGCCGGGAAGAGCATGGGTGCTTCTGGTCATATCTCAGAGAAAGTTTCCTACTCACTTGTTTCTGTTTCCAGGATGTTTTTCACTTTCATATTCAAATGTAGGTTTTCTCTAAGAGGGAGAGCACAGCAAGCTGAGGGATTTCATCTGACTCATGCTGGTGCTCCCAGCCTCCAGCTTGCCAATTAGTACTTAATACCCAGAGGCCATGTGATTTTTAAGGGAAAAGATTGAGCCAACAGTTAAGTATCATTTTAAGACTGAAACAAAAACACATTGACTCTTGGTCAATATCCGAAAATGAAAATGCAAGAAAAGGGCTTGCTTGGTGCAAATCCTGAAAGAAGAACTTGGAGTCAAAGAGGAAGTTAACTGAGTTGGAAATAAGTGCCCTGTAGAAGCAGTACATAGAGGATATAGTCAAAGAGACTGTCAAAGACTCAGAGATGGGGCTTCCTCAACAGGCTGCCTTTGTCAAAAAAGAGTATGTTGTTCTAATCTCTCTTCACCAGACTTGAAAATGATTTACATAAGCCTCAGTTTTCCTAGAGAGATCTGCAGAAATGATGAACACTGGTTGAACAATACAGCATAAGAGCTAGGTAGCTTGAGAGTCAGAAGACCCTGCCTTTGAGCAGCCTGAACTGGCTGTGACCTTCTCCTCTCTATAGAGGACCTGGAGGAAACAAGACAAACACAAAGGCTTTGTTAGACTGCTTCTAGAAGGGAGGATCTCTAACCATTTGTACTAGTATTTAATCAAACAATTACTTAGAGGCAGAAGTTGGAATTGAGCAATAGTACAGTTTATTTAAGTTCTTGAACTCCTGGATAGTTCATCTTAAAAGAGGGGGTCATAAAGAATAAGGAGTGATAATCCGTAATAAATATATTAACTAGAATTTAACATTTATAGATGCCAGGTACTGCAGTGTAAAAAAAAAAAAGCCATCTTAATTCATATCATCTTCTAAATGCAAGTTTTAGTATTTATTATTGCTATCTTGTCTTATAAATGAAGAACCTGAGAAGAGTCAAGGTCAGAGTACTTCTTTAGTCTCATATTGTTGATGTATTATTGTAGGAATTACCAAGGAGTCTGAAACACAGTGATAATATTGTTAGAACACAAAAGGAATTAGAAGCAAATCGCAGCTCACTGTTTATAGTTAGGCCTATTCACTTGCTATTTAAATATAGTTGTGAGACACATAGACACCATTGATCCACCCCTTATCTATCAATTAGGGACATTTATATTAGCATAACACTTTCATATTCAAAATAGTGTATTAGAATGTTTACATCTAATACGAACATCCATCTTTTGCCTAATATCTTTAGTCTACTAACTTTTTGTTTAGACTTTAGTTTCCTTGGTTACATGGAAAATCTGTTTTTGGTGTTCCCTCATGAGTAGTGGTCCTGAATCCAAAGACTAAGGAGAAGGATACAGAGAAGATTCTCACACATGAGAGCAACAGTTAAGATCAGGAGCATGCTGAGAAGCTTTCTATTTCTTCTGGCATCTCTTCTATTTCTCCCATGGAGAAAAAACTGAAGATGGGTTCAGATGAGACACAGGTATGGCTTGCAAGGTTCAGTCAAGTTTCCCTTTCACTCCTGACTGATAAGTCTCATCATTTAGATATTTCCTAAGTCTAATTTGCTTTGGTATTCTGTCTTTATTTCATGTTTAGACTGTACCTGTTGTACTAATTTTGATAGTATTAAAAATAACTCAGAGTTAGATATTGGGGAAAGGCTGAAATATCAAAGAGAGGAAACATCACAGTCAATTCTCACACAGCTATCTTCTAGCTTCCATAGCCTCACTCCTCATTGCTTCTAATGCCTAATTTGTTTTCCTACTCCTGCCTTAAGTACCTTAGCAGTTGAGGCAAGGATGCTTTCTTGCCCAGTGGCTAACTTTTGGCACAAAGAAGGTCAACTTCATATGGAGTTTCTTCAATACCCATCATCTTCTTTGAAGTACATTGGTGCTGCCAGGAGCAGACATCTCATTGTCATAAAAATAGTAAGAACCTATGTTACTAAAATATTTTAAGTGCCATATTCTGTAGATCTCTGAACTGTTTGAAGATGACCTATCTGAAATATTTCTCTGTTTGATCTTAAAAATATATCTAAAATGACTATAAGATTGATTGTAATGTCTAACTACTAACTTACATTTCTTTATATCCTAATTAGTTGGTAATAATAAATTTTAAGGACTAGCAATTTGTATTACATTGTTAGATAAACTGTATATGTACAATACCTTGAACAAGCATAGAAATACATGTACAGTAACAAAATTAATTTCAACATTGTGTCAATATATACAATTTGTACACAATATACAAAAATCCAATCTAATGTAAAATATATAAAACTATTACTTTTTAAAAGTAGATTCAATAATATGCCCTTATGTCCTATTATATCAGAAGTTCCCTTTTCTTTGCTTTTTTAAAAATAAGAACCATAAATTTAATCTCCCTTGTTCAATCTTTTTTCTAAACATAATTAATAACAATTTTTAATCAATTACCCTAAACGATGATCATCATCCATAATCCACTGAAAGACCAAAAACCACTCACCTTACTTCTTGGGAATGTGGTCATCATGTTCTTAAATTTACGTCCTGGCATCCTTAGGGATCCTAAAAAGAAAAGTGTTGTTAATTGTCAAGTCCTGAAATAAGTAGCACTATCATTTGTTGTCCAGTCCCTGCATAATGGGAAAATGCAGGGCTTGTCTCAGGTTCTAGACAGAATAGTCTGTGAAGCTGGCTCATCTCAGCTAGCCACCTCAAAATTGTCCTGAGCAGTTTTTAGACCAAATCCGATCTTTGATTAGTGTTTGTCAGCTCAGTGGCTTAGTCATAGTCCATTTGAAATCATCATTTTAGGGCCCCTTTCTTCCTTTTGGGTATTTTAAAGGTTGCAATTTTGGCATTCTTGTGGGTCACTGTGGAAAACCAATAAGAGATTAAAACCCAACACAATGTACAGAAAGCTGGATAATGCCTTTTTTAAAAAAGAACTGATTAGTACTCGATGTGAAAATCAATATTATGATAAGAAGTTTAACATATATATAATACATATATACATAAATCTTATACATTTTGATATAAACATTTATACAGCATAGGATTAGTAACAATAGAATAGTTCCTCATTTTTAGTTATTCTGTTCCATATCAGGTGGCTCTTCTGATATAAGTCAGAGATTATGCATTTTTCCTTTAACAAGTATGCTTGGATTTAGAGGAAAGAATCACACTCCAACTCCAAAGCCAGCTTTAATTTATAATCGAGCTGGAACTTGAAATTTCTTACAAATAAAGAGATACAGATGATAAACAATGCGGTTTATTCTGTAGAGTATATTGGTACCAATAGGTCCAATATTCCTTTGCTTATAATTTTTTTCTGGATAGCCTCTTTTCTACTTTAGGCATCTAGATGTCCAAGGTCTTTTGATTTTTTGAAGAGGGGTATTTATAATTTTCTGTGAAGACAAAAATAAAACCCTGCCCAACCCTTAAGTTTTTCTTACAACTTAAAGAATTGTACATGAGTAGATTGGCTGACATTCTCTCATTCAAATTGAGTCTTTATTAATTTTGATGGTATCCATAGCTTTTCTTCATCTACAGAAACAAAAGCAAAACCCCTCCAGTAACATAGCACATATCCTGGTTTCTGTTCTGAGGTTAGCATATCTTTGAAGTAGACAGGCTGATTTAGCTCAGTTGTTTTTTTCTAGAGTTCAATACCTTTCAGCAACTGTTGTTCCTTTCTCATTAACATTGAGAAAATTCAAGCTTAATAAAGCATCATGTAGTCTATTTATGGGGTCTTTCTTACTCCTTTCTATTTATTTAGCATATACTTTAGAGTTCAATTTGATGACTGCTTATCTTGTAGGATTATGTGGTATACCTGCAATATGATTTATATTATAATAAGCATAAAATGATTTCATTTTACTAGAGACGTAAGCTGGATCATTGTCAGTCTTAATTTGTACAAATGTTCCCATGATGGCCATAACTTCTAGCAAATGTGTGATTATAGAATCAGCCTTTTCTGAACTCAAAGCAGTTGCTCATTGAAATCTTAAAAATGTATTTATTATATAATATACATATTTTATTTTTCCAAATTCTACAAAATAAAACATATCCATCTGCCAAACTTCATTTCTATGTATACCTTGAGATTACTTCCTTCTGGTAATGAAATTTGGTTATAGAAGGAACAGGTGTGACATCTTTTTCCAATTTATTTGGCATTTTGCCAAGTGATGGAGAAATCTTTTTTTAAATTTTTGCTATTGATGTGATTTTTTTTATGAAACTCTGAGGCCTCCAGCAAATTTTCTATTACTAATTTATCAATTTTGTCATTACCTTGTGCTAGAGGTCTGGCAGACCTGTAAAGCATTGGATATGTGTTATATAGAAAGGACAATTCTTCTTCCTGATTATTTCTTGTAACAGAATAAATAATTAAGTTATTCTGACTCATCAGAAATAAAGTCAGCAGTTTCAATGTGTAAAACAATTTTTTCTGCATACTGAGAGTCAGTGACTATGTTAAGAGGTTCTGTAAAATCCATTAATAGCATCATGATTGCATATAATTCTGACTTTTGAACAGAATTGTAAGAACTTTAAGCCACTTTATTTATATTTTATAATTAGTAACCTGTGTTTCCTGATTTGTTTGTATCAGTATAAAGGGTAGAGGCTCCAAATGTTGGTGTATCCCATATAACACAAAAAGAATCTAGTTAGTTCCCTTTACAAATTCAATTCCTTTGTTTTGAGGATATCTGTTGTTAATCTCTCCAAAAAAATTACTGTAATCACTTTGTCATAGTTTATTTTCTGCCCATAATTGATCAATTTCTTCATTAGTTAAGAGTGCAATGATTTTTGCTGACTCCAATTCTCTTAATTGATGAAGTCTTAATTTTACATTAAAAATCAAATAAGAAATCTTTCCCACATATGTATTCAATTTCTTATTTGATTTATATGATAGAAATATTTATTCCAATATAATATTTTCTCTTTGCATTAAAATTCCTGTAGGAGAATGCTTAGAGGATAAAATAACCAGAATGCAATTAAGGTCTGGGTTCACACAATCCACATGTGCATCCTGTCATGTCTTTTCCACCAAAGCCAATTCTTTCTCAGCCTCAGCTGACAATTCTTTTGGACTATTTAAGTCATTGTCACCATTTAATATTTTGAACAAATTATCCAATTTATCATTTTTATTCCAATAGTGGTTCATAAATTGGAAATGTCTCCTAACAATCTTTGGAAATCATTAAGAGTTTGTAATCTATCTTTCCTGATTTGCACTTTTTTGGGTTCTAATTTTTATTGACCTATTTTATACTCAAGATAATTAGTAGAATCTTCTCTGTGTATTTTCTGCAAAGCAGTTTGTAATCTCCTAGCAGGCAATTTTTTCACTTCTTCAAACATTTTTTGCAATGTATCTATATTTGAGTCAGCTAACAAGAGATCACCTATGCAGTGGTAAATGATAGATTTTGGGAACTGGTTACACATCACTTCTAATGACTGTTGTATAAAATATTGGCGCACACTCGGGGTAAATAACTATTCTCTTGTGTCTACTGTCTTATTCTTTTGAAACAGCATTACCTCTCACTATTCCCAAAGTTGATTTCTTGTCATCTTTGTCTCATTAAAGTGATTGATATCTTCTGTGATGTTTAATCTTGACTGTCAGTTTGATGTTATTCAGAATCACTATGGAAATGAACTACTGGGCATGTCTGTGAGAAATTTTCTAGATTGGGTTTATGAAGGTGGGAGAATCCACTGAAATGTGGCTGGAATCATGGCATGTGCTGTGGTCCTAGACTGGATATAAGGGCGAAAGGGAACTTGTCATCAGCATTCATCTCTCTGCCCTTTGACTGTGGTTGTAGTGTGGCCAGATGCTTCACTCTAACACTATGCCTTTGCCTTGCTGGCCATGACTGACTGTATTCTCAAATTCACCTTTTCTTAAATTGTTTTTGTCAGGTGTTTTGGCCCAGGAGCCCATAAAATAAAATAACTGATAAACCTTTAGGTACTTTCTCAAAGACACATAAATAATTTCTTCTTATTGGATTACACTATTGCTTAATTCCTTTTGCCTCTGATTGCAGTTTTAAATTAATAAAGACTATCTACCTCAGTCAAGAATACCATCAACCCCATCTGATTTCTAATTCAACTTAGTCTGTGGCATCTTCATAGTAGCCTGTCTCTTCCTCCTTTACACAGATGTACACTCTGGGCATGGACATAGATCATTGTATGCAACAAAGGCCCATTTTCTGTCTTTTGCTGTGCCCTGGGATGACTAGCTTCTGTGACTCTGGTGAGATTTATTCTGATTTTTCTAGAAAGGTTTCTACCTGATATAGTCAATAAAGCAAAGTTCCTGACCATAAATGTTGGTCACCTTTCTCTTTGTTGACCATAGCACCAAAAGGAAACTTTATGGAGGCTCTGGAGATCTTCTGTGTCTTAACTTCAAGTAAGACACTACTACAATGCATATTGTTTATATTATTTTGTTGATGAAAGATACTAATTCCCTGCATAGGTTCAGTTGCAAGGCGCGCTATGGAGGAAGGAGGTTTAAGATTATGTATGTGTCTTAATAAAATATAGAAGTTGGTAGTTGGAGACTTGACTCAACTGGTAAAAGCACTGGGAGCCCTGTTCCCAGTCCTCCAGAGTATCTCACAGCCATCATTAACTTCAGTCTCTCTGGATCTAACCCTCTAACCCCTTCTATCTTTTATGGATGTGAGGCATGCATGTGGTTCACATACATGCATGCAGACAAAGCATTCATATATCTAAAATTAATTAATAAAAAA
Source organism: Sigmodon hispidus (assembly GCA_004025045.1). Taxonomy (NCBI): domain Eukaryota; kingdom Metazoa; phylum Chordata; class Mammalia; order Rodentia; family Cricetidae; genus Sigmodon; species Sigmodon hispidus. The sequence goes on from PVIH01000034.1 coordinate 576,937, forward strand.
TACAGAGCCTGAAGGATAGACAATTTCATTTTTATAGTCAAAAAGTAGGTCATAATATAAGATTCCTTTCTATGAGCAAATTACTTGATATTTATTGGTTTACTTATTTTTGACCCGCCATTCTATTACAATTTTTGTTTAATGTTGACTAAATACCTGACAATAAGACTTAATTCGAAAAGGCTTATATTGATCTATGGCTGCAGAGGCATTTTAGCTTCTTATAGTGTCATCACTATAGGAAGTAGTTGACAGTAGAGAGACTCCATCCCTGATGAAAAGAGCAAGAAGTAGTGGCTATGACACATAGCAGATGAAGAAACAGAAACCAAAGGGATTCAGCCTCACTCCATCTCCTAAAGTTTCCCCAATCCTCAAAATAGATTTTTAACTTGGGACCCACTATTCAAATGTATGCATTCATGTGTGTGTGTGTGTGGGGGGGGGGTGTATGCATGCAAATGTTTATGTGTGCGTGTGTGGGCAGGAGGTTGTTCCATAGTTAAACCATGGAACTTTCATAGAAATTGAAGCTTCATGAAGGCAAACATTATCTTATATTTATTTAGTCTATCTCCAACATCAAGAATGGTGATTTTTAAGTAAATAAATAGTAGACATAAAACCAATGAATAAATGACTATTCTAAGAGACTCTAGTTTAAAAATAATAGATGGAAGAGTGCACTGAGTAAAGACATAAAAAGGTTCTGTTTTGTACTGTTTACCATTTTTCTGTTGTATTGTCTCATAACAGCTGCTGACAGTATGAAGTGGGTAATGATGAGAGAGTTTACATAACAGAATGTGGCCAATGACATAAAATAGTAATTTTATTTTTGTAGTTAGAGGCTATTAAGTTAGTAGAATGAGTCAAAGAAGTAAATTGACATATCTAACATAGTCACACTATTGGGACTTAGTATGTATTTAGGATACAAGAGTACCAGTAGTATAAAACATTTCCTGTTTTTGACACAATGCATTAAGCACTATGTGTAGATGATATTTTTCATCTTTAAGAGTTTTAGGGAGTTTAATATATTATTCTAATTTTGAAGGTGAGAAACTGTGACTCAGAGAGAAATTCTACTTGTGCATCTCCATGTGGTTAGTGGGGAAGATGCCTGGTACTCTTTAGAAGCCTTGATCCAGGTCTAGATAATGTAAATTTTTGCTCTTTCTTAAAACCTAGTTGCCAACCATGTAAGCCTTACCCCTACCTGGAAGCTATATGATTTGACCAATCTTCTGAATACACAGTTTATAAAATCCCAAATTGACAGGAAAATTCCTTTGTGGGAAGCAGTCCAGCTTGGTGAGAAGTCATGGAGGAGCTGGAGTTAGACATCTGTGTTTTATTACTGATTTTCTATTCTACACTGAGTGGTTTTGGGCAAGCATTTCAACCTCTTGGCAGTCTCCACTTTCTATCATTTGTTATATAAACATAATGTGGGTTTCTCTCTTTGAAGATTGATGTGGAAGCAATTGATAATATTAACAATATTTGTCATATACTAACTGATAAATAAATGTAAGCTCTTAAAGGGAGTTATTGAACTTATTTTGTAACTATAGTGTGTTCTTAGGCCACCATCTTAACAGTATTCTTTCCTAAAATAAAAATGATGCAGATTAATGTTCTCACTTATCTATATTGCATCAATAAACCACAACTGAAATATGTTTCCTTTTCCATATAAAACCAAGACCCATTTCAGCGGTGCATTTGATATAGAATATTTGTTATCCACAAGAATTTATTCTTTTGAAAATTCTGTTGAAAAATAATCTTGGAAATGATCAGATATTTTCTAGTTTTACTAAATCCCAAGATTCTAAAGAGAATTAAAATGAATGTGTTAGCTAACTTTCCATTACAAAATTTTTTAAAATTTTAAACTATGGGAAGAAAATGCAATTGGGTCACAACTTTAGACATTATTTGACTCCATTGTTTCTGAGCCTTTGCTAGGAGAACCACCTAGGGGAAGTTTATCTTATGACAAACAGGAAAAAAAGACTGGAAGAGAGATGTAAAGATAGGAAGACAGAGAATGGGGAAAGATTTCAAAGCATGCTCCAATAATGCTTTCTTCCAGCTAGGTTTCACATCCTACAGATTTTATCACCACCAAGGAATCTATTAAATTATATTTGGTATTAGTCAAAAGGTAAAAAATAAATGCCCATTAAATTACAAATCCATAAGTGGATCAGTCCATTTGTGATGTGAGAGCCCTCATGATAAAATCACACTCCCAAACATTGTTGCTTTGAGACTCAAGCTCTTAGCAATCAGAGATTCTGTCTTAGGATCTTTCAGTAGATGTTGAAAATTCTTTTACCCCTTTTGTTCCCCTTTAAGGGGTGAGACCATAATCTGCTCTACATATTGGCCATTTTTCTCATTCAAAGAACCAGGTACTAACTAACTTCATCTGCCTCCTATGAATTAGGAAGCAGAATAAAGCAAAATTTCATGTTCAATGACTCATGGCTATACAATACTGAAATAACTGTGATTTTACATTACTTCTGCCCACACTAGGATTTGTCTTCTGAAAATTGTCTGTTGAGTTCCTTTATGGAAGGAGACTAGAAGCCTAAAGAATGTACATCATTTCTCTTTAGATCCCATGCATTATTCTCTAGAAATATTTTTTAATAAGTTATACTGTGACTAGAGGGCTGTCTCAGCTCCTGTCAGCACCTATTCCTCTTCCAGAGGACCTGAGCTTGGTTCTCAGCACCCACATTATCTCAGAGAGCTCACAACTACATGTAACTTTAGGTCTAAAGAATGTAAGCCAGTCTTCTGGCTTGTGAGGTCACCTATACATATGAACTGCACCCTGAACTGCACACATATGCAAATATAAAACAACAACCACCTCAGTTTTGCTCTGCTGTCTTTATTCAATAAGTTCTTAATGCTAAAAAATAAGGTATAAAAACCACATTTTTAAAAAAACTTGGTCTGGGGTATAACTTGGTTGATTTAATGCTTGCATAATGTATGCATAAAGTCCTCTATTCAATTCACAACAACATATGTACTGTATATTATGGAACACACATCTAATCAAAGAAATAGGCAGGAGAATCAGGAGGTAAAAGTCATTGCTGAGAACATAGTAAGTTAGAAGTTTTAAAGGTTTGAAGGGAGGCTAAGGGGAGGGGCTGAAAAAGTGGGAGGGGGAAATATTTAGGTACATTGTTTTTTATTTTTATACATTATGATCTTTGGAAAACTATCACTTTTATTTCTAGTTTTAAATCTTAAGAAAACCAGGCAATATGCTGTGTGAGCTACCCAGAATGATTGCATGCACTTGTTTTAGGATGCACGCCTGTCTTCTGAGTAGTCTGCTTAACTCACACTTGTGTAAATTCAGTCCTAATAATGTTAGTTTCTTCTTTGAAATGCTGTCCTTTACCTTGACTTCTAAACATTTAGTTTCATTTTCCAACAAGAGAAAATCCTGGAAATAGCAGCATTGTTTGTCTTTCTTTCTCACTAACCTCCCTGGCTTTTCAGAAATCCCTCTCCCTCATTCTAAACAGGAAGTTTCAGCAGGCAGTTGTACAAATGGCACTGTATTATGTGGGATGTCACCTATTGTTATTGGAACAAAGGTATCCTGAAATAAGGACAAAGCCTTCAAATCCGCTATAGTCTGGGACCCTTCAGTAGCCTCTCATTGTATCTAGGGAGTGATTGAGTGAATTGGGTCACTCCAAGAATATACTTAAGCTTTGGAAGCTCTCCTATTATCAGGCTGCCAGAATGGAGCTACACACAGAATATGTAAATGACATTTGCAGTAAGCCTGCTCACAAATCTGCTTTGCATATATGTGAAGCAGGAACTTTCTAAATACATGTGTTTATCTGTATCTGTACACACACATTAAAAAATGGGTGTAGGGAGCAGCTTATAATTCAGTCCTCTGTCATTGCTCTGCTTCTGAGACTGGGTTTTACTGTGTAGTTAAGGATGGCTTCAAGTCAATAGTGATCCTTCTGTCATTGCCTACTAAGTGCTGGGATTACAGGTGTATAGCTGGAGCTCTAATTGGTTTTAATAATATAAATCTAGAGCCAGATATTTGGGTAAATGCTGAAAGGCCAGAGAGACAAAGAAGCAAGCTACAGCCACCTCTTACCTCAATGACATCTTAGACCAAAGGAATGAGCTTCTGTCTCTTCTCATCTTATGTTCCTCTCTCAACCCAGCCATACCAATTTCTATCTTCACCTCCCTAGTGCTGGAATTAAAGGCATGAGCCTCCATTGCCTGGTTTTGTTTCTCATTTAGACTGGATCTATCTCCTGTAGCTCAGGGAGGCCTTGAACTTCTGATCTTCCTATTTCCTCCTCTCACACTCTGTGTTAATTAAAGGTATTGCTAAATTTCCTCTTTTGAAATGCTCCTTATAAATCATATACTTTTCAAACTTTTAAGATCTAAATATGCAAGAGTATTTATATAGATACATATATACATGTATAATGTTATAAAGAAATGCTTTGCTATGCTAGATTAACAAGCATTATCAACAGATAAACTGTTTAAAGACTCCCATTTAGCTGCAAGCAGTTTCACAGATGGCTTCTCATCTCAAAGAATTCCAAGTGAAGCAAAGTGTTTATAAAGTGAAATGTTGCTCCATTTCCTGACAATTCCTGTAGCAACATTCTACTTTACTTTAATAACAAATTAGTAAATCACTTCAATGTTACTACCTGAAATGATGATACAGCAAAGTTAATATCCTGGTAAATTATCTTACTTTTCTTTTATTTTTTTTTTGGTTATGTTGTACTTTTCCTTGGACAATAAGCTATTTTAGATATAAATATCCCTTTCCCTTAATCTATCTTAACTTTCTTAAGTACATGTTCATGTGCTTAATTATTTACTGGGTCTATTAAATCATGCTTTGATGTATGAAATGGCACAATATTGATAGAGAATTTCCTACTAATGGCTTTAACTAACACTGTCACATATATTTTTTTCTCTTTCCTCTCTCTTATCTAAGTAAGGCCTTGCTCTCCTTTGTTAACTGTTTCTTCTTTCTGCTCTCCTCACTACACTGTTTTGTTAGCTTCTATGTGAGAGAAAGTCTTCTACCTTTGTCCACAGCCCTCTTCCACCTAGATGTTTGCAGCGGCTTCCAAACTCATTTTAATCTTCTGGTATTGCCCTTTACAAACCCTCACTTAAGATTGATTGAATAACTATTTTCCTTTTTGTATGGAATAATCTCTTGTTTCTGTGAAGATAAATACTACTCAAAGTTGGCATCAATCTGGGCATGGTGGGACACACCGGTAATCCTATCAGTTTGGTGGTGGAGGCAAGGAGAATCAGTCTTTGAATCTCATCCTCTGCTACATATTAACATGGAGGCCAGCCTGGTATACATGAGATCCTGTCTCAAAATAAGCACATAACATAAAAACAACAGCAACAAAGACACAACCAATCAAACAGCAACAAAACCATCAACACAACCAACCAAACAAGTAAATAAAACAAGAACAAGCACCATTCAGGATATTATACATTTATATGTATAGATATCACCTTTAACTTATAGGACATGATCATAGCACCCTCCAACTTTAGAGATCCCATGCTATATTTTTACTTAAAAAAAGAAAATTCCCTAAAATTTCAGTCTAATTTAAAAAATTAATGCTTTAAAAATCATATCGACTTTTTGACAAATCAATGTGTCTCTGGCATTTTAATTAAACTCTATAGTGATTTAATTAGAAGACCTCCCTACAAGAACTCAAAGATATTTAAGAAAATAGGGCACTGATATCCTGTGTGTGTGTGAATTTAGGAATGGTAAATGGGTAAGAGGCCATTTTGCATGATTGGTATTGATCTTCTGTGAAAATAGCCTGCAGTTTTTGTTATTATGTGATTTCTACAACATGCTGTTTCATTAAAAAAAAATCACAGGGTGCTAATTGTGGGTCTTGGAGTTATGTGAAAGAAATACAGCTTAAACTAGAATAAATAAAAAAGAAATCATTTGGGCTTTTGTAAAGTGGTAACTCTAGGAGAGGACCATCCTCAGAGTCAGGGCCATAGCTGCATAAGTTCAGTTAACTTTCTTGGTATTGATCACTGAATTCTGCTTCACATAACACAGGCTTTGCTGTTAAATGTGATTTCTCTGTCAGGTGAAAAGGACGAACACATTGTGCTTCCAGTGCCTTAGGAATAGGTATTTCATGTTTTCTTGTCAATTTGGACCCCATTTACAGCTAACATTCCTCCACTGTGGGTCATAGGTTGACTTGTGGCTGTGTACTCATCTGGAAGGGTGAATAGAATACCCTTCTTTGACCATGATGGTTCACAAGCTTATTCTTATATCTAAGCAATGCTATTACCCATTTTTACAAGAACAAATAGAAGATGATCAGGTCCCAGAAGCTGAAAGTTGTTATTTTTAAAGGTCATGGGAATTTAGTATCTATGTTAGTTGGGCTATTTAATTATAAGAGACTCTTGAAATTGTTTTTCTGAGACATGAGATGGCATGGTCTCAGTATGTATAGATTTGGTTCTTGACATCATCATATTCTACTTGTCTATTCCAAATTTAGAGAGAGCAGAGCCCTGGCAGATTAGTTTAGTCTTATGCAGAAGGAGGAGGAGGAGGAGGAGGAGGAGGAGGAGGAGGCAAAGTTGAGAGAATCCAAAACAGAAGACACAAGTCATGTGTTATGGGTTCTTGAGGAATATCTGGGTAGGAGCTGCAGAGGAGTTCATTCATCTTTCTGTACAACTCATTGGATGTTGGCCTGATTTCATCTTCTAATGAGTTGTGCTGAGCTTATGTAAACACTTAGAACCTCCTTTCTTCCCTCCTTCATTTTATTCTTGTAATCTTTTCATGGTCCTCAGATATTAATGAGGAAATGTCTACAAGCTTTCTCTGTTATATTCCTCCAGCCAAAGCATTAGAGTCTAGGAACATGCATCTTTAACTTCCTTAGTTTCACTGTTCTTTCTTCTGAAGCAGAGATGCACAGCAGACAGCCTTGATTCTACCTAGGTATGATTGTGCCACTAACTCTACCCAGATAGCTCAGGCATATCAAAGAGACAAAGTTATTCATTCAAAGATCAGTGATCTCAAAGAGGACTTGCAGAAGTACATGAGATAATTAGATGTCTCTCAAAGTCATAGTTTAGTCCTTCTAATTCATCTGGGTCAAAACAAGGCTTGCCTTTGTGAAAATAGTTTCCTTTATGGGTCTGAACAAATGGAATTATGTGGTATCTATTATATATTTATAAAATGATTGTGCATTTCTAACGAAGTTAATTCATAAAAAAAAAACCAAAAAAAACCCCAAAAACCAGACTTACCTTTCTATGGGTAAAAGGTTTCCCAAGTCTCCAAATTGTCAATGGTAGATAGGTTCTTGTTTCTTGTTTCTGGTAGACTAATAATTCAGCCTCTTAAGTGCTAGGAATACAAATACATGCCTCTATCCCTGGCCATAGCTCAATTCTAGGTGTTAGGAAAAACAAAATATGTATTCATAATACCCATCTTTTTAAATGAATCCTATAGATCACATACTTCTCAAACTTGTAAGTCTTCATCTGTAAGACTGTGTGTGAGAGAATGAATAAAATACATGATATTATACACGAATACATCCTTAATGCCATATGTTAAAGAACAATATTCTAAATGCATAAGATTTCTTCAGTGACATGACCTAAATGCCAAATAAAAACAGGCTGTGTTTCATTTTAATGTGAAATTAGCTGAAGTAAATTGACCTTTATGGCTTCCTTTTTCTGTTGAATTATCTTCCTAAGTACTTGAGCATTGGTTTTCAGTAGTATAATTCCCAGTGTTGAATATGCAAAAGCCCTACAGTTTCAGATTTTGAGACAAAATTCCATAAATAGGGATCTCTGAGAACAGGACAGCAAAGGAATTGTAAGTATCTGGGCGTGGAGCCGGATGGAACTCAGCCAGAGGGATAGGAGGGGCTTTCAGTTTTGAGAATGTGGCATCCAGATGGGCCACATACTTGGGAAGTCACAAAGGTCTGAAAAATCTAAAAAGGGGGTGGTGGTGGTTAGGACACAGCAGGGTGTCTGGAATGCCCTGGGTTCTTGCCACTCGGGAGCTGGGGACAGACAGCTGCAATACAGAGGACTTCAAGAGAAAGAAGGGGAGATTTCTATGGAGGAAGGCTTAAAAAAGTGATTCTAAGTTCATTTACATGACTCGGGGCCTTCTCTCGTTGCCATGAATCATGACATCAGTCAAAGCTGAATCATAATTTGTATAAGTGGTGATTTTTTTTAATGAAATGGATGCTTTTATCTATTTTAATTACTTATCTCCATATCCTATTTGTTTTCTTGTCTATGAGTAAGTTTGAGTTCTCATTCTTGCTTTCTGACCCTCCTGGAAAACTTCATGAATGGAAAAGTGGTATAAAATGACTGTAAGTATAAATACATAAAACAGTCTATGGTAGGAGAATATGTTTTAAATACCTCTACCTGTCCCTACAACTGTCTCTTTTGTCCCAAATCCTGGAAAGTCTCACATTATGAAGCAAAGAGCTTCTTATTCTTTGTAGAGAATTCCAGTTATTCACTAACAGACTGCTTTGTAAATTTGACTTGAATTCTTTAATTTTTGGTTCCCAGGTATCTCTAGGGAGTGAGTATATTTCTAACTATGAATAGAAGATGGCTCTGCTAATATATAAAAAAAAATTTATCTCAGAATTCCATACTCTGAGTAACAATATGGTTCACTCATCTTCCCTTTAACAAAAAGATCTCAAGAGTCCTGATAGCCAAGCATCATCAGCAAATTTAAGTTGAGAAAACTGAATTACTAATACATTGACACAATTGTGTCAAATGTTATCCTGTATTTTTAAGAAGACAACACATTACTGAAACATTGGATCTTTGGGGCTCAAGATATGGTTCAGCACTTGTGAGTGTTCTGTGTCATGGAGAGGATCAGAATTCAGTTCAAACACCTATGGTGGGCATTCAAAACCTCCTGTAACTTTAGATGCAGGAATCTAATACCCGTTGTCTTACCTCTTTGGTCATTTTCGTTCTTGCACACATAGACATACATGTACACCTCTACATAATTAAAAATGAGCATAAATCTTTCAAAAAATTCTAAGTAAGTATCTCTTCCTCCTTTTGTTGTACTTTTCTTAAGTATTCCCACACTTTTCTTAAGTATTCCCGCATAAGGATCTTCATTACAAAAGAGGATATCATGAGATAGGCTAAGTTCTTGTGACTGAAATCATTAGAAAAGTCCTCAAATTGTTTACTTGCAGAAATACAATAAGGTGTTCATAAAGCAAGTTTTTCTCCAGATTAATTCTTTATTAAGCACATTAATGAACATTTTCTTCCATTTGAACATCTCCCTATTTTGATTTTCCAAGTTCTTATTGGTAGCACTATAGCTGCTACAAGATTCTTCTTTTTTGTTGGTTTGTTTTTACTTTTGTTTTTGTTCTTGGTTTTGTTTTTAAATTTGGTTTTGTTTGGGGGGGGAGGTTATGAAAGCGAGATGAGTGGGATCAGAATACATGATGTAAAATCCACAATGAATCAATAAAATTAAAAGAGGAAAAAAATTCCACCTCTCAAAAGTAACAAGCCTTTACTATTTATTGATTTTTTTTCCCAAAAATTTAAGTATGCACGTTAATGTGTTTTTGGCTACTTAGACACACATGAAATGTGTGACATTTTCAATTTGTCAGTTCTTACTTAGAGACCATTTTTATGTAACCTGATATGGCTTTTATATGTCTAACCAAATGCCATTAACTATGTTTATGATGATATATAAGGTACACCTTTTCCTAGTTTATATCATCCACTTATTTGCATTTAATGGAGAAAGTTTTGTTTTACGTTGACATCAATTTTTATGCCTTTGAATAAGTTAAAAATGAAAGAAATAGTAATATGTGGCTGCTTATGTAAAACTTATATCACTTTTAAGGACAAAAGTAGTAATTATGTTTTTAAAAAATCCAAGAGGAGCTATCAAGGTGCCTGACAGTAAAAACAGGATTTCTAGAATCATATTTCCAACTTTTCATAATTGATCTCCACTATACTATAAATGAGGATAATTAGACTTCTTATGTATGTCACACATAATTTTTGACATGCTTTAAAGGTATTTTTACAGTGTCCTTTAAATGCATAATACAATTCCCAGCTCTTGACTTCATGCTTTCTCTGTAAAGTGTCTTGTGGATGGCACATAAAACAGATGTGATTCTCTAGAATGATATTCTAAGTAGAGAAAAAAAACATACTTTCAAAAAATACGTCATGAATAATAAATGCAGTATGTGTCTTGCTAGACATCAAAATAATTTTTAATAATTTGTGGGTTCATAAATAATATAAAAAACTTGCTTTTCTTCAAGTGACTTCAGTGTACACAGATGGTTTGGTAGTATGTCAAGTTTCTGGATGGGAGGGGCTGGGATGAAGGAAAGGAGGGAGGAAAGTAGAAGATAACATTTAAAACCATGTGTGGATGTATTTGTCTTGAAGGAGGGCCATTGCCTCTAGGTTACAGAAGACTATATAGAACTGTGACTGCTAAATAAAAGTCAAACTTACCTAATTTGGTTTATCTGGGACAAATGCTTTCTCTGGTTTACTATCTGATCAATTCATGTTGTGATGACTTTATCAATATTCTTGCTTCTTAGAGCAAAAAAGACAAATCATTTTTACCCAAAAAGAGATGAGGTTTTTTTATTGCTTGATTTTCTTGGCTAACTTTGACTGAATATTCTTATGTACTAAATGTCTATGTTGGACACAGAGTGGAAGAAGAAGAATTAATTTTATTTGTACACGAGCAACAACTGAGTAGATAGTAAACAAAATGAACCATATCCAATGGAAACAGGAATGACTGCAGAAGACAGCAGTAAAGGAAAGAAGGCCCTAGAACACCAGGGATGTGGTTAATATTTATCACTGGGGACAACTCTGAAGTGGTTAACTCATTCTCAAAACTTTCTATTCCTGAAAATGCAGACTAGAAACATTTGGGAAACAAAGGTAGCAGTGTGATGGAGTAAAATGACCACTGAACAAGTATTGTCAAGATGACTTGCTTGCCAAAAGAAGACCTTTACCCTAGAAAAGCCTTGAAAGAACTTGCTTGAGCCTGCAGTGCTTGCTAGAAGTCACAAACGTTGAATGACATCTTAGTTTTTATAACAACAGAAGGACATCAGCACTCCAAAGGAATGGGCAGGCCAGGCTGATGACACATAGCTGAAATTCTAATAACTTGAAGGTAGAAATAGAAAAGATTAAGGGTTCAAAGTTACCCTTGACTAAAGAATAGTAAGAAACAAGTTGGAGCTATGAGAGACCCTCTGCTTATAAAACAAATAATAAAAATAATTAATAATAATAAAAAGGCTAAAGTAAATGGAGGCTTGGATTTTAAGGAATACATAGACATTGATGTTGGGGAGAGGAGTGAGGGGGTGAGGCAGGGAAGGCCTTCTCAATGGTAGAGATATTTCAATAACCCATTCAGTACTTTTCACCAGAAAATTCAGTTAAATTGCCAAGTGAAGATAAATTTCATTGGATGGGCTCATAGCAAGAAGCAAATGAGCTGCTGTCTTCAGAGAGGCTTCTCTGAAATTGAGGTCTGGTTCTCCTTCTACATTCAGAGTTATTTTTTTTTTTTTTGTATCCTTGTATATCCTTATTCATCATCGGAGTTATTTGCATGTGGTGTTTACAAGGATCCCAGGAATTGGACCTTGTCCATGGTGGCAATGCTACAACTCTGCAGGTGTCTGCTACCAGGAACTACATGGAATTTAGACTTGAAGTAGGCACACTGCATTTAACTCTACACTCTGTGCCATGTAGCTGTAAAATGGGTATAATAATAGTACCCTTTCCATAGGACTGATGTTTTGATTCATGTGTCAAGGGTTTATACACAATGCCCAGTGAATTTTTTTCTTTAATGAACTCATCATTGACACAGATAATTCAGGCCTGCATTGAGACTTATCAAAGTTACTTACTCAGTATTGTCTTAGGCTCTGAATTTTAATTTCCTGATCTGTTAAAAAGAAATTATACCTTCATAGACTATTGGAAAGATGGGTGCATAAACACAGCAATGCTGGAAAAGTAAGCAGTCCACAGTAGATACTCACTGAACAGTTAGACTTGACCGTGTTGCCAGGAAATAAGATTCAAGGTATTATATGCTCAACAGATTGAATCCCATAGACATTAGTTCCAGCTCAGAGCATACCTCCTTCACATTGTATGATGTCATATGAAAGTGAGTTATTTCCTAAGGGTCATTAATGTTCTCTGTTCTCCTGTCCTGGTTAGGCTGAGGTGACACATTGTGACTGAGATTGCACTCTTGTAATGTCCATTGTCTCTACCCCTATCGAAGCCTATAAAGGCGATAAGAGGAAGGGAGGGAGACTCTATGTATATAGTCTAGGAATTAAGTCAAAAGTAGATAATAGACCAAAATTCATCCTTTGGACAGCCAATAAAACACCTGTTTCGTAATGTTCCCTCACAGCTGTGAGGCATGAATTCTATGACCTTTGAAAATACCCAACTTTGCAAATTCAATTGTAATATATAATTTCCCCTTAAAATGCAATAAAATGTAAGTGACCTCTTCACATCATTAATGCTTTTATACAAAAGAGAGAAAGTAATTTATAAAGCTGTGAAAATACGACATTGCTAAAGCCTTGCTGAAACTGTCTACAAATCACTGTCGTAGGTTTGTGCTGGGACCTGCCGACAGTGATCTAAGCCTTACATTGGAGCCACTGTGGAAGTCAACAGCTCATTTTTTACTTGTCATATTTCTTCTTTCTAAACTAGCATGTTATCATAATTTACATTGGAAAGATATGATTATTTTGAAATTACAAGCTCAGAGATCAAATTGTTTTTCAGCCATTTCAGAGCCCCCTGCACTGACCTATAGGCAAAAGTTCAGACTGGCTCCCTGCCCTGGGACCCCTGTCTGTGAAGCGGCTTCCAACCACATGTGTGAGGCTCTGCTGTCCTATAGAAGGAACTATCTAACTCTTTTCTCCAAGGAGAAATTATTATCTGTGAAAGCAGGAGAACTTGTGTTTGGATTACCACTACCCATGAAAAGTCAGAGCATGGGGATATACATTTCTAGACCCAGAGCTTGGGAGAAGGGAAGGTAGCAACAGAAGATGCAGAGGTCATCTGGACCAGTCAGTAGAGATAAAATGGCAGGTGCTTTGTATAGTGAGAAAACTATCTCAAACATTAAAGTAGAATGTGATACAAGAGGATACTGGACATTGACTTGAGGTCTTTTCATGAGCATACATGAACTACAGTACCCTCACACAAATGTGAACATGCACACACACACACACACACACACACACACACAGAGAGAGAGAGAGAGAGAGAGAGAGAGAGAGAGAGAGAGAGAGAGAGAGGATCTCAGTACTTACTTGGGTGTTGTAGAGAAGCAAGAGAGAATGTAGGGAGAGGTGCCACGAACAGAAGAATACAATAATCCAGACTTGATAGACTGGGAAGTAAAATTTTACACAATTGCTGATAGAATCAATAGGTGCTGTAAAAGAAGGGGGGGGGATCTCATGACTAACTTTTGGGCTGCAGTCATTGTGTGAATTGTCCAGGAGTTGGTATAAGGAGCCTTATTTGAGATCTAGGAATATGGAGGCTCATACAGGTTATGTATTTTGCTCAAAGTGACAAGTCTTGCAAATAAAGAACATGAATCCAGGTTTCTCAGATTCCCAAACCTAAGCTCTTTGTGCAGATTCTCTTCATTTTCATGGTTGTTTTAAGACTAACATAGCAGTTAGCTTTCTCTTTCATATTCCAAGATGTGCTTTATAACATGGAAGGACTATTAAGAAAATGACTAAACCGGCCCTTTGGAACTTTGAGTTTGGGCCAGTCAAGTTCTCTGTGATTCCTGTGCTCTGGGGTTGGACAGAGAGAATATAAATGTAGGCATCATGGCACATGCTTTCAGGCTCATAGCTCTGGAGAACAAGTCTTTATCCTGAAGACTATTTCCAGACACTGTGCTCTAGTCTTTAATGCTTTCCACACCCCACTCTACTTTTGGCCAGGTTTACCTTCTTAGATATACTTCCATTCCAGAATATCTTCTGCAGTTTCCATTGCTAATCACTTAATTGCTGTTAACTCCCTCCAATCCAGTGTCTACAGGAAGCATCTTTTCTTGTGGGCTTGAAGTGTTTAGCTAGAAAGCACACTGTCCTAGGAGTTGTTGATTTATTAGTTCTGTCTGATCATGGTCTTCAAAAGTTTCTTTATTGAGCATATTGAGGTCTACTTACACATCTCTCTTTCTATCCGTCTCTCATCTACCTGTCTGTCTATCCATCCATCATCTCATTCATGTGCCTACTAAACATTTTTTATCTACTATCTATTACTTATCTACCAATCACCTATTTACTTATTATTCATTCATCTATCTATAATCTATTATCACCTATCTCTCTAATATACATTTATTTATCTACTGTCTATTGCCTGTCATCTACTTACTAACCATTTTATTATGTATCAGTCATTATGTTTCCACTATCTATTCATTAATTAATAGATGTATATTCTCATCTCTCAATATATATTGATAAATTGATTTATTATTTATATGTTTTCTATCATCTATCTGAATATATTAATATTTATGTTTCTATTGATCTGTATGAAATTATTTATATTGATACTTCACAACTGTAATTTTCCTACTGTTATGAATCATGATATAATTATCTGGTGTGCAGGATATCTGATATGCAACCCCTATATAAAAGGGTTATTGGGCCTTCAAAGGGGTTGCAACCCACAGGTTGAGAAGCCCTGCCCTTAGACTTTATGAGGCCAAGCATTGTGGCACAGACCTGATTCTACCACTTGAAGGAATCAGAAGTTCAAGGTGATCATAGACTATATACAAGGTTCAAAGGACCGTGTAAGTCCCTTTTTAAAATAAAAAGAAATCACAAAACACAAACAAAAAAGAACTCTAAACAAAGTCAAATGAAGGATCCCTCTCTTAGTCCATAGATACAATGTGGAACTCAGGATGTCGCATCATAGCATTCATTCAACTAATGTTTACTGAAGCTCTGAGAAATATCAGGCAAAGTGCTAGAAATTGAGAATTCAAAAGTGAATACAATCCAGGTCCTTGAAGAAGCCACAATTAGTCAGTTGAGGTGAAACATGCATTTTTAAAATATAATAAGAACTAATTGCAAATTCTGAGAATTCTGAAGGCCTCTCAGGCTTCATTCCAGGAAGCCTATTATCTGCTGAGCATGTGTTTATTTCTCTGGTCTCTGGTGTCCAGACCACATTCTCTAGAGCTTTTCCTTCATAGAAAATAACAGTCTCAACAGATTATCCTATGTGTATATTTGTGCTTTTCAGTGTAGGCAATGGCACTATGTAGCTCTGTGATGTAAATACTTATCTACAGATCATGTGATTTGGCATCCTCAGTACCACAGAATTGTCATGGCAACAGTCTTGACAGCAGGATAAATAAACAGATTTACAGACTTTATCTGAAGTAGCAAACACCAGGTATGTCTATCCTATTCTAGATGTAGCTGTAGATTAAGTTGACATAGGTAGTTCAAGAGAGCCAAGAGTTTGCAATGAGTCCTAGAAGTGTTTTCAGCAAGAGCTGGTACTGCAGCATACTGATCAGATATCCTGGATTATGTCTACAGGTTGTTAGGTTAATTCTATTATGGCATAATTCTACTTTTCCGCTCAGTGTGGTTAAGTCACCTTACGTAGAGAATGCCAGAAAGATTTTTGCGGACAGATTTAACTGCCCCTGACTTTAGCAGTAACAATAGCTCTAACCTCATTTGAAAAGAGCAACCAAAGGCAGCATAGGAAAACCCTTCCTTACCTAAAGAGCACGTGTTCCAGAACACGAGCCCCGGCAGGCTGGCTGCATTCTTCTACAGTTGACATTCTTTCTGTGCTGACTTATTTTTACTTTCTGTTTGAGTTGGCTTGGTTTTAGTTTTTCCTAAACGGTCTCTTTAGTCCTTCCTCCCTGGTAGGGTTTCCAGAGTGAAAGTCCTTTCTGCCCACACTTCGCAGAACTCAATGCGGACTCTTGTCCAGAGACACTTGACGTCAAGGCTGACTTTTAACTTTGCCAGAAAGGCGTTCTTTGGGGAACGGTTGACACCATCACTTTCTCTCTTTAGAATACAGCCACAGGCTGCCGGAATTTATAGCCTACAAATTTCATTTCTAAACTTAATGTAATAGAGGTATGAAAGGGGAAGCTTCAAACACTGACAACCAACTCCTTAAAAATGCTTACGACATCAACATGGTTTAATTCAGCACTCATTTCTTTCCTCAGGTCTTAAAATGCTTTTTACATACCTTTGCTTTTAGAAAGCATGCTTAAAATTATTTGTTTCCACCCCTTAGGATTATTCTATATTATTTACTATGTTTACTTGGATCAGATGCCCCTTAGATCTTAATAAAAATTACTTGAAAACTTGTACTTTGCTTATTTATTCCTTTAATTTAAGTTTGTAGAAATCTCTAAATACTTATAATCATTTAACAGCAATGTTCTTGACTCTGCTTTCTGATATATATAAAAAACCTGACTCTTGAAACATTTCTATTTTCTTTCTTTTTAATGTAGCCCATTCCACCTTTTTTTTTCTCTCCATTTATTATTTTTTTTAACAGCCTGTCATGGAGTATTTGTTTACCAAATGTTACTTTTCTTGGATCAAATCTATTTTTGAGTCATGCAAAAGCAAACAACTGTTTGAAGCTGTCATGCTTCATTTTTATTTATGCATGAATAACATAAATAACTTGAAAATGACCCTACTCTGTTTTTCTCAGATTTAGAAAGAAAAAGTGCTTCCGGGCAATGTTTATGCCAAATTCTTTGTGCCAACTTTCCAGTTTTGATGCCAACTGGCATTTACAGCCAAGTTGTAAACCTTTGGTAAACATGACCTGTAATGAAAAGGCCAAGACAACCTGAACCAGGGCACCAGGGGATGGGTGTTAATTTACTCTAGGAAAAAAATTCTAACAGGAACAGAAGGGAAAATCAGCCAGCTATAAAGTGTTCTTTCCACCCACTGTAACATGGAAAATACACAAATGATGGGGTTTGGCTGCTAAGATCCTATTAGACCCACTAAGCCATTTTATTGACTTCCTTTGCTATTGCTTCAGAGAAACCCAATGCTAAATTTGAAGTACCATCTTTTGTGTCTCCTGGTGGTTTGTTTCAGAGTGTAAACTGTAACTGAGAGAATAGCCTTAGCCTGAAAATTTCAGATCTGATGGTATGTTTACTGGTCAGAGTGCTTATGAAAAAATAAAATAGATCCTGTTAAAATAAATTAGTTGATATCCACCCATTCCTACATTCTCTTTTAGTATGCTGTACTTAAGCATGTAGTTTGAAAAACTAAAAGAATATGTTGTTTTCCTTTTTAGGATTCTATTTATTCTCTGTCTCTCTCTGCCTCTGTCTCTCCCCCCCCCCCCGCCCTCTCTCATATGTGTGTGTATGCATGGGCACTTGAATGTAAATACAAATGTGTATGAGTACATGTGTCTATATGAGCATGGAAGATCAAAAGTTTATGTTGTATCTTCATTGGTCACTTTTCTGTTATTCTTCAGAGACAGGTTCTCTTGCTGAACCTGTAGCTAACCTGCCTGGCTGCGAAAACTCAGGGATCCTCATGCCTCTGTCTTTCTAGTGTTGGAGTTACAGACACAAGACACTACAACAGACTTTTTATGTGAGTTCTGCATATGTAATTCAGGTCCTGGTGTTTGAGGAAAACACTTTACCTACAGATCCATTCATTTACTCAGAGCCTTGTTTATGATTTTGTTGTCTTTTCCTTGGAGTGAGGCCATAGTTTCTAATTGATTTCCAAGATTCAACAAATGCATTTCCTGCTGTTTTTAAATTTCTCATCTCTCACTCCTTTCTGAGTTCTGGGTCCTGAAACCTGGTACATAGCTTCTGTGTTGGTAGTTCTGGTCCTGGGTACTAAGCCCTTGTCCCTTGTCCAATGCCAGTTTCTGGGGCCTAGTCTTGTGTCCCAATCAAATGGCTTGTCTGGTTCTCAATCCTGCTTTTGTTCCTACCCCTGGGTCCTGCTCTGTTTCTGGCCTTGTGTCCTGGTCTAGTTTCTGACCCTGCGTCTTGGTCCAGAGGCTGGCTCTGTATTCTGCTCATATTCCTGGCCCTATGTCCTGCTTCTGTCCCTGTTCCTGAATACTTATTTGATCCTGATCTTAGATTCTAGTTCCTAGTCCTGGGTCCCAGATACTGTGTACCTGGATGTTGTCTTCAGCCTTACCTATCAAGAGTCACCTCCTCACTCTCCTGCTTCTTCTAGCAGCTGGACAGAGCTGCCTCTGCTGGCATACCCTGAGCAAACAGTTTCCTACAGTTCTACTTCAAATTCTACCCATCCTTGCACCAAGATGTAAATTTCTCTTCCCTGAAGAAATCTGTCTGGACAAATGAGATTAGTATTGTATCATGTCTGGAGCCCTCAGTTAATCTGTGTAAAATAAAACCGTCCTAACCATTTGATTCTTCACTACCTGGGGATTTTTACTCTGAAAAGACAGGAACAGTTTTTGTCTTTAAGTTTCAGCTTTTCAGTCCTCACATTCAATGAAGATGCTTGGTGCCCACTGTGGTAGCCCTCTGAGTTCAAATCAGAGCTGTGCTCGTAATCTGTAGATTGGGCCCCTTCCAGGTATCCTGTGTGAGAATGTAGGGACCATCTCCTTTGTTGTTAAATGTGGCACGGTAGGAGAAAAGTAAAGTTTGGAGGCACAACTGTACTTTCTGGCAAAAAGTGCCATAGAAGTAACCTTAATTGCCCTTGAGTCCCAACAGCTGAATGACAAAGAAAGCCTTGAGAGGCATGTCGTTGTTCACCCTGTCCAGATGCATCCATTTTTCCTATTGGAAAGCTTGGGCTTTATATAATATAGTAACAGTTCCTGATAGCACTTTCTTAGCATTTCCAGAATGAAAAACAAATAGAATGGGATTGGGCAAATGGCAACCCAGTAGACAAGACTTGTATGAGGGCCCAGATCCTAAGACTTTCTTTATTACAGGAGCGAAGTGGGCAGTGCCAGGGAGATGCGATTTCCTCAGCTACTCAGTGAAGGAGTCTATGAGACTGCATCTATGTCCATGCTGGCTCTGAGCTTCTGTGACATTAGTGAAGTATTTAAATCCTAGAAATCACTTCTCAGCAACCCCACAGCTGGCCCACTGAAGAGCAGATATCCATGAATGTAAAAAACCAAACCAAAACAAATATCAATCTCCATTCTCCCTGGTCTTTTGCTTTTTTGGTTTGTTGTTTGTTTTATAGTAGCTTTGGTCTGGCAAGATGGCTCAGCTGTTGAAGGCTATCTAGACTCTGAACAAAATATATAAAATTAGTATCTTCATCTCTGTTTCGCAATTTTTCAAACATGCAAAATTATTCTTAGATATAAACCTTATGGAGAATACATTTGTTTCTTTTGGTTGACACTTAAAAACATTTTCTTATCATGATGTCTATACTAAGCCTGACCAATGAAGGGAATTTTGTCATTTGTGATAACAGTGGAGAGTCTTGACATTATGCAAGAGAAACAGGCCAGGCATAGGGAGACAAATTCCAATTGATCTTACTTACATGTGGACATTAACTTTCTATAAAATGAATCCATAAAAGCAGAAAGTAAAATGGTGGCTGTTAAGATTTGGGAGGGAAGAATTAGTCAACAGGTAGACATTTCAGTTATAGGGTGAATATATGTTACATAGAACTAATGTTCAGGATACTGATTCAGATTAATACTAGTGTATGGGGGCCAATGAGGTGTATTGGTGGGTAAAAACATGGTGCTCAAGCCTGATGACTTTGATCCCAACATCCTATACTGGGAAGGGAGAACCTACTCCCAAACGTTGTCCTCTGAATTTCATGAGCATGCCCACACTCACACACATATCATGCACTATGTATAATAAAAATTTAGAAATGCTGTATGATGTCCTTGAAGTTTGTTAAAAGACTAGATTTTAAGTGTTCTTGCTTTACCCCACCACACACACAGATGCTCACGTGTGTACAAATGTAATAATATAGAACAACAGATGCACTAATTAGCTTGGATGTGGAAATCATTTTCTGTGTATATATACATATATATATCACATTATATATTGTGATGATATATAATTTTCATTAATTGTATCTCAATAAAGATGAAAACTGAAACAATTACTAATATCTTATAAACCTGAATGTATCAATTTTATAACCCTGTAGCCCCAGCACTTGAGGGACTGAGACAGAAGAACAGCAACTTTGAAGCCAGCCTGGTCTACTTTACCTTCACTGGATGATGTAGACTGCTACAAAGTTTGTTAAGGTGGATGAGTGTTAGATGGAATGTCCTCAAGGATATACAGCCCAAAGATGCTTCTGTCACTGTAATGAGGAAGCCTTGTTCCATTTTAACAAGGAACAAGCTCTCCTTTTCTCTGCTCTTTCTCATAGTTAGATGCTACCCCATTAGTCTCAGGCTGTGGAGGTGCTGGGGTGGTTGATGCATATGTCCAATACCAGGAAGACTTCAAAGGCGGAACTCTGATTTAGTCAGCATCAGACAGATGCTTCACATGCCCTTTGCTGAGCTCCTCAGAGTTTGAAGCCTCTAGGCTGATTTAAGAGCAAGTTCCTGCGGAAAGAATCCAGCCGGAAAGTTCTCTGAAAGCAGTAGTGGGAGCTAATCTCTAATAAAACAAAATGTGACCATTCATCGGAAAAGATTTCATACATCAAATGCAAGTTAAATAAAAGAGACAATGTGATTAATTGATGGTGATTTCTTTTTTAATATTGACTTTTTTTGAAGAGTTCACAGCCATAAAAAAGCACAGCACAGACTTGAAAGCTCCAGACTCTAAAGATAGAACCGGCAATGCATTTACAAGGGTGGTGCGTGTAATAAACATGTTTATAAAAATAAAACGAATGAATGCCCATGAATTTCAAATCCTAAAGAGAGCATAGGCACATTAAGAGGACAATAAATTCAGGGACCAAATGCCAGCATTGTGGATTTCTTATAGCATTTATTTACAACACGTACAGGACTGGCCATGCCGAGGGTGCTTTGCACTGCTGTTCTGCCTCTGCTTCGGAGGCTCTTACAGTCTGTTCCTACTCCATGTCCTCTCTCAGGCTCAGAGATCTCCACAGCTGGATGCCCATTCTGTGCTCAGCGTGTTGACCAATTTCACACCATTTTTATTTTGTAGCCTCACAAAAGCTGGCATGGTTGTAAATGTATAGGCCTTCGCATTCAAAGTAGACACACTTTGTAAATTCACCAACTTTCTTGTTGATCTGTAGGAAAACATTGAGCATTTACTGAATGCTTTCCTTCAGCTAAAGATGCTAAGTAGTTGGGAATGGAGTACATGAAATAGCTGCCCACCTCCTGAGGTGTTTGTCTTCTAGAAAAAAAAAAAAAGCAGAAAGAACAAACAGGAACACAGGCAGGCAGAATACTGCACAGATATAAAACATGTCCTGTTGTCCAGCAGAGAGAAATGTCAGTGATTTAGAGTAAGGCACAAAATTAGAGATAAGATTGTGGCCTGTTTACTGTATTATTTTAGAATTATAAGATTGCTTGAAATTTGAGCACTGAAACTAAGAAAGGAGGGAAGTCAGACAAATAAGCTTTCGAGGACTGAAAACTGAGAAAGGAAGAAAATAGAAGAGAAGTAAAGAAACAGAAATGACCTATGTGTAGCACTTATGCGACCTGCAGGCTTGCAAGGAGGTGTGGCTGTAGTGTCAGAACTCTGTAAAGTGATGTGTTGACACCATGTAACTAAGTATGGGGCTCCTCAGTCACAGTAAAAAATGAGTGAGACAGAAACTCTGGCAGAAGCTTCTATAGAAATGAACACCACTGGGAAACAAAGTATGTATCAGCTACATAAGTAAAATCTCACAGAACTGAGGTGTTTTATGAGAGAGATAGAGCCTGGCCTGTAAACCCAGTTACCTAGAGGCACAGATAGGTGTGTCACTATTTGTGACTTGCCTGGGCTATTGAGTCAGTTCAAGTGTAGTATTAAAAGACTCTGCCATAGTAGAAAGATGAACAAGGGGCTGCAGATGTCACTCAGTGGGCAGGTACATACAAGGCCGTAGCATCATAGAGGGTAAATTAATTAATTCATTAATTTTAAAGAGGATGGAAAATGAAACAAATTTTTGTAGACAGGCTGACTAAACCCAGATCAGAGATGTCCTCCTGAGGCCTTGACACATTGTTTCTAGCTGATAACAACATTTTTCCCCTCTGCCAGTGGATATCAATTAGGGATAGCATTTTGGTTAGGGGTGGGACCCCATGTCCACTTTCCCCTTTCAGTGCTGGGACCCTGTAGCAGACCTTCTCTTAAGGTAACTTATTGATCCCTAAGCCTACTGAAAAATCTAACAGAATTAACTGATTGCCACAATAGAGCCATACTCACTTTCCTACCTGATCCACTTACTATATCTCTTTATGTAGGTAAAACTTCAGTATAAGTTACAGAGAAGGCCAAATGTTCAAACCATTTCCTACCAGGACATAACTGGAGGGTTTTGTTTTTGAGAAGATAGCACCACTATGTTGGTGAAAGATAGGCAGTGATACAATGGAGGATCTTTCTAAACAAACATTTCAGTTTTCTCCTTGGGTGTGAGGTTGATTTGCCAGTTGTGTATGTGTACTCACTTTAGATACAGCCCTTGAGAAAGCTTGTAGGCAAGAGCAGTATCCGTGTATTTAGCCAGCAATAACAGAACAAAGAGAATGTGACACTATACCGTGCCCACCTGAAAGTCCATCATCAGAGTTGGCGATGACATTCTGCAGCAGCACCCTGAGTCCCAGATGTGAGATTTTTAGAAGTATATAGAGCCATGACTCTTGATAGGACTTTCTGTGAGCCCACAGAAAGGATAAGTGTAGAAAGACCATTTTCTCCAAGTTGCTGTTGGTCTTGTTTTTTGAAAAATATTTATTTATCAAAAAGTCTTTTTACCTATGTATCACCTTGTTCCTCAATTTCTTCCAGTCAGCCTTCAGCCTCCCCCGATTCCCTGATCCACTCCCCAAAAAGTGTAAGAAGTCTCAAGGTGGGTCAGCTCAGCATGGCACATCCACTCCAGGCAAGTCTGGTTTCCTCATCCCAATATGAAGACTGGGTTAGGTGTTTCTCTGCAGGGAATGGGCTCCAAGGTGCCAGTCCATTTATAGGAACACAGTTTGATACTACACCTCAAGGCTCCACATTGGTTTTAAAAGAGAAGGAATTTAAGATTTGTATCTGTCTGTAAGTATCTGAAAACTGTGGTCAATCTCATCATTCATGCATGCAGTCACCACTTTCCAGACATTTATGGAGTTCAGAATACTCCATTAATCTCTAAATAAGTTATATAAAACTCACCTCTTTCAAATTTATTCTTCAGACAGTAGCAAATCCTTGTTAAAAATACTTGCTGTAACAGCTGATGTTGAAGTCAAACATTCAGTTTCTCTAGGTATCCAAGAGAAACTCACAGATATTATGTCTAGTGCATATGTGTATGCTCGTGCTAATTGGTTGGGTCACATCTTTGTGCACTGGTGTCACACTGTTGGTGACTTATGAGAAAAGTTGACTCCAGGTCATGGATGATGGAACAGATAGAAAAGTATATAGTTTATCTGACAATTGATTTGTATTTTGTTTATTGTAGGGCTTTTAAGTTACATGGTTCTAATCATCTTGACTGCAGGGGGACCTCTTGTCTCTGAGGAGAAGTAAGAGCATGTATGTTCCTTTGATTAACAACAAACTTCAGAGAAACTTTTGGGGGAGGTTTCTTCATGTATTTACTCATGAGATTTATTTTGAATCTCTACTACCATTGTAGTCCCTAACTTGGGAGAAGAAGGTCTACCTACCAAATAAATCAGGGAACAATGGAAATATTCATAATTAAAATTAGGCTGTTTAGTCTCCACAGTGACCATAAACCAACTGAACGAGATTACAATTTTTTTTTTTGTTTTCTGTCTAAGTTAGTTTTTAGTCCAAAATACCAATTTCTTCATTGTGTGTATTCTTTAATTAAAGGTATAGTATATTTTAAATTAATTTAGTGCATTACAAAGCAGACTTTTAAAACAGGATGGAATAGAACATCAAGAATTAAACTAAATTACATTATATAACCAATCTGAACAAGTTGAAGTAAGATTGAAAATATGAGGAAAAATATTTGTGACATATATACATATACATATATGTATGAGAATCTATAAATAAAGTAAGTGCTTAAAGATCTAAGTAGTAGCTGGAGGTAGTAACTTCTTGTAACGTCTTGTTTTATAAGACAAATTGTAATTCTCCCTCCCTCTCTTTCTCCTCCTCCCTCTCTTCCCTCATTCCCTTTCAATATTTGAAATATAGATTCAAATTAACTTTCATATGGTGGGAAAAAAACATTTTAAGCTTTGAAGCTTTCACTTTCCTAGTTGTGGTTTCTACTCCTTTTTCAATCACACATCTTTTTATGTTTACAGCAATATCTCTTCCTGGCAAACAAAACTCACCTCTTCACATATTGCATGCTAGGTGTCCTAATACAGTTTACTGACCTGTAAAGAGAATCAGACTAAGGAGTGAATTGAGAATCCAAAGAAAGTGATGAGTGACAAGTACCCATTGAACAACAGATTCTGCACCACAGAATGAGATAGTAGAACAATAGAACAAGCATTGGCAACGTTCTTGCCCTTGAGGAGTCAGAGATTAGAGAGGAAAGTGACATTGAAGAAACGTAAGCTGTTTGTATGGGTGCTGGATGCTGACACTGGGAAAAGATGGCATAAACGCTGGGGAAGGGATGCGTCACAATTTACATTTATCTGTGAACATACAACTGCTCTAAAAAATAGTCTAGTAGAAGACCAAAGCATGTTTCAAACAAACCACTAGCAGCAACAACAAAACTCGCCAAGCTCTGACACAGAGAAGGATCTTCTTGAGTCATAGTGCTGGTTGTTATTTTGCTGACGCAAACTCTTATTATTTTCTGTAAAAGACAAGTTGTCTATTTTCCATGAGACAAGTGGGCTAGTGGTCTGGAAAGCAGACAGAGAAAGAGCCTACTAGTTGGATAAACTAGAGTTAGGTACACTGGAGGATAAGCAAACCCTTTAGATGAGTTTGAAATGAGATGCAGAAAGCCAGAAAGCCAGTGGAAAATGAGGCTGAAGAGGGAGGTGAGTATGGTGGATTTTAGATAAGTAAATGTTACAGCAATTTCTCTCCACTTCTTTTTCTGCATTCTATTTAATGAGGAATAATTTTTAGAGAAATAAAAAAAAATCAGTAAATTTGACCTGTAATAACCAGGTATCCTTACCACCCTAAACAGCCTCAGTCATCTCAAGGATCTTCTACTAATGTTGCTGCCAATAGCCCCTCTGCATCTCTCCATAGCTGACCCTGTGGTGCTATGTTATAAATTTAATAAAACTAATCTGGAATATCAAGAAATCTACCCACAGTCAATCCAAGAGGATCAGAGAATAGTAACTCACTTCTTTAATCCAAGCACCAGGAAAGACCTGGGCATGGTGACCTATACCTTTAATCCCTGCAGATCTGAGTTTGAGGCCAGTTTGGTTTACAGAAGAAGTTCCAGACTCCCAGGCAGGCAGTGGTAGTCCCTTGCCTTTAATTCCATAACTCCAGAGACAGAGATCTTTCTGTGTTTCTGTGAGTTCAGGGTTAACTACCAAATAGTAGTAGCCCACACCTTTAATCTTAGCCAGGATGTGATACAATTGGGCAAAGGTATTTAAGGCAGGCTAGAAAGATGAATGAGACATTAGAAGTGATAAGGAGCAAGACTGAGAAAGCTTGAAGATAGCTGAGTAAGATTTGATTGTAGTATTTCTCTCTGATATTTCAGCCTTTTCTTGATATGTGGCTCTGAGTTTCTTTTATACAACCAGAATTCATGCAACAGACCACTATGCATATATCTGCTCCATGGATAAGTACTCAGAGAGCAAATCACTGATGTCTATATCAACATGATGAATCCCAGAAACAGTGTGCTATAATACTCAGCTATGAATAATACCTGACTACTGTGGTGATTTGAATCTAGAACTGACTCTGAAGAATCCTATGCTGGCTGGTAGGATTTTCAAGGTGCTTATAAGACCACAAGGCCTAGAGATTTATCAATAGGCCAATTCATTGATAAATTCATTGTTAAATGTATATACTGATGAATTAATCCTTTGCTGGCTTCATATACCTATGCACTATTGGGTGGTGGAGACTAGTTGAAGAAATTAAGTCACTGAAAGGAAGTTTTTGAAGAATAATCTTGTCATTGGCTCCCATCTTTCTCTTTCTGTCCTATATTTCAGAAGACAAGCTATGTGAATGTCCTGTCACATTGGTTAGAGGTTCATAAACAACAAGGTCAAATGATTATAGACTAAAACCTCTGAGGTGGTAAGACAAAAATAAATTCCCATCTCTGTAGTAGGATTATGCTGGTAATGTAAAGATTCATCCTGTCTATGGGTTTAATAAAAGCTGATTGACCAAAGGCAAACAGGAAATGTGGGTGGGGCTACCAGGATGAGAAATTTCTGAGTACAGGAAGGACAGAGACAGATGGCTGAAAGCTGCCAGAGAGAGCCGCCACAGACATGACAAGGAGACAGCAGCAGACACAGAGGGAAGAAGCTGAAATGCTGCTCTGAGAAAAGGTACTGAGCTGCATGGCTGAACAAGATGGGTTGAGTTCAGATGAAGGAGTTAGCAAATTATATAACTGGGCCTTAAGTCAATCAACAGAAAAATAATATAAGCCTCTGTGTGATTATTTGAGGCTAAGTCAGGCTGAGAGTCAGACTAAACCTCTGGTTCAGGCCTGGAAAGCCTGGACCAGAACCTTTTACAACACATCTCAGTCACAGTTCTGCTGCTATGAAGAGTCACTATAACCAAGGCAACTCTTATATAAGAAAGAATTTAATTGGAAGCTTGATTTTAATTTCAGAAGATTGGTCCATTGTCATCATGAAAAGGATCATGGTGGTGCTGAAGCAGTAGCTAAGAGCAACATCTTGGTTTGGAGAAGGGGGGGAGGAAGGGAGAGAGAGAGAAAGGAAGGAAGGAGGGAGGGAGGGAGAGAGAGAGGGAGAGAGAAAGAGAGAGAGAGAGAGAGAGAGAGAGAGAGAGAGAGAGAGAGCAACTGGGCCTGGCATGAGCTTTTAAAACCTCAAAACCTACCCCTAGTGACATTAATTCTTTTAGCAAGTTGACATCTCCTAATCTTTCTAATCCTTTCAAATAGTTTTACTCCCTGGTGACTGAGCATTAAAATATATGATCCTATGGGAGTCATATTCAAACATCTGCATTTTCTCAACTCATTTTTTCAGATGTAGTGTCAGAACAATGAAAGGTGACTTCACTGCATGAAGCAAAGAATTACTGTTTCAGAGTTCTTTTGACTTCATTATGGAAAATGGACCAGAAAGAGGCTAAGGACTTGACCATGAGATGAAAAAAAGCCTCTCTTATTACAGAGGGATAAATGTGGAGTACTAAATAGGACACATGCAGAATGGTAGTATCCTTTCTGGAGCTTGTTTCTGAATGCAAATCTTCATCCTGATCATGCCAAGTCTATGAACTGCAAAGTCAGTCTTAGCTCCCCGTCTGTAAAAGGGCAAGTTCAAAACACCAATCTTTCTGTGGTTTGGTATAGAGCACAAACTAGGTGATTCAAGTAAAATACTTGTAAAGTGTCAAGTGCTACATGCCACACAAGCAATTTCTTACTACTGCCTTGGAGAGTAACCAATTGCTGCCAGACACCATGTGCTTCCTAAACTCACATAGTGACATGCAATTTCTACTACTACAAAGTCTGAACACAGTTTGGAAAATGAACATGTGGGAAAATCCACCATAAAGATTTCAGGAACTAGCAATCTAAGAAGAAAAACACATTAAAAATTATCTAAAATGTTGAAAGGCAGTTTCCGAGCAAAGCAATAGTTGAATAAATGGAGCCTACTCTTTGAACTGCTGTAAAATAACTTGGTTTGTGGTGTTTTCTTCCTCTAATGATAGCAACTTTTATAATTGCTGTTGCTATTGCCTAGAACACAAAATTAAATACCTTTATGTAGAGAAAAAAAAGCCTCCAGCTGTTCTTTTAGACAATGTAGGGATTTTTGAAAGACCATATCTTGTTAATGCTTTAAGGGGACATGTTCAGAAAGAATTTATCAAATACAAATTATGATTTTATGATTTTGTTTTTTAAAATTGAGAGGGAAGGACTGTGCATATATGAATTCTTGACAGGTGCAGGTAGAATTTCTCTCTGATAAAATGATGAAATTCTATGTTAGGATCTCCTCCTTCCCTCTATTTTCATATCTTTATAAAAAAAAAAGAGAGAGAAAGAGAGGAAAAAGTGGGGGTTGTACCTGCTGGCCAGCACAGCTTTTTAGTTTTAGAGAGGAATTTGAAATTGAGGCCAGACAGAAAAGGACTCTTTGATTTCTTCAGTGAATCATGGTGTGAAGCACTTGGTGTGAACTCTCCATTTCCAGACCATGGAGAGTCACAGTTTTGCTGTTGTGGTCTCCAGAGCTCAGGATTGTGGGTAAGATCATACTAATTGTATTGTCTTCTGAACTTGCTTTCCGTGTGGTCCTCACAAATCTTTCCACTCTGATGTTTTATCCCTTATGGGATACATGCCACATCCAACAAAGATCAGGGAGGCTGAGGATAGAATGAGAAATGAAATCAAGAAATCCAGGTAGGAATGGTAAAGCAAGATCCAAAAGGCAAAAAGGGTCATGCCTCTCCTTTTATACTGTGAAGGTAATCCTGTATGTCTGTCTTTCTAGAAAATGGACGGGATGGAATCATTGCTGTAGCATTAAATCTTGCTAGTAAGCTCCCTTCATCTGTGACCCCAGGACAATGGGGCTTTGTCATGCAAAGCAGTGAGGCCCTTAGTTAGAAAATGCAGAATGAAGCATACTGGAGAAGTGAAAGCACATGGATTGCATCCCTTCCTTGAGAGCTAATACGTATGGTGCTGTCCACTCAGCAACTATGAAGTGAGGCCTTCAGACGCCCTGCCTCTTCCACTTACCCCTGCAGCTGCATGCACTGGCTCCCCTTTCCACCTTTGCTTCTGTAAATCAGTGTGGCACCTCAGCAATCCTCTTCATAGATCCCTGTCTCTCCTTCTTCAGCCCGGAGTTTCTCTGCACTTTTTTCTTTTCACTTCTATACAGATTTTTGACCAATTGTGTCTCATTCAGTTTTCTGGGTCCATTTGGGACAGGTGTTGAAGAGTTGATTTGGGTCATAGGAAGGAAGGATGTCTATATTCCCTGTGAGTATTTACTTGCTTAATTGTATTCTTTATT
Source organism: Sigmodon hispidus (assembly GCA_004025045.1). Classification (NCBI taxonomy): domain Eukaryota; kingdom Metazoa; phylum Chordata; class Mammalia; order Rodentia; family Cricetidae; genus Sigmodon; species Sigmodon hispidus. Next base: position 606,694 of record PVIH01000034.1, read on the forward strand.
TGTGTTTTTAAATATTTTCTAAAATAATTTTCTAATTGTTTTTGTCTTTAACAGTCATGCATATTATTACAAGTGAGAATGTCTTACAATTTCTTTCTGCCTGTTTTTTCTTTTTCTTATTATTTCACTATTTCTTTAAAGAATGTTGGCTGGGAGGGTGTTAAATTCAGTTGGTGACATGTTGGAAGCTCTGGTTTAGATCCCCCAGGATCTCATAAACTGAGTATATATTGCATGCCTGTTACTCCAGCACTGATGAGGAAGAAGCAGGAACATCAGAAGTTCAAGGTCAGACTATGCTACACAAAGAATTAGAAGCTAGCCTCAGACACTTGAGTCTGGGCCTCAGATTTAAATATGGAGGCTGTGGCGATTGGCTTAAGTGTATGTAAAGCCAAAAGAAGGGAAGTGATGTTCATCAAACCTAGGGGCTTATGAAGATTCTAGAGATGGTTAGAAACTTCTTTAGTACAGAAATCTACTTCAGAGATGACCTAAATCTATAGGCCAAGCTGACTTGTGAATCATTATTCTGCCATTTTAGTGCTACTCTGACTGTATTTAAGCATCATGACTGTTCAGACAATTTGTTACATACTCATGATATTAACTTGAAGTACCTTATTCCATTTGTGTGATTATCTCAAGTAAAAGAATGTTCAACTCAGAAAATGCTTTTCTTCTTCTTCTTCTTCTTCTTCTTCTTCTTCTTCTTCTTCTTCTTCTTCTTCTTCTTTTTCTTCTTCTCCTTCTCCTTCTTTTTCTTTTTAAAATCAGCAATGTAATCCAATGGCCCAAATTGTAAGAGCTGGTTTTTAGCCCCAAAGTATTATATTGACAGGTAGAAGAAACTTCAGCTTCAAGAGTGCTGGCCTAGTGAGAGGATTAGGGGATAGTGGCCTGAGATTCTGAGACCTTGTCTCTTCTGACCACTCTCTTGACCAACATGGTCATGTGGTGAATGACTAAACCTTGTACTGCTGCTATTGCATGTTGACTCACCACAGGCTCAACAGCAAAAGAGCTAAGATATCATGCACTAATACCTCCAATTCAGAAACAAAGAGATGAGGCCTTGGCTGCATAGACTTTGTATAATTTGCAAGTAGGAAAGCAGACTGACTTGATCTTCCACTCATCACTCAAAAGTTTTTTTATCAGGAAGAAATGCTTTGCTCAGAATATTTTACAATCCATTGTTGTATAAAGATACCAAAAATGTTTTCCAAAATAAGACAAGCAATGAAAGATAAACTTTGCAGATGGCAAACTCAACAAATATTCATAATTAGATTAGAATATTTATTTTTACTTTTTCTTTTATTGAAAATAGTTTTTTATAGAATATATTCTGATTATAGTTTCCTCTCCTCCTCTTCTCCCAGTTTCTTCTCACCTCCCTAGTTATCTGAATCCACTCCCTTTCTGTCTCTTGTTATAAAACAAACAGGCATCCAAGTGATATTAGTATGATATACTTAGAGAAAACAAAAACAACCAAATCAGAATCAGAACAAACAGAAGGAAAAGAACCTATGAATAGGCACAAGAAACAGATATAGATGCAAAGACATACTCAGTCACACTTTATTCAGAGATTCCATAAAAACACAAATGTGGAAATATATATACACACATATATATATATAGTGTGTATATATATATATATATATATATATATATATATAAAACAATATTGATCTTAGCATTCCCATAATAAATTCAGGCTTAATGTTGATCAATTTTACTTAGCTAAAAAACTAACACTGTTATTACAAAATTCTGTCTTGCTATAGGTATTGATTGCTATAATAGAGAAGACTTTAATAAATATATATACATATACAACCGGGGTCTGGAGAGATGGCTCAGAGGTTAAGAGCACTGACAGTTCTTCCAGAGGACCTGAGTTCAATTCCCAGCAACCACATGGTGGCTCACAACCTATATATTATCCATTTAATAATTAAAGTAGAGATTTAAAGCTGGGCTTGGAAAGGCAAGTAGCTTAGTATAGTCTTTGCCAGTCAATCATATGAATCACGTTCAATCCCTAGCATCTACATAAAATATGGAGTACCTATAATACCACTATGTGAGAAGTGAACAAACAGGGTTTGCTGGCTTGTTAGTCTAACTGAATTAATGCTCTAAATTCAGTTAGAGACTCTCAGGAAGGAAGAGAAGGGGTTGAGAAAGTTGCCAGACATCGATCTCTAGGCCTTTGTATCTGTAATGCACATGTGTACATGTGAGATAGTGATTCTCCAATTGGCTTCTTGGCTTGTCTTCCCAAGAAAAGAGTGTTGATAGAAAAACAAAACAATAAAATGAATGTTTTATTTGCTAGGTGGGAGCAATTTAAATATGAGAGTGGAAATTGAATGGGAAAGTAGAAAACAATTCTCACTAACAGAAGTAGTTGTGTAGTGTTACACTGTATGTTTTCTGTAGGCTTCAGAGTGCCCAACTGAAGCTACATGAGTCACAGCTATAGAGAAGGGCAGACCCTCAAAGAGCAAGTTTGTGAATTTGTAAAAGGAAGAGTGGCAAGTCACCTTCCTGTCTCTGTCACGTCACCATGAATGCTGGAGAAAGATGATGTTGGTTTGCAGCTGAAAGTTGCTCATGAACACTAAAGAAACAAACAAACAAACAAAAAACAACTAGAGGCTTTTCAGATAGGAGCAGTGAGCCCTCCATGCATAAACAAATTCCCTACCCAGGAAGCAGGAACAGCATACCTCAGTTAAGGAAGAATGTGAACCCCATTAAGTTTCCTGCCTGTTTCTGGTCTCTAGAAGGTCTGTCTTCAGTGAGTTTCAAAAGATATCTTACTCCTCCAAGAAGCAGCTGTGAGCCAAGCCCTTGGCCAGAGCTGCAAAATGGCAGATAACCAGGATCTAACCAGGGACAGGACTATGAGACTTTCCCTGTGTTGTATGGAGTCAGGTGGGCACTGATTATTCCAGTGTATTCACAGTAAAGACAAACACAAAAAACAAATATGTGCATTGAGCTCTTCTTGTCCTTGTGTTATGGTGAAGGTGCTGTAGGATCAGAACTTTGCAGATGCCCAAACACTATCCAGTTTAGAGAATGCTGTACCCTGAATGTCCTTTGAGGTTCTGTGGCTACCTAAACAGCCTGGGAAGTTTTGCCTTATATCGTAGGTCTTATTGTCCCATACTAGAATTTATTTGACCAGAGATATTGCTATTGCTAAGAATCTTTTTATCATCTGAAGATGGCAGGGATGAGAAAATAGCATCCTTTATTTACAAATCTACTCTTTCTAAGAAGTCACATTTATTCGTTATGTGTTTGAATTGAGGGTGGCATGGCTTGCCATAGGACATGTGTGGAGGGCAGAAGGTAAATTTCAAAAAGTTAGTTTTCTCTTTCTAACATGTGGGTCTCAGGTCAGTCATCAGGTGTGATAGCAGCAGCCTCCATCTCACCACCCCTAAGGATTCATTCACATCTTCTAACCTTAGGTTTGTATATGGTCATAGGCAATGAATAAGAAGAATTACAGATTTTGAAAAGGTATTTGAACAGCTAGAGAGCCTGACCTCACAGTTATGAACTATGAGCTGAACTCTATTTCCTAGAAATTTGTATATTGAATTACTAGGCCTTGTTGTGCTTGATGACAAAGTCATTTAGAAGGTGAAGCCTACATGCTGCAATACTTCCTGTCAGGAAAGATAAGCATGCTGGTACAATAGAGGCATGTCTGTCACCAGATAACTGCTATGGTTGAATTTATGCCTGCTACACAGGAGAAATTTCATGTCTGGCACTGTAATCCTAGTAAAAGCCTATGGTTATGGATGTCATAGAACCTCAAATTCTTATTTTACTAAATGATTCTGCTGTTAAATTGCCTTCTTAATATTTATGCTTATTTTAATGACATAGGATGCCTTCAACCTTTGTGAGAGGAGATCCTTCTTCTTCATTTTCTTTATTAATTTTTGCAGTAAGCATCAATCAGTGAAGAGAGGCATGATTGGTCAAAGTGGTAGGAAGAAGAGGGCTAAGTTCTATATGGGAAAATTATATATTAGCTACACCATCACCATAGCCAGGATGAAGAATGTTTCTAGATGAAATGGCTATATTGTTCAAGAACTCACTGCAGCTATACTTACCTACACAAAACCTATCCAAGATCATGCCAACCAAAATATCTATATAAATGGGGCCCCATCTCACACTGAGGAACTATTGGCAGTTATTAGAGAGGGAGAACCATTCTCTATTGGGGGTATGATGGTAGTTTATCTGTGATCTATTGACTTCAATATACTCATTCACATTATTGATGGCATTAACTGAATTCAGCGGGTTACTAAAAGCAGAACACATTGATTTGAGCTGGAAATGTGTTGGGGAGATACAGGAGGATTTGTAGGGGAAAATGGGAAGTGGATATGATCATTTTATTGCATCCATGTAGGAATTTCTAAAAATAATAAACAAAAGTAAAAGATTTTTGAAAGAGTTGCTGGGATGTGGCTCAGTTGATAAAATATATGTGGTAAAATGAGAACTTGAGTTTGGATCCCCGGCATCCATATAAAGGGTAAGGCATGGCTGCATACCCCAAGACTTTTTTATGAAGAGGTGTTGGGTCTTATTAAAGATGTTTTATGTATCTAGTAAGATGATCAGTGTTTTTTTTTCCTTTCAGTTTATTTATATAGTGAATTATATTGTTTGATATTTGTATATTGAATCATCTCTGCATCCTGTGATAATCTACTTGACACCTTTGGTGTGTTTTGAACTTGGTTTGCAAGTATTTTATTGAGTTTTGTTGTTTTTTTGCCTTGGCTTCTTCTTTTGAGACAGGTTTTCTGTGTTTAAAAGTTCTGACTGTCCTGGAACTTGCTCTGTAGATAAGACTGGCTGCAAACTCAAAGATCTGCCTGCCTCTGCCTCCTAAGTGCTGAAATTAGTCAGGAGTCACTAGCACTCATCCTTCTTTGAGCATTTTTGCATCTATGTTCATAAGGAAAAATGGTCTATAATTTCCTTTTTTTGTAGATTCGTTACAAGATTGGTTTCTTTATAACAAATAGAGATACCAGAAGTTTCTTTCTTTCCTTACATATCTACAGCCATGTAATCACATCTCATCAAAAGCTGATTATGCAAACACATGAGCCTTGTGCTTCCATAGCCAAAAATATGGGAAATAAATTTTTATTATATGATTTATTAAATCTGGAGTATCTTGCTATAAAAGCAAAATTAGTGGTTTTATATGAGCTCAAGAAGCAGAAAACATGTTAAACTTTACTAAAATTGATTTTATTGTCAAATTAAATGTGTGTGTGTGTGTTTTACAAATGTATACAGAAGATGAAGATGATTTCAGATGATTTGGAGCTGAGGTTATAGGCCATTGTAAGCTGCCCAGCCTAGATACTGGGATTTGAACTCAGGTTCTCTGTAAGAGGAGCTAATAACTGCTGAGCCATCTCTCTGGCCCTATATTAACTTTTCTACTCTTTTAACACTAGACTTCCTTTTCTTCCCACTTTATTAATAACTAGAATCTGCTAAAGACATCTGTCACAAGACCTGAGACTTCCACTAACACTATCCTAAAGGCCTTTCATGATTTCATTAACACCCATATTAATGCTCTTCAGGATTCTTCTTGATTCTTCTTAAGGCTCTGTAGCTTCTGTTGATATCACTCCAAAGTCATTGTCTCACACCCTAGTCATCTATTACAGCAACAGCCAGGCTCCATGTCCAAATTCTTTTTAGTGACGTATAATTGTTTACCAAATCATTTTAATCTTCATGACTTTGAGCAAGATGGACAATTTACCCTGTACTAGGCTTGAAATCCAGGCAGGACCTGTAGGGACAGGCTTATCATGACTGCAAGTGTTAGCAAGGATGCCTCAAACAGATCCTTCCCACGCTGCATGCTAACATGAATACCATGTTGTTACATGTTTGCTTGGCACTCAGCTATGGTGGAGAGCTTTGGCTCTTTCACATTGGGGTATCTGCATGTGTGACCTGCATTCACTTCCTCCCAAAAGAAGAGTAGAACAGATGGCAATTTCTCACCATCATAATCTGGTGTGTCCTTTCTGTTGTCAGCTATTGATCTCTAAGCTCTCAGCTTTAGGGTGAGCACATAGACCACCCCTTATCATGGGTGAAATGAAAGGATGACAGAGCTTTATTGCAAAACTATCATAGCTTTTTAAAAAATTCAAATACTTAAAAATTATATTTAAGAGCACAATATACCCAAGAATATGGAAGTTTCAATGTACTCTTTAATGAAAGTCAGTTTAAGCCATATTATTTCTTTCAGTGTAAAGAGTACACACCTGAAATTGAAAAACCAAGTTATCGAACGAAGAAGTTTCAAAGATTTCATTCACTTTAGGGACCAACTCACAACCTTGTTTTAGGTCTTTAAAATGGAAGAAAAAAACCCAAAAAGAATTAATCCTACAATATGTCCTCAGGTGTTTTGAACATAACTCACCCAGGATTCCAACAGTTTCATGTTTCATAACTTAATTCACTGTCCATACAATGAAAGGTTTTAAACCAATAACTTATAAATATAAAAATGCACAACTAGCACTAGTCTTTTATTGTGTGCTTTCAATAAATGTGCTCTACAAGTTCAAACACCCACAGAGGTGCTTTTTTTTTTTTAAAAAAAAAAACAGGGTCTGACACAAGGAGATTACATTTAGTGTTAATTTACATTTAATTTGGTGTTGGATCCAAAGCCATTTACTTTTCAGCAATGCCCCCCTTTCCCTCTGTAGACTTTACTCTTTTGATATGTGACTCCATAAAGATGTCACTAGAATTCTTCACCTTTCTACTAGAGGTCTTTAAGTAATTTTCAGAAGCATATTTTATTTCTGAGGTTATGAACGTAGAACTAGAAAAGACGATGCTTCCTGTCAATTGCCCAGGGACACAGACAATCAGGAGAGTCTCCTGTTGTGCATGAACGTCTGTCTCCTTCAGGAGTATCTTCTTCTAATGGCTCAGCAAAGCCCCCTAATTTTACATTTTTTTTGGAATTAGAAAGTAATTGTTATTGTTACTTGAGTTGGAATAGACTGGGTTATAATATGCACAATTTCTTTTTCAGCAATTTAGCCTCATATTCTTTCCAAGTTATGGATAATAGAGACAATTAACACCCCCTCTCTCAATTTTGTTGTCCAAACTGAGGTGTTTTAATCTGACTCTGGAAATTATTAGAAAGTCTATGGCAAAGGCCTAATTTTTTTTAATTGAAGCTATTCCAGAGCGTTTTGCATTTTCAGGATTTTAATGTAGCATCTATACATATCCTTATAATTATTCTTAATTAGAAAACTATAATCTAGTTTATTCAAACATATAGCCATATCTTACAAACCCTTGTAGGCATACTTCTTACTCCCTCTGGAAATCAACCACAGAGTTAAATAATATTGTGTGCCTCTGTGGTTTATGTCACTATTTGAAACAGCAAATGAACAAGCATTCATTCATCCACATATGTTTGTATGCATGTTTACGTATGTATAAAGTATATATGTGTGTGTGTTTTACTCCAGCTAATCATTGCTGGGAAAATGCTTTGTCACTTCTGGAGCTGAAGTAAATGATATCTTTTTTATACATTCGGAAATATAATACAGACAACTTACAGGCGATTGAATTGCACTTCTGGGCTCATTTACAGAAGTTAAGAACATGGTGACAGGTATGAATATTGATTCATTACCTGTGTTTTGTTTCTATGTAAATTATGTATTGTTATATTTTATAAAGTTCTTAGGCATTATCTCCTTTATTCCTTGATTTTGAACTTCAGGGTCAGATCTGAGTGGCAAAGTGCAGAGCTTCATGAAGCAGTTGGCTGATAGTCTCTCTTTATCTTGGTAAACTATATATAAACTACCAGATTTTGCTGATCTGATGACTTTGCATCAGAAATGAGTTCTGCATTATCCATTCAAATCCTGACATTGCACGAAGCTGCATGGAAGACTGTGAATGATCACAGGAGCCTGTGTGAGACATTTAACATCCAAACCATGGCAAGCACATTCATGACTACCTCACTATGAGCAGCTGGGATTTTGTGCACAATAGGCTGCAACATTTTTTGTGCCCCAAGTCTACCTTGGTGCAGAGCCTTGACAGACCCCAGTTTTCAAAGAGAGAAGCTGGTGGGAAGAGGCTTGTGGAATCTAGCATACTGTCCTTATTTGTATCTCACAGCACAATCTTTTTTTTTTTTTTTTTTTGGAGGAAAGTAGTAGTTGTGATAATTTGTCCCTTTAAGAAAATTTTGACAGAGGCACTCATAACGACATTCATAGTTTATACATTTCATTCTATTTTGAAATAAGTTATGGATAAAACATTTTATCCCTGTCCGAAGACATGATACAGAGAGTAATCTTTGGAAAAAAATTGAATTGCTACTAATAGCCAGTCAGGTCTACTGTAGAGTTGCTGTCAACATCTCAGCAAGTTTTTGTGCATTCTTTGCAGTAGCTATGTAGTGAGCTTGGATTGCACTGGCAAAGGATCTATGGCCTCTAGATAAGTATTGCTTGCTTTGAGATGTATTCCTGCCACACCAGGGTTCAGTGATTTTTGTCTTTATCAAATTATAAACTAAAGCACACATGTGTGCATGGTGTGTGTGTGTGTATAAACTAGAGGACTAACTTGACTATCATTCCTCAAATTCTGTGCATCTTGATTTTTCAAATAGGATCTTTTCTTGGCCAGGAATTTGCTAGTAAGTGGGGCTCTCTGGCTAGTGGTCCCCAGGAATCCAGTTGTTTCCATTTCTTCAACACTGTGATTACATTTGCACCCCTATGACCAGCTCTTTTCAGTGTAGATACTGAGGACTAACTCAAGGCCTTATGCTAGCAGGGCAAGTGCTTCAACAATAGCTCTGTCTCACTAGGCTGTAGCAACTTGGTCCTTAATGCAAACCAGTCCCACCTCTTCTGTACCTGGTTAGGTTGTTGGCCAAAAAGATTCAACCTTCAGTTATTTAAAGCAGATGTGAATTAAAGTACAGTACATTAGTTGGTTCTTTCCTGGTAAGCCCTTTTCAGAGCATTTTAATTTTAAATTTCTTTAGCCACATCCTATTTAGCCATGCTGACCAAAGACTTACGAGAATACAGAATTTGATTTATCTGGGTTTAAAAATGTTTATATCAAACTCAAAAATGAATGTATTTACAGTTAAATTTACAAAACATTATTGTTTTATGAGGGCAGTTCTGCACATGCAAAGTACCTTCTAAAGCAACAATCGTAAGCCTTCATGCCTCTCATAGGAGATGGTGATCAAACCAAGCCCACAAGATATTATTCTGATTCTAGAAAACACTACAATATTTAAAGTAGTATTTGAAGTCACATGTCTCACTACGAAAATGATCCTCATTTTTTTCTCTCTAGAGAACAAACTTCATTTCTTCTTTTCTTCTTCTTTTTCTTTTTTTCACTTTTTATTTTTTTCTTTCTAATTTTATGTGTTTAGGTGTTTTGGCTACATACATGATTGTGCATGCGTGCATGCTTGGTGCCCATGGAGGACAGAAGAAATCATGGGATCCCCTTGAACTGGAGTTAATGAATGCTATGAACCACCAAGTAAGAGCTGGGAATCAAATCCAAAGTCATCTGAAAAAGTAGCCAGGCTCTTTATTGCTGAGCTACCTCTCCTGGCCAACTTCATTTTCTTGATGCTGATTAGATGTGGTTCAGCAGCAGAATATTTTTTATTTCAGCCTTCCAGGCTTGCAGGCTGCTGTCCTGTTTCACTATGCTGCCCAAGACTTCCTCATTTCCTATGGGAATTATCTCCTTCCAGACACACTCCAAAAGAATACAGACATTCTCGAGTTCAAATGATTGCTTACCTGAGTGTATCCTGTGATCCCACAAAAAACTTACAGACAGCATCTTGCTCCATTGCATCTTGCTTCCAGTTTAACTTTATTTTTATCCTTGTTGGTTTTATTTCCCTGTGGCATTTGATTTAGGCTTCCTTTAATAATGGTCTAATTTAAATTTTGGAGCGCATGCCTTTGACATTTGTGGCTAAGAAAAATTTGCATTTGGAGAAAGAATTTAGAAAGAAATAAAAACATATGATGATATTAATTTTTATACTAGTATTATCCCTTCTGTCATATCAAACACTATTTCCTGAGCAATCAAATAAAATACTTGGAGTTATCTATAATTATTTCTGGGAGGAGACTAATTTTAGTTCTTTTCTTTTATCCCAAGTAAGGGATGTAATAATATCTTCTACTAAACAGAATCAGGAATGGAAGTGATAGATTCACAGCTGATCTTGTTTCTTTCAGCTTCCCCATACTCTCTGTGGTTCCTCCCAAAAATGAATGCACTTCTCTGTCTAACCCATACACATCTGAACTAGCAATATCTTGTTAGGAATTCTTCAGAGCCATTATCTATAAAGGGCTGCCATTTGCTTCAAATGGAGCAGATGGCATTTGCTGGGTATACCCTTCCTTCTTCTTGCAGAGTAGGCTTCTGTCTCCAAATGCATGTTCACACATAAAGGAGTATATCCTGATTTGGTTTCCTGCTAACTGCTCGAAGACAACCTTGCTGTCAGCAGTTTGAGGTATTTATGTCTTCTATGGCTTTCTGACTGAGTTAGGCTTTCAAGGTTATCACTAGAAATCACCACAGTACATTTTAACCTTGAAATTTTTATTTTCAGCAGACATTGCTATGAATTATCATGGATCTTTTCATTTTTTAATATAAATTTGAGTCAATGATTAAAAATGGCATATATTGAACTCCTTTAATGAAAGGTTATCAAATAAATCACTCAATATCTATTGTGATAATAAGGAGCAGGCAGTACTACTATTCTTGTTCAAAAATTGAGACACAGAATTCAATCAGCTTGACAATGAGGCCTTGCCCCTGAGAGGAATCCCATTCAGAAAGAGCTGAGACCTATCCTATTTCCATGGCAACATTCTGCTGTCTAAGTAATGGGCTCTGAATTGGATAACACACCACATCATAGAGCTTCGTAATTCACACTTTCTGGTTGCTCAGATTCTGTAGAGAAATCTGATTCGTGTTAGCTGCATTTTATAGGAGATCAATTAAATCACAAGGGAAGGGGTAGAGATACTGTTTTACCAGGATCCACAGCTCTGTGGCTGCTAATTAATTCTCTTTCTCCTTTCTTTTTGAGATGGTGACAAAGCTAATTTTTTAATCCAAAATTTCTCTGTTAACTATAATTGGTTTTTGTGTTGAATAAAATTCAGGAACACTCTAAAAACAAACAAATCCTGGAGATTGTCATCTGCTATGACAGGTGGAAAGCCAGCCAACTCTGTAGAATTGTCAGAGTTTCAAATCCTGACATTGACATCAGTTTCCTGTGACAATTGAATATGCTCCCCTCTCTTTTGTCTGATGGATAATAATATTTATACTGAATAAAAGCATCTGCCCATTGATACTGATGTATTTATTTAAAGGAATTTGGTCCGCAAGCTTCTGACACAAAATAGGTCTCAAAGGGGAAGTTCCTGGGAAGATTCTGAAATGAACATTTTCTGCAGTTGCATAAAAAACAATACAGGTAAGGTGTGTGTGAAGTGTCAGTCATGGTCAGACGTTGAGCTGACATTAAATATAGATTCAGGAGAAGCCAGAGTTTGCCTTACAAGCTATCTGATCTTTTGCTTGCTAGCTAGGATAAGTTATCTGATTTAGTGGTCCCTAGGGGGAACTTGTACCTTGGGTGAGGTTACATCTTGGGATGAGAGCATTTACAACAAAGGAACTTCAGCTATCAGTCCGATTAGGCTATATTCCTGGAAGATCAAAGTGTTTTCATAATGAGAAGTGACTTGACAGTACATGACATTGTCTTTTCCTGTAACTATTCTATAGGTGGTAAGAAGTATCATTTATATTGCTCATTGTTTAATCATAGTTTTTTTCATTATAATAAGTGTTTTAGAACACATCATTCTTGACTCATTGTAGGGCACAGAGTCACCTCATTATAGAACAAGAAATGAGTTAACCTCAGCTTACTGTGTTTGATACTCTAATGGTTGACTTCATTTTCTTTTTAAAATCTATCAAAACCTCTTTCTACATGGCACAGCATGAGATGAGTGTCCTGGGCTATCATTTTGACCTGGTTTTGATCAGGACATTATGATTCTATTGAGAAAGTGGATTAAATCTGAAATTTGGTAGCTCCATTTCAGTTTTGACCTTGCCACCAACAAAGTCTTATAGTTTCTATTTTCTTTTTTTCCCTCATATGGTTGAAATGATAACTTATTGTATATTGCAGGCAGAAACTTACATTTCCCAGTTATACCTTATTTTTTTAATTCCTAAACATTTCTAACTTTTACATTATTATTTTATTTGACACAAGTGCCTCTCCTCACCTTCAGTGGTATTTGTCAAGCATTGTGATCCATCCCTCTTAACAGTCTCCACTAAGGGCTTTATTCTAATCTTCATGTTTTTCTCAACATAAGCTGCAGCTGCCAGCTTGTGTATTTTCGTCACTCTCACAGTACATTTTAAAAGTGCTTTATATGTGCCAGAGACTCTTCTACTTTATTGCTGGCAATTAAAACTAAGCTTTCTTACTATCTTGTTTTTAGGCTTGCATTGATCCACAAATCAATCTTCCTTTGATACAGACCTAAACTACTTTTGAATCCATCCCCAGAAAGCACAGCTCTGCCTCTATGTCTTTCTTTGTTCAAATTCTAGGATACAGTATAGAGTAGAGCTGCCAGCAAGGTGTGATCCATGAAACAAGGGTTGTATGTACATTTCTTTATTTTTGGCCTCTGAATATGCTAAGGAAGAAAATGTTATCAACCTTTAAGACAACTTTAGAGCAAGTTAACAGAGTCATTTTATGTTCACAAATTTTATATCAATGATAAAAGGATTGGCCTTTTTATAGTTAGGATGAGTCTTGCAATTTTATTTTGTTATTCATTTTTTTATTGTGTTTTAGCAGGAACTTTTAAAACAAGTTGACAATTGGACAAAACTTGAGTTGGTCCAGATCAGCCTGCCCTCTTTGCCATGGAAATAAAGTTGTGTTTTAAAAGACTTGGATACAGTAGAAGGATAGATTCTGTTTTCACATCCATCCTGTTAGACTGTGATATTTATTAGGGAATTGAGATCATTGATGTTGAGAGATATTAATAACGAATGATTGTTGATTCTGGGTATCTTGTTGGTTGTGGTGCTGATGGTGGTGATTTGTGTGTTTATGCATGTGTTGTATGTATATGTGTGTGTGTTTCTGTCTTTTTATGTGTATGTGTATGCATATGTAGGGGGTCATTATCGAAATCAGGATTGGGGAACATCTTTTCAATGTCATATATCCCTCTTTTGCATTTTGATATGACCAGTTTCTCTCTTAAAGACAAGAATAATACTGTCACATAGAAGGAAGAGATTTTTTCAATGGCATAGAAATACTTTTCATAGAAACAATTATATTTTAGATGTGTGGTCACTGATAGTCTGCCCATATTCCAGTAGATAGCCCCACATATATGTGCATGTGAACTGTACAAATCAAAGTACAAATTAAAAGAAAAACATAGAAAGCCTGAAAGCTAGAAGAATATATGATGAGGGAGTTGGGGAAAATAGAAAGAATTGGAGTGGATATGATAAGCACAGACTGATCTTTCCCACCACCCCTCATTATTTCCCATTATTCTCTTTTTTTGTTATTCTTTCTCATCCTGCTATTTTTTTCTGTCTCCATTATTCTCCTCTCATTTTTTTTTCTGCTATTTCTGTTACCAAGAGATCTCTGGTCATGGACAGTCTGTTTTTTCTTTTTATTTCCCAATAATTTGGGGCTATTCCAGATGTCTATGTCTTTTCTATTTTATTAAAAATAAAATTTCCTTCTCCCAAGATACATTGCATACATTTATGAAATTTTCAAATAAGAAGTAAAAATATTTTATTTTAATTTTTTTCATGCAATATATTTTTATTGTATTCTTTTTCCTCCTCAAACTCCTCATACTCCTCATATACCTAGTTCCAACTTTCCATCCCTCCCAGCTGTGTATCTTTTATCTCTATGTCTCAAGATACACACACACACACACACACACACACACACACACAAATAAAAACCAAACCAAACAAACAAAAACCTGGATAAACAAAAGATACCAAGAAAAACAATGCAAAGAGCACACAAACAAACCCACATACTCCCAAATAAAACAAAACAAAACAAAAATCTCCAAATCATAGAGTACATTTTGTGTTGGCCAACTCTTCCTGGCACAAGTCCTGTGGTGGAATATGGTTGGTATACCCAGTTACACTCCATCGAAGAATACTAATTTTCACTTTTCCAATAAGTCTCATTTGCAAATAGCTTATTGGTTAGGGGTGGGTCCTTAGTCTCCTTTCTTTTCAGTACTGATGTTTTGTCAGGTTTGGACCTCTGTGACGCCACAGTCTCTGTGAGGTCCTATGTATATTAGTCTTATTGCATCTGCAAGAGACTATTTTCTTTTTAGTCATCACCACCTATGACTCTTCCAGTCTTTCTACCTCCTCTTCTGCATAGATCCTTGAGCCCTGAGGGGAGGGGTTTGATGAACAAAGTCTTTCAGTCTGCACGTTATCCAGTTGTGAGACTAGATGTTAGTTATCATCTACTGCAAAAAAACTCCTTTGATGAAAGTTGAATGATATTCTGATTTATGATATAGTAATATGTGATTAAGAGTCATTTAATTGCTATATCATTTTAGCAGAGTAATAGTAGTATGTTTTCTCCTGAGGCCCATGATTACCCTTTCAGGTTCTTGGCCTCTTTAGAAGTGTCCTTTTCCTGTCTGAGCTCCATTCCATAGAGTGAACCTTAAATTAAAAAGTTGTCAGTTATTCTCATAATATTTTTGCACCTATTGCATTAAAATATCTTGAAGGCAGGTAAGTATAGTAGGACTGAAGCTTGCGGCTGGGTAATATTGAAGACTATTTTTCTCCTGTGGTAAAATGCAAAGTATTTCCCAACACCCTGAATGCTAGTCAAAAAGGGTGAAGCTTCTAACAGAATATCAACTCAAATTCTCCACATTTGATGATATAAGTCATCTTTAGCAATAGAACCTTATTGTTAGGTTTTGGAGGGTAACCAATGTCCTTGGCAATAACCTATGATGGTAGGGTTTTTGTATATGATTTCACTTTGAACAACCATTCAGTAAGAAATAGACAATTTCTGACACTGAAGGTTTTACTTGATGGGATAAAATATCTAGTTGGGTCATTGTGGTGGAATGTTCTCTGTATGCAGTAAATAAAAGACAATTTTGGCCTATGTAGAGCACCGCAGAAGTGGGTGGAGAATCAGAAGACAGACAGGTAGAAGGAGAGTGGAGTAAGTCAGTCTCTATCCAACCCCCGAAGAATAAACATGTAAGGAATCCAGGTGAGACACGGGCCAGGACACATGGCAGACAGATTAATAGAAATGGGTTGATTTAAGATGAAACAGCCACCTAGTAATGTGCATGAGACATGGGCCAAACAGAAAGAAGTTAATATAAGTGTCTGATTCATTTCTTTGGGGACAAAAGCTGCTGCGGGCCAGGTCTGAAACCTCTGGACCCAAAAGGGGCCCAGAAACCTTTTATAACAGGTCATTATTTTTAATATTTTTTAAAAGTAATAAATGTTAGAATAATTATACCTGTTGTGTCTTCTTTATATGTGATTTCTTATTTACTTTTTTTTCCTTCCTTCTTTATTTTGTATTTATCAAAAAAAAAAACACAGTAAAAAGAATTTAAAATGTGGAAGAGTTAACAATAACTATACAGAGGATAGGAATGATAAGCATGGCTTATCAAGGGAAGAAATACAAATAAGATTGCTACACCTATATTTTCTTTGTGTTCATCTTTCCCTCTGAATTTTTTTTCCATCCCTGTATATCCTTATTCAAGGTCTCTTCCCCCTCCCAACACATCTGGTCATTTTTTTCCTCTGCAACTCCCCATCCCCTCCCTGGGCAGGGAGCAGACAG
>PVIH01000035.1:0-56961 GCA_004025045.1 Sigmodon hispidus
CCTACTTTTGGGAGTGGAGAAGCATGCTCCACCCCATCCCTCTTTCCTCTGCCTACTTTTGGGAGTGGAGAAGCGTGCTCCACTCCATCCCTCTTTCCTCTGCCTACTTTTGGGAGTGGAGAAGCACGCCCCACTCCATCCCTCTTTCCTCTGCCTACTTTTGGGAGTGGAGAAGCGTGCTCCACTCCATCCCTCTTTCCTCTGCCTACTTTTGGGAGTGGAGAAGCATGCTCCACCCCATCCCTCTTTCCTCTGCCTACTTTCAGTTTTGTCACAGTATGAGCTGCTGTGCTCTGACTGGCAGGTATTGGTGTGCTCTTCTTGGCATTTTAATCCTTTTCATCTTCTGAAGCCTCTTGTGTCTGTCACATTTATATTCTTCACAAAATTTGGAAAATACGTGGTCATTTTTTGAACATTTTTTCCTGTTCTTTCGTTTCTCCCTTTTCTGAAGACCACAATTTATATGTCTCCTATCACCTCGCTGGTCTCATTATTTTTCTTAGCTTTTTATATCTGTTTGGAAGCTTCACATGAGATAGATTCTGTTGCTGGGCCTCCAAGCATATTTTATACGTCACTGTAGAACTCTGTCCTCTGGGCATGATATGGACTCTGACACTCTAGAAATCCGAGCAGCTGTGATCACTTACAAGAAACTCTCATGGGGTCCAGCCTATGTCACATCCTCATAGCAGAAGATGTCACCAGACCGCCCCCAACCTGAGATTCCAACCACTCACATGCCGTCCTGACTCCTCACCAGGCACATGAAGTAGATGCTCGTGTCTAGACTGACCGGTGACGGGACTCCAGTGATACACTGTTTTCATGTATTATCATGGATGCAGTTTGAAACTTTTTGGTGATGTAGATATCCCTGAGCCATCTATGAACCTGTAAAATGTCAACCTTCTCCCATGACCCTTTGCATAATTCAGATAAGTTTACGGTTCATCAGGATGTACATGGACAAGGAATTCCTTGTTCTATTGGTGCCCGCCCGACCTGAGGTTAAGAGATATTCTCAAGTCTCCCCAGAAGGAGCTATGCAGCAGTTCTGTCTACCCTGTCATTAACCCTTCCATCAAGTAAGACACAGGATAATGACTCCGTCTTTGTATATTGTCCTCTCTCCTCCTTGCACTCATATTTCACTTTTTACCAGTTCAACATACCCAGTATTTTTATGGCCATGTTTTCAGGTCCTTGCTAATTGTTTTACTCTGTCATTTGGAGCTTGTGATATCGATTAATTTTTCCCCTGCACTTCATATGTGTGGCAATTTAAAAAAAAAAAAAACAGATGCTAAGCACTGTGAATTTTGCATTAAGTGCTGACTTTAATTCTTAAAAAAAAAAAATGCCTCCCATTGTTCTAATAGGAACTAAATCTTTTGTAGATTAGTTTAAGTCTTGTGGTGATTTCTCTAGAGCTTTTTAGTGAGTGTCTACCCAATATGGGGCTATTTACACCCCACCACTAACAGTTGAGTTTCTGTACTCTCACTGGGAGAAACTCAAATTACTTCTGGCCCTATGTGTGAATGGTTCAGCATGCATAAAACCAAATAATGTTTCTTTGCCGGGAGTCTCATTTTTCTTAAGGGGACCCAAAGCATGTTCCGGAACTCCTTCCTTTCGGAGGGAACACTCCCCTCACTGTTCCCTCTCACAGCCTAGCTGTCCCAGCTCACCTGAACTCGACCCTCTCTCGACACACAGCAGCAAAACCTAGCCTCTATTTGCTTCTCACTCTTTGCATCAAAGTTTAAAAGCTGCCTGGAAGAAGCAGGCCAGGACCATCTCCTGGCTCACATCATGTGTCACTTACTGAGGTCACAGTCCTTCAGGAGGGGTCCTATTCTTTCTTGTGGCCATAAAGTCTGTGTGGGTGTTTCTGCTTTAAAAAGCACCACTATATATTTTAAGTGCCCATCATTTACATATAACTCTATATAGCATGAGACAGTTTCCAAAACACAAACTCAAATAAAGAATTGTACAAATTACCTAACAGTGTTGTGTGGTATTTGTTGTGAATCTTTCTCTGGCCCTCCGGCCAGCTCCCACATAATGACACAGAGACTTATTAATTATGAAAGCTTGGCCAATTCCTTACGCTTGTTCTAACTAGCTCTATGACTTCAATTAACCCATATCTGTCGATCTACATTCTTTTGTGAGGCTCAGTTACCTTTACTTTTGCATCGCCACACCAAGGGGCATGATTGATTCTGTTACATTCCAGGTGAATGCAAGCTTTGGAAATCCTTACAGAGACTGCTGAATTAAACCAGCCTATATACTATAGGAGGAAAGTTGGGAGATGTGTTGCACTGGAGGAAGGTTGTGCTTTTGTTTCCACGGGAAATGAAAAGCTACAATTTTCTTCGAGTTAATAAAGAACAAATTTGACTGGGGGGAGACTTTCTGAGGGTCCTGGCTACACACATGAGGGTGAAAGCCAGAAATGAGCACTGGACAAGTGGCATGTATGTTGACCCCTCTACATGAGAACAGCTCTGAGACTGAATGAGGCAGGATCAATCTTGTTGGCTACGGAATCCTCATGGTTATAACATTGTTTGCTTATACAGTTCAAACTGACTTATAAAGTTGTCAGATGTCTTTTATCTGCTCAAACATAAGTCATCCTTAGCTGACTTGTATACACAGCACATTCCGTACTTGTATTAATATAGATATGTATGTTACCTTTAAGTTTTTATGTTTTCAAAAAAAATCAAACATGAATAAGGCAAGACAAGTAGCCCAAATGAACCAGCATCCCAGAATGCCTCAGTTACAATTTCCTCAAAATTCTATATCCAGAACAACTTCAAAGCTACTAGGTGAGAAGGTCCAGCCTCACAGACTACTCTAGCCAAGGCTTCAGATAAGCCCTATACTTTCCCATAACACCGAGACTTGACAACAAATGATACAGCTCTCCCAGGTCTTGACCATTACTCAATTTTTCTCAGGATCCCCCAAAGACGCCAATACCCCCAGACAACATAAAGCAGTCTAGAGAACACAACACTCACATTCCCAAGAAGTGGGATGGGTGGGTTTTGGTCATTCAGTTGGTTGAGGAAGTTTCTCATCATTTAGGGGTTTTGGTCACAAATTGTTACTGGTCATGATCAGAGAGAAAGCTAAGCAAAGGAGATTATATTCAAGAATCTCATTCTGAAGGTAAAAAGGAGATATAATATAAAAATGATGCGATAAAAGGATAGGATGTTGAGTCTACTTTTGAACAACCACTAGTCTCAAATATTTTACGCTGGTATGGATTCTTGTATAACAATACAGATTTAAAGTTACTTTTGTATACTGTGTGTGTGTATATATTCTTTTTTAAGATGTTGTGTCTGTGCATCTCATTTAATAATGTAATGTAAATTTCTAGGCCTTAAAAGCTATTATTACAAACTATTTAAAGAAATGTAGGTTAGTAGTTAGCCATTTATAACAATCAAATTTGTGACCTTGCCTCAACTGCTGACATTATGCTGTCCAAACAAGACAAGCAGAACACAAAAGAAAGTGACCACCTAACTTTGCCAAGAAAAGGTAGGGCAATCCTTTAAAAATTTCTATTTCACAGAAATGTCTGTCAGATATTTTGGTCCATAGATCAAAAGTAGATGCCCCAACATTACAGAAGAACCTTGGGATGACTGTCCAGGCAGCCACTCTGTCATTTCTTTGTTTTAAAAGTTGCTTTTACTGCACTTCCTGCTTACTCAAGTAATATTTTACCCTTCTTCAGTCTCTGATGGAGTTAAAGACTAGATAGTTATAGCTGCAGTTTTCCTTGTTATAAAATTCAGAAGAAAAAAAACTCACATAAGAGATGTAAAGTTTATAAGGCAGAAAAACATAAAAGCTTAAGTTATTTATCTGAAAAGATGTTTTAAGGTCTAAAAAGATATTTTTAGGATGGTAATACAAGTTACAATAAAATAGTCTAGGTATAAGACTGAATTTATGATAGGATAAGTAGCAGTCTTTTCTCCAAATATGCCAAATGAAGATGAACTGGACATTGTGAAAGTGATTCTTCCTTGAGGATTGTTCTTATTGTTTATAGCTTTACTATGTTAGAGTTAAAACTTTTTCTTTTATTAAGTCAAAAAGAGGAAAATGTTTTGGGAAAATTTTTTTGTACACTGTGAAGACAGGTCACTCTGATTGGTTTAATAAAAAGCCAAACAGCCAATAGCTAGGCAGGATTCCCAGGCACAGAGGACCTGGAAGAAGAAGGGCAGAGTGGCAGAGTATTACAAAGATGCATGGGTACTACAGAGTGAAAGTCTCTTCCACCTTTGCTCTAGCATAGTCTTAATACAAAACAGCCAGAAATAGGAAAGTCATATTAATCAAAATTACTTTTTATAACTTTAAGACTAAGGCTATAGTTTATATACTATTTTACTGAATTATATAATTGATCTAAGCAACTTAAATAAGATGTACTTTCATAATAAATTATTAAATTCTCTGTTTGCAACCCTTAGAAAATCTCCATGTATTCCAGGGTAGCCATCTCCAGTTAGAAGATTCCTCAAGTACTGTGGACTATCTCCCAGAAACCAACGCTGCAGTGTCCAATGAATAAGACTGTGTCCAGTATTGGAGTCCCTAGACTTGCCTCCAGCTTTGTCACTGTGTGTGTTCCAGAAGAGAAGATTTGCTGCCTTTGCCCAGGACTTTTCACTGTATCCAAGCAAGGAATTATCTGCCTTTACATGGACTGTGCAGAAGCAAAATGATATCTGGCTATCAATCATAATCCTCATTTCAGCTGATAGGAAAGTCAGTAATAGAATTTAGGTCTTCTGATTCTTCACCTAGAGTCTGGATGGATGCCTACCTAAGCCCAGTAAATACATGTTCCTCCATTCACTGTATAGAGTCAGTTCTACAAAGGACTAGACAGAAATGTCATGGCTCCTGACAGCTTGGCTCATAAAATCTTCCCATATAGCCCTTCTCTGTGATTTTTTTTCTACCTCAATCGAGTGAGAGAGATATCATCTCAAGAGTGAACTCAGAAGTTGTGTTTTGGTGTAGGCTGGAGAATAAAAAGGTCACTCTTTTGCCCTAATAATTGTTTGACCAGTACTTCATTATAAGCAAGATATAAACCTAAATTACACTTTCATCTTGGATCCCATTTTTCATAACAGTAAACTGACCTTTATTGGTAGGCAGGCTTTTGTCACACATCACCTTCCTCACTTTGATATGTTGAGTCACTGAGCCCTGTGTGAGTGGAATAGTTCTAGTGTATCATGATAATTTAATATATCAACTCAATTGGACAATGGATGTCCAGATAGTTTAATGTTATTCTGGGGAGAGGCTCAGTGGTTAAGAGCACTGATTATTCTTCCAGAAGATTCAGGTTCAATTCCCAGGACCCACATGTCAACTCACTAACATCTGTAACTTCAGTTCCAGAGGATCTGACACCCTCTTCTGGTCTCCAAGGGCACTAGCCATGCACCTGATGCACAGATAGGAAGGCAAAACACACATACACATAAAATAGTTTTAAAAATATTATTTCAGTGCATCTCTGACTTGGTAGAGCAGATTACCCTCCCTGATGATGGTAGGCTTCATTTAAGCCTGAATGGGATCCCTAAACAGAACCAAAGGCCAGCACACAGCCTCTCCCTTAAGACTTTAACTCTTTGTGTCAGTGGCCCTGGCTCCCAACTAAAGATCTGTGGATGTCCCGGCTTCCATAACCACATGAAGTAATCCCTTAGAGTATTTCTCCAACCCCACAGCCCCACAAATGTGGAGGAGGGAGGGGAATGGAAGGGAGGGAGGGGGGTGGGGACAGAAGAAAGGAAAGAGGGATACCTAAGGATGACAATTTGGATTTGAACTAGAAGTTTGCACAGGATAACAGGCACAACATGAGAGTCTTGTCTCCTAAGTGTTAGAATACACAAGAAAGTGCCAACAGCATCTGTCACCTAATTATTTAAGCTAGTGATAGCATAGTATCCTAGGAAACAAATGCCTGCTGTCTCCAGTGGACATCTGAACACCATCTTGGAAAGTAGATTTACAAAATCTAAACATTACTTCACAGTTTGAGGTGAAGGCGGAGGGAAAGGAGAGAAGTTATTTGAAAACCAGGATCAAATACAGCATCTTCAGACTTAGGGAGGAGAAAGGAATCTCAGGCAGAGGAACTAGGCAGTAACTTTTAAACAATATCACACAGGTTGAGAGTCAAATGGAGCTCTGCGTTTGGCTATGTCACGCTAATCTAACCATAGTTTCTTCATTTACAAACAGAATCCACCACGCTCACCCAGCAGAGGTGGTAACTGGGCTGAAAGACAATTGAAGGTACATAGCATGGCAATGACTGTATAAATTTCAGTTCCTTTCTTGCAACTCAGCTGGAATCAGAAGCCAAGCTTCCTCTTTTCCCAGCTCTGTATCTCTCCATCAGGACCATTCTCCCTCTCCAGCTCCCAGGGCCCACCGGCAACAGGCTATGAAGCCCATCCGGGTATCCTGGGCGCTGAGACAGTAAAATAAAAATATAGCACTAATAACATCTGTACGGTGTTCTGGCTTTGTTCATTTGATATATAGTCATTAAAAAGTTTACAAAACACTTGCTCCCTGTGGCTAGCTGTGGTAATATCATACAGAAAACACAGCGTGATTCAGAGTTTAATTCTTAACTCCAAATCTTATGCCTCTTTAGTCTGCACCTTGGTTCCTCAGTTATAAATCAAAGGACTGAAATCTTATAATGGAGCAGAGATTATCACTGAGCCTAAAATCTTGCTTGCTCACTAGTGTCTCACCAAGAGCGTCATCCTCCCTAATCCTGACTCGTGGTTCTTACTCCTGTGATCCTGTGTGCACAGGCAAAGCTGCAAGAAATGCAGTGTGTTTGTATTCAAGGTTTCAGGATTAATTAGTTCTGAAGAAAGGATGAACTACCTTGCTTTTAAAAACTGCACATGGCCATTTGAAAGCCAACATGCATTGTTGTCTGCACAAGTCTAAATGTGATTAAGATACAAAAAAAATAAAGACAAGACAGCATCTGGGCTTAATTAACATTACAGAAAAAAACTGAAATAAGAAAATAAAATGCTCTGAAAGAAAGAGGAGTAATTCCCGACCCATCCATAATGTCTATTTATTTGAGAAACATTTTTGGAGAACAGAAAAAACCATGAGGTGGTAATTTCACAGACAATCACTAAAATGAAGAAAATTCCATATTTCTTGCAGCTTCAGATATTAGCACTTATAACTCCTATATGGCTATCCTTCAAAGGCAAGTTCAAGCTGAGACTGATAAACTACTCTTAATGTTAAGCTGGATCCTTTTTAACGGAATCATTCTGTAAATAAATACGAACTTATTGAACACTTTGAGTGTTTATTGGCTACTTTAGTGCACAGCGCAGTTAGCTGTAGGGCTTGAGGCCCAGTGGTGATAAACAGTACAAAAGGTCATCATTGCAATGGCGTCTTCCTCTCAGGCTGCTTCAGGGAAATGCTATGAACTAGTAACTCAGGGAGTAAGAGCCAAAGTCAGGAGATAGCAGGCCGGGAGAAAGGGAAAGGAACCACAGAGAGGAGGCAGGGATATTTGCTCTGGAGGGACAAAGGACTGCCTCTGGATAGAGAGAAAACAGATGTGGCCATAGGCAAATGGCAGTTTATAAAGGTGAAGGGGAAACCCCATGTTAGGATGAGGTGTTAAATTTTAATTGGGCATGTTAATTAAGTGAACCAGAAGGGAGATTTTTGATTGCTGGACTTCAGTACTTTGCTAGCTGGACCTTGACAGTCATCTGCCAAGGATTGACCAAATAAGGGAATAGACCTTGGTGGTTAGATTCAGGAATGTAATCTAATAGTTTTTAGCAAGGGAGAGGGAATAAGCTGGTCAGAGTCTAAGATTTAATTAGCCCCCAATAGCCCCACCTTTAAATGCATTGGGGATTGAGTTTTAATACATGCATTTTTGGAAGACACAAACAGTTCATCTGTAACCCATAGAAACCATAGTGTAGTGGCAAATTTACCTCTTACCCTAGAATTATCTACATAAAGACTCCAACTAGAACTGCTGTTTGAAACATGTAGTATGCTATACTTCCAGATATTTTTTAATAAAGGCAATATTGCTCATTTTGAAAAAATGTCCATTGCACTTGTATCTAGTTACAGATGACAACCATGCATGTCAGAAGAGACATGGAACAGCCAATGAATGACAACTGATACAGATCATGGCCTCACCGTTGCTTTGCTCATCAGGATGGACAATGCAGGAATCTTGAAAATTCCCCAAACCTCTGCAGTGGTGAAACAGCCCAGCAGAGACTTCCTGGTTTCTTATAAATCCCCTTCTATGCTAAGACAACCATAGAACACTCCCTCATTGTAGACCAGAACGCTTTAGGAACTGAGGTTGAGACCCACACCTCCCCACCTCACATCTTCAGTGTTCTGGCTGCTGACCAGCTTCCATGGCAGTGGAAACATGAGTAAAATAACCACATGACTTACTGAGTCAGCGCCCTTCTCCCACAAACCAGTCATCCCAAGGAAACATGTTAACTCAGACTAAGCCTCAGAACCTAAAAGAACATGGCATACTGATAATCACAATATGAATGAACAGGATTCAGTCATTCATTGTTCACATGACTTCTCTCTCTCTCTCTCTCTCTCTCTCTCTCTCTCTCTCTCTCTCTCTCTCTCTCTTCCCCTCTCTTCTTCTCTATCTAGCACACAGGAGAGTCCTGAAGCCAGATGAACTAAAGATGAAGCACTTACAACCCAAGGCTGTCCTCCGGCCGCTGACGTCTCTCTCCCCCTGGAGCTGGCAATGGCAGGCTGTCAAGTGAACACATCATGACCTCCTCCCACTGTCTTAGGCCTCACACTGCAGCTTTACCAAGATAAAGTAATAACTATGTGTCAATCAGGCTGTTTTAAATGAGCTCTGTGTAATGTCTGTCAAGGCCCCTCCACGCCAGTTCCTGCCAGAACTCACTCACTAGCACACGAGGGCTGACCGGGAGCTTGGGCAGAGCCCCTCACTGGATTTCCTGGTGGGTAGTTTTCTCATTTCTGTGGCTCTTCACATTTGGAAAATGCATTATGACCACTTTAATTACAAGACTTAGGGTACTTTGATCCTCATAACAAGCTACAAAATAAATCTAAATTATAAATGAGAAAGTCTTTCCTAACAGCATGTGGCAGGACTGGTGACTAACGGCTGGGCTCTAACAGATAAAGTGTTGTCAGTGTACGGTATGGGGGAGGGTGGGGCAGAGGTTATCAGAGGTATCTACTGTGAATGCCTTTTGCTCCTCCTCAAAAAACCCCCTCTTATGTCCAGCATTTGGCAAACATTGTAGAGCTTGAGAGAAACCGGTGGTTTATCTCACATAGCACCCTAGGCAAAGTTCAGGATGTTGTTAAATCCCGCTGAGTACAAATCCTGAAAAAAAAGGACTCCTAGGATAATCCTAACAACATTATGCAAAATGGATTTCCCTGCATGGCCTGGCAAGGGGAGGCCTAGAGGTGGGGTTTGGAGACCCAGCCAAGGGGGCTGTAATATTTCACTGCTCTGGGATGCTTCGCTGTCACTCTCATACATAACCCCACACAGCCACTGAGTTCAGTGGGTGACAGCAGAATTGGAGGCAGTCCCAGAAAACCATTCAAAGGAGCTGGGAGTGGTCGCAGACTCGGCTGACAAATGTTCCGTTAACTATATGCTGGGACAGCTCATGGGAGAACGACAAATGTCTCTAGAATCTGGGTATCAAGTTTGGGGCCTCTTCCAACTGAAGAGGCTGACTGAAGCCAAAGTGCAAAAATACAGAGAGGAACCTGACTAAACAGCTAGACTCTCCATGTGGCACTGTTTGCATCTCCTGAGGTCCAAAGAGACTGTGTGAACAGTAATTCATACTTGAGAAGTTTCTTGGAGATCTGTCCAAGAGGGCTGACTCACCAAGAGTCTGTACAATCAACCTCCAGGAGCAGGTGCTCAGGATAAAACCAAAAAATAACACAGAAAGGCCCCAGGGAAGGCGGAACCACAGCCCAGAGGAGAAGACATGTGTCACATGGTGTCAAAGGCCAAGAAGGAGCTGGAGCCCACACAAGCATCACCCAGCAAACCCTTTCCCTACTTAGAAGTCCTCTTCTTAGATCCTGGGGAGCCCAGGGGGAGCCCAGGAAACAAAAAGGATGGGAAGAGAATGAACAAGAGCTCTGCCGTTGTACTTTCCCGACGTTGTTTGGTAACTCTGACCAAGAGACCTAAGGCAAACAAGGGTTTCACTTCAGCTTCCCGGTCACAATCCATCACTGAAGGAAGTCAGGGCAAGAAGTCAAGCAGCAACTTTGGCAGAAGCTACAAAGGAACACTGTTTACTCACGTAAACACATTTGTAATCAGCTAGCTTAGGCAGCCCAAGATTAACTGCTCAGGAAATGGTGCTGTCCACTAGGCCATCCTCCGTCCATTAACAACACAGGCAAGACCCTCCCAGACATTCCCATAGGCCCATCTGACCTAGGGAGCCTCAGTATCAGCTTTCCTGTCAGGTATGTCAGCTGACCGAGCAGCTAGCGAGGACACTACTCTAGTCATGCCTCAGGAGACCAAGTGTAACGGCCTCTTCTGCAGCCATTCACTCTCCTCTGGGCCTAACCTGGGACTCACGTGCCTTCTCAGGGCTCGGCTGGACTGGCTCCTGAGAGATGAGAAAGTGACTCCTGGACAGTGAGCGGCAGAAGAGGTGGCTGAGCTCTGATGGCACCAGTACCAACTGCTTCTCCACTCATGAGGAGTAAGAACACTGTCAGCAGAGCAGTAATAAGGCCTCAGTGGAGAGCAGTCATGCTTGAGCCAGGAGAGCAAGGAAGAAAGGGGGCTGCAACTAAGCTGTAAGAGGCTCATGAGAGGGGCATCCATGACCAAAGATCAAAGGGTCTTCCCCATGCTGAATGTGAATGTCTCCAGCCTGGATCCCCTGCCATGCGCTCCTTCCTGGAGATTTGCAGTGGACAACCACAGATGGGAGAGTAGGAATGGGAAGGGTTAATGTGCGGATACCCAGATGTGCAAACATCTGCCTTAACTTGCCTCAAGTTTTTTGTTTCATCCAGGGCTCCTTGGTCCAGATAAATCTCTCCCTCCCCCGGTCTCACATCTGCTTATAAAATAATTACTAGGGGCTGGAGAGATGGCTCAGCGGTTAAGAGCACTGCCTGCTCTTGCAGAGGACCCAGGTTCAATTTCCAGCACCCACATGGCAGCTAACAACTGTCTGTAGTTCCAGTTCCAGGCAAACACCAAGGCAAATACATAAAGTTTAAAAATAATAATAATTACTCAAAGACTTACATTAATCATAAATTGTTTGGCCTATGGCACAGGCTCATTATCAACTAGTTCTTTTTCTTTTTTTTTTAGAAAGATTTATTCATCATGTATATAGAGTTATGCCTGCATGTATTCCTGCATGCCAGAAGAGAACATCAGATCTCATTACAGATGGTTGTGAGCCACCATGTGGTTGCTGGGAATTGAACTCAGGACCTCTGGAAGAACAGCCAGTGCTTTTAACCTCTGAGCCATCTCTCCAGCCCATCAACTAGTTCTTATAACTTAACTCAGCCCATTTCTATTAATCTATTGTATTGCCAGGTGTTCAGTGGCTTTACCTGTGTTCTATTACATTTTGCTTTTTGGGCAGCCACATGTAGCATCTTTGACTCCTCCTTACTTCATCTTTTATTTCTGTTTAGATTTCCCACCTGCTTCTAAGCTGCCTTGCCATAGGACAAAACAATTTCCCATTAATCAGTGGTAATAAAAGCATATTCACAGAATACAGGAAGATATCCCACATCACTTCCCCTTTTCTGTCTAACATAGCAAAATTACATATAAGAAAACGGTTGTCAGGGGCTGGAGAAATGGCTCAGCGGTTAAGAGAACAGATTGTTCTTCCGGGGGACCGGGGTTCAATTCCCAGCACCCACATGGCAGCTCACAACTGTCTGTAATTCCAGTTCCCAGTTCCAGGCAAACACCAAGGCAAATAAATAAAAATAAATAAAGGGTTTGTTTTAAAAAAGAAAACAGTTATCAAGCAAGATACTACAATTATAATATTAGTTAATAAAGAAACTGTTTTGTCAAAGCAACTTAGAGGCAAGCAAAAAATCCAAACAAAGATTTAAAAAAAAAAAAGAGGTAGAGTTATGACAGATGCTACAGGCTGTCACCCAAAATACAAGATGCAATGAAACACAAGTAAAGCCACACAATACATGACGATATATAGATTAATAAGAATAGGTCAAATTATAAGAACTAGATGATAAGGAGCCTGAGCCATAGGCCAAACAGGTTGTAATTAATATAAGCCTCTAAATAATTATTTTATAAGCAGCTGCAAGACTGGGGGTAGGAGAGATTTTGTCCTGTGGGCCCAAACAGGACAGAAAAACTTCTGGCTACATCAACTCCCTCAAATTCAAGGGTGACTGGGGAAGAAACCTGTCTCCCAGAGTAAATGGCACACCAACCATTTCCACCAAGAGGACATGGTATATAAAGTTCTTCACCAGTGTGAGCTTTCAATTCACATTGTCAGGACTCCACAGCACAAAACTGCCATCCCTTGGTTTCCAGAGGGATGTCATTTCCATGCATAACTGTGACAGATAAAAAAAAAAAAAAAAAAAAAAAAAAAAAAAAAAAAAAAAAAAAAAAAAAAAAAAAAAAAAAAAAAAAAAAAAAAAAAAAAAAAAAAAAAAAAAAAAAAAAAAAAAAAAAAAAAAAAAAAAAAAAAAAAAA
Source organism: Sigmodon hispidus (assembly GCA_004025045.1). Classification (NCBI taxonomy): domain Eukaryota; kingdom Metazoa; phylum Chordata; class Mammalia; order Rodentia; family Cricetidae; genus Sigmodon; species Sigmodon hispidus. Next base: position 12,908 of record PVIH01000035.1, read on the forward strand.
AAAAAAAAAAAAAAAAAAAAAAAAAAAAAAAAAAAAAAAAAAAAAAAAAGCTCATTTGGAAATCTTTCCTTGATGCAACAGAGAAGAGCAATTTAAAGATCATGGAAGCCGAGAAGAGGGTCAGAACACTTGCTGCATAAGGATGAGTTCAAATCCCACCACACATGTAAAAACTTAGGCATAACCAAGTATGCCTGTAATCCCAGCAGCGCAGGGCCAGAACAGGTGACCACTGGGGCTTTCTGTCTGTCAATCGAGCTCCAAGTTCATCCAAATAGTGCAAGACACCCAACATCTTCCTCTGGTCTCCACATGCACACATGGGTTTTCATACCTGCACACACACACACACACATATATCACACATATGCATACACACTCACACATATAGATGATGGAAGAACTTCATGACAGAAACATAGGGGAACCCAAGCAGGAGAGTTTACTCCTCTGTCCACCTACCAACCCACCAAGGGTTTAGACTTCCCCCTCCCACTTCCCTCCACACAAGACACTGAAAGGACCCACCATGAGAGTCCAGCATTCCTTCTCTTGCCTTATCCTTCTCAAGTATGCACCATTCATCCAGAACCTTGACAGTCCAGTCTTGACATGTCGATCCACAGTAGCATGCTTTCCATATGTGATAACCTCTTAGATAGCCATGGGAGCTGTCCAAGAATCTAAACCCTTGTCTTAGGTAGATATGGTGGCTCACGCCTATACTCCCAGAACTTGGGAGATTAAGACAGGAGGATCGCCAAAGTTTGATATCAGCCTTGGCCACATAGGGAGTTCATAGACAACCTGGTTACAGAGTGACACCTTGTGTCAAGGGAAAAAAGGCCTTGTCTCAATAGATACAAAGACTTTGGCAGTCAGTGTTCGTATCATGGATCTACTAATACAGAATGGCTAAAACGGGTCAAAGAACAAAAATAAGACCTTATCATCTTCATTTTAAAGTAAGAGTAAGGGGGCTAAAGAGATGGCATAATGGTTCAGAACACTGGATGCTCTTCCAGAGGACCCAGGTTCAATTCCCTGCACCTACATGGCAGCTCACAACTGTCTGTAGCTCCAGTTCCAGGGAATCCACCCAACTGGGTCCATCCAATCCATCCAGATCCCCTGGCCTCTGTGTACACACAAACATTCAGGCACACACATACAAATTAAATAAATACATAAATATTTTCTAATTAAAGTAAGAGAAGGTATATATGTTCATCAGAATACTGCTGCCTCCTCTGTATAAAGTGTATCTGCAGCACTAGTGGTGCTCTGGCTCTCTTTGGGGGAATTCGAATAAAGAACTATTGTTCATCTCCAAAACTAACTGTTTGTGAGGGCCCAGAACACCTGACTTGTTTGCTTTTTATTCAATATGCAGATAACTGTATAGCAGAATCTATAAGCTCCTGCCCTACTTTAGTCAAATGGAAAGCAAAGCATAAGCTTCTTCCTTGTTCTCAGGTGGTCTGCAGACCCTTCCATGGCAGCTGTCAAAGCGTTGAGACATGAAGAACAGAGTGAGAGCACATGGATGATGATGGCAGATTGTAGCTGAGTCAGAAATCTCACCATCCTGCCACTGTGGTTGAGTGTGTGGTTGAGGGTTTGTGTGTATTCCTGTACCATTAAACAACAACTGTGCATTCTAAAGACAATCAGCAGATGGCATTTTCTACAAAATAAAGGCATTTTGCAAAAAAAAAAAATAAAAATCCAAAATAGGATAAGCACCTAGCATCACTGAAGGTAGTGTGGAGGGGAGAGCACGGCAAAGGCTCCTCCCATGTCAGCTCCATCTAACGCTGCCCATTGGAAGCTGACAAATGGGTCAGACAGGGTTCAAGCCTTGCCTGGTGGATCATAAGCTCTCTGTGCCACCCTCCTCTTCCCAGGGCATGTGACACAAGCTGGGAAATCAGCATACACCTAGTCCCTATGGAAATTTAGCAGCAGCATCTCTGAGGGCTGAGTTTATTTTGTGTTCCTCCAGAAAACACTACAACTGGTTAATGTATGTACTCAATTTAACAGTTGAACTTTATTTAGAATATGGCCCTGGACTTCCAGAACTAAGGAGTTCTATGCATCTGGTAAGGCCTCGGTGCTGGGTCATCCCAAGATGGCAGGCAGCAGGTAGGAGAGCACACAGTAGCCAACAGAAAGAGGAGGCCAAAGTTGCTTTTTTTGACAACCAGCTCCCAAAGAAGTAGATGATCTCGTTCCCACAATAAAGGCATTGATCCATTTAGGAGAAGGGACATAACAACCTAATCAGGTCTTATTAGGCCCCCTTCTCCCACACTATTGCACAGGGAATTAAATTTTCAGCAGATGAACTCTGAGGGATATATTCAAGCCACAGCAAGGATTCAAACTTAAAACCAGGTGACCACCAAGGTCAGTGCCAGGGCAGCTCTAACGCTACATCACTTTAAGGCTTTAGAGAAATGAAAACAACTCTCTTTATCAAAACACTGGATCATTCAGGCCTAGAGAACTTGGAGTCTAGGGCCTGTTCTCTTAGCAGCCTACGTGTAATCTCAGGACTAACAACTGATGAACCCATGTTTCTGTTTCCCCATATGGTTGCCAAAGAACCTTGAAATCTGTTTTCTGTCTTTCCCTGATAATGGCTTCACATGAGATCCATGCTAGTGTATATCCAGATGCTCTCTGACTAGTCTTACGACAGGGAAACCTAACTGTAATGCCTTCCTCAGGGGCTGCCCTCAATGGCTCTAAGTCAGTAACAGACACCACCACAGACTTACAGTTCTTTCTTTCTATAAAATCGCTCACAGTAATTGGAGTTGCTAAGTGCACAATGTGGGTTAGCATGGGACTTAAAGGCTGGTTCACTAGTTTGCTCAGGTCTGAGCAGGTCAGAGACAGGAGTAAAAGGAGGAATTGGATTTCAGCATTTATCTGACCACAGTCAGTGAAAGAACCAGCACATCCCCACGTGATATGGGAAAGCTCAGTTTGGCCAACACAGCATCATATCCAATATATAATGACAGTAACAACAACAGAGATGAGACCTTAGTGTTCTAACATAAGGACATACACCAGAGACTTGGAGGCTGACCCTCCCACAAACATCAGGAAGGCAGACCTCATGAGCTTTGAAGCTGCCTGCAACTGATACAACTCAGACTTAGGGATAAAATGTAGGGCATCTCTGAAGGTCTTGGGGAAAGGATGAGAATAAGGAAGAGGTTGACAAATCGGCAGGTAAACCAGGCCCAGGACAGTCAAAGGGCCAGTTCTGGGGAGTACAAAAGAGTCCGTGTTAGAACTAAGCAAAAGCTAGAGTATTCAAGCCAGAATAAGAGGAACAGAGGCATCCAGCTTCAGCTCAGGAAATAAGTCAGGAGAGGCCAGTACACATGATGCAGTGTATGGGGAGAGAACAGATCCCTCGCACAGAAGTGCAGCTGGACCTAAGACAATCTATCAGGTTGAGTAAATTCTGCAGATGACAAGATAATAATCAAGAAAAATTTCACAAAACAGTCCATTATTTGCACTACTCTGAATAAAAAGCCAGGACTGGTGATTCATACCTGAACTCCTACCACCCCTACGGTGGAGGCATGGGGATCACAAATTTGAGACCAGCTTGGACTGCATAGCCAGGCATTGTCTCAAAAGAAAAGGAAAGTCTATTATATAGAAAGATAGACTGACTACACATTCCTTGAAGGACTTTGTAATGAAGTAAGAGAAATGAAAAAATAGAATTGGGTCCAAATCTATGGCCTAGAGCAATTTTGTAATAGGCACTGATGCAGGAATATTTCATTTCAGTGATGCTTAATCAGGCTGGACCAATAGAATAAGATGCTGAAAATGAACAAAACACCATTTAGGACAAGTTACATCAACCCTGTGCAAGACACATACTGAGTGAACTCAGTAAGTCCCTGAGATTCTGCTGCTGACAGAAGCAGAGGAAGAATGTCCCTCACCGCCTCTGTCCCCCACTACAGTCTCCCAAAAATGATGACACAGGGGAAAAGCCATCGTTGGCATCGTCTCTCCTCCCATTCAGGACTGGGAAGGGAGGCAGTGATCTGAGGCTTCTGCAGTCTGGCACTTCTGTGTGCTCCACTAGAGACCATGCTTCCAAAGACATTCAAATTTGTCCTCAACATCCCACACCAATGACAGTTTTCAATCTTGGAATTAAAACTTTTACAGGGATAGCTACTGAGATACTTGAGTTTTTAATGGCTCCACTGAATATTTTAAGATGTTATGCAATATACTTAAGGAACACTTTGTGCAATATGATAGTTTAAAATGACTGAAATTCCATTCATCACATTCTGAATTTCAAAGTGCTCACCATTCATTCACATATTCACCCAACATCCACCCTCTGGGTAAGTTGTTCCAGATATTTGGCAAATAGTGATGGACAAAACCAAACCAAGTCAGTGTGTAATCTACACACTAATGGGAGTCAATAAAAAGAATCAATTCAAACAAAATACTAGAGAATTACCAGCATAACGCAGAGAAACAGCAGCAGAATGAGAAGTTGTTAGCGACTGGTAGAGAAAGGCCTCACTGAGTCCTCCTCCGATCGCACGTGACATGAGGACTGAGGGGCAGAAAGAGGACACTTCTAGGCACAGGGAAGTACTTAGGGAGCCGTTTAATGCATGCCAGGAACAGCAAGAACACTGAGCAGAAAAGAGGCCATACAGCTCACAACAGCCGGATGATGTCTGTGGTAGTTGTCCTTCAGGAGCTAGGGAGACCACTGACAGACTCTGGACAGAAATGACAGCACAAATGACCACTGGCCACTGAGGTTAGAAGAACCTGTAGGCAATAGTGAAACAAAGATGCCAGGCAGGAAACCATGGAAACAGTCAAGGCTAGAGGATGATGTGGTGAGATCCAAGTGCTAGAAGTAAAGGTAGGAACCGCTGGACTGATTCCAGATGTGGTTGAAAGATGCTCAACAAGCTTGTACGATGGGGATGGAGAAGTCCTAGAGGGGCCCAGTGACAACTCTGAGTGAAACAGCTTCCGGGACAAAAAGCAAATTTTGATTATAAACATTCTAAGTTAGATATTTAAGACAAGATGTTGGATAGAATATTAACTACTTTGCATTCAAGTAGAGGACAAAACTGGAGACGTAAACTTAGGATTTGTCAATATACACATAAAATTTCAGAAATGGAATTGGACCAAATCCCTGATGTCTATGGACTGAGCCTGGTAACCTTACAGAGGTCATACAAAGACATAACCACAGTGCTCTATAGCTCACTGTCGCTTTGTGATAAACTAACTTCCTGCCTGTGTATCTACAACAGTACATTTTCCCCCTTGGAAAAAAACTGGGAAAACAGTCCTAATCATTTTCTGTGTTCCTGTGGTTCAGACAGCTGGAAAATACTGACTCTGGCTCTAATGTGGTGGAGGAAGTGGAGAGACAGCGGAGGGGAAAACTGGCCAGTGAGGTTGGAAGAAGGACAGGTGAGAGATCAGATAACGTTAATGGTTCCCACGGGGGACAATGAGAATCTTTAACCACATTTCTCACATGGAGGTGTAGGGACCTTGACAAGTACAGCCTTGGGGATTGGTGACTGAATCACATTTAAGAGATGATGGTGGGCTAGGGAGATTGCTCAGGGCACAAGAATGAGGAGCTGAGTTTAGACCCCCAGTACACTGACTGACAAAAGCCATGTGTGGCCGTGTGCACCCATAACACCAGCACTGAGAGGCAGGGACAGGAGGGTTCCAGCAGCTTCCTGGCAAGCCAGTCTAGCCAATCAGTGAGTGATGAGTTCTGTCTCTGTCTCAAAAGTAAGAAGGGAAAAAATAGAATAGAGAGTCAACATCAACTCTTGGTTTCCACAAGTATACTGATGTATGTGTGTGCATGTGTGACAGACACACACACACACACACACCAGAAGAGAGGACAGGAAGAGTAAATCCTCTTAAGTGTGGCTAAAGAGTGTTTCAAAGTGTACCTAATTAACTAGAAAATGGGTAGCATTAGAAACATGTTCTCTAAATAAATTATTCTAATAAAATCAAACTTGTACTCGGCATATGCAACATGGGCCACTGTATAATGTTCATTGGCCAAAAGTGCATTAGAAGTCACAGATACGATCCAGTTCTGTCCAGGGTTTGTTCTTTGTTATTTGTTTGTTTCCTGAGACAAGGCTACACTCCGTAGCCCCATTTGGCCTAGAACTCAGTATGTGGACAACGCTGACCTAAAACCCAGAGATCCACCTGCATCCATCTACCTCTTGAGTGCTGGGACTGAAGGTGTGAGTCACCACAGTTAAGTATCCTTACACACATTCCATGGACAGAGCTTCAACTACTTGAAAGTTGTCAGGTTACAAAAAAATAGTCTATCGTCCTCAAGATCCTATGATTTGTTCATATGATTCATACAAATCACATAAATTCTCTGGAACCTTTTCTGTAGATCAGAAAGGATGGCATTAGAACGACTTGTTAAGAAAGCCTTAGAAACAAATACCGCTTGTTCTCTTGAGTGACTGACATATCACTGGGCTAACTGAGGCAATAACTGGAAAGTTTCAGGGGTTCACCGAGTTTAACAACGAAAAGAAAAATCACCTAAAAGAACAGAAAGCAGGACATAAGGTGCAGTCCTCTGGAGGACTCTGGTGTGCGCCCGTGGCACCGAGACGTTTTCTCAAAGCTTTCGGGTGCCAAAGGCATGACATCACATCTGCAAGAGCAGCCTGCACACATGGACTGTGTCACACACACCTTCACATGCATGGCTTCAACTTTTTCCACTCAAGTCATCCAAGAGCTTTGGATGTACTTGGTGATGGAGGGTGGATGCTAACCATGCTAAAGACATCTTTGCTTTTCATTTTGCGTGTGTTCTGAAAACAGCTGCTCAGATACCAAGATAGTTGGGAAAGGACTCCATTTTCAGGCGGACTGCAGGCTGACAGAGGTGGAAATGCTATTTTCCTGAAAACACTGCTAAGAGTGGTTCCAGCAATTTCTTGACCTCAAAACAAGTCAGTCTCCTTTTCCAAGCCCATCTGCTTTTCTAGCTTTAGTTCTAGCCTTACATTCTAATATGCAGCCCAGTCAGAAACAATAGCCCCACAATGCCAACAGAAACCAGACTGCAAATCTGAGATATTACGTCCACAGGATATGTAGAAATCAGATGGTGAATTCTAATCACAAACCTAATACTCCAAGATTCAACTCCAAGAAGTCAATCACTGGCCACATTCTGCAATCTATTTCCAGACTAGCTAAAGGACAAATAATTTATGTTTAAAAAAAAAAAAAAAACTTTAAAAAGGCATGACTTAAGTTGGCAAACATCAAGACTTCCAGTTGCTCTATTACCTCAGCTAAAAGCTTAAAATCCAGTCTATCCTAGAGGGGGAGACTCAAAAGCTAAAATGGCTAGCAAAGCTGCAGAGTACAGGAATGTTGTCAAGAACTTCGAGCTCATCTTTCACTCTGAGTCTGGGCGTCCCAGGAAGCTGTGCCATCAGCTACCACCCAGGGCTGCCTATCAATGGATGCAGCCAGTGTGCTTTGAAATAAAGGATAAGCCTTCCCTTCCCAGACTTTCACATGGAGTCGGCAGCTCCCTCTTCTGGAGCCATATTCTAGGCAGATGACCAGAGCAACAACCACAGAAAAGCAGAAATGAGGTTGCCAAGGAAACAAAAAGTTAATGAGACAATATTGAGGAAAGGAGCTGTATTATCTCATGCCTTAATAGTTCTCTAAGAGACTTATTTAAATTTGATACTAGACCAAGATTCAAATTTATTCTCTCAAAGGTCCATAAAGCTAACTTTGAACTAGAGTAAACTAGGCGATTTAACCAAAGACCTCTGGAAGGTCAATGATTATTTAAGGGCATTCGGATCAGCTCTGGACAAACCAATTTCTGGATCCTGTCTCAGTTCTAATTCAAAGTGCATATTTGGCTTCACCACGACACTGCATGCTATCTGAAAAAGGGCTGGGTATCCCAGAGTGCCCTGGTGAGGGGGAAGGCAGCTACTCTTTCCATTCTGGCTCAACTGTTCATGCCTAGGGAGAACAGAAAAGACATACTTGCCTCCAGAACCCACTTGTGGCAAAAATTCTATGACACAGAATGACACCTTGGCATGTCAGACTGTACAAGCCTAAGAAAGGGGAGGGGGAAGAAAGAGGGGCTGTTTTAAAAGAGGATCAAAAAACAAAAACATGTACACCAAATAACCTCTGCTGCCACCGGAGCATCTCCCAGGAGAGCTCTCTACCATCCCAAAGAGCTGACGAGCAGGCCAACAGCACACACTCTGGGACCCTCACTTGGCTGTGACCCTTCTAGCACTATTTGCTCTTGGTCAGCTCCAACATTTTCTTCTGACCAGGAGATGTGAACTCCGGATCCCCAGCACCCATGTAAAAGCTAGATGTGGCACCACAGGCCCATAATCCCTAGTACCAGGAGGATCCTGGGGCTTGCTGGCTGGCCAATCTGGTCAATTTTGGCAAAGAACAGAGGGACTAAAATCTGGTCTCCATACAGGGACACAAGAATGAGTCTCTCTCTCTCTCTCTCTCTCTCTCTCTCTCTCTCTCTCTCTCTCTCTCTCACACACACACACACACACACACACACACACACACACACACACTCCTCTGAGTTCCCTTCCCTGTTATTCATTTCTATTTTACAAACAGAAATAAAATTTGAGTAGGAGAAAAGACACCAAATTATCCCTTTTTGCATACAACACAATTTTCTAGAGGAAAAACTAAAGTGTCAGAGACAGAGGCAAGAAAGAGCCAGGGTGAAGAAAAAGCCTCCTTTTCAAAACAGCACAAGAGATAGCTACAGTGAGGCATGCCTTTCATCTAAGTGGTAGAGAAGCTGAGACAGAGGGATCTGGTGGAGTTCAAGTAACTCTACAGTAAATTTGAGGCTAACCTATGCTACACAAGACCTTAACTCAAAAAAGAAAAAAAAAAGCAAACAAAATTAGGAAGTTTATGGTTCTGTAGCTAATTAGGCCATGATAGATTGAAAATAGATTGTTGCAATATGTGAACACTTAGGGCACTGTGGAACCATCAGGAATTGATACAAGCTCACTGAGGAGGAGTAAATTCAAGCAGCTAATATCCTTCCTTCTTCCATAGCAGAATAAAGCCAGGATGTGAGACTGACATAGTGCAATTGCTCGTTTATGTGTATGTGTGGGAGTTCCGTGTGAGTGTGTGTGTGTGTGTGTGTGTGTGTGTGTGTGTGAGAGAGAGAGAGAGAGAGAGAGAGAGAGAGAGAGAGAGAGAGAGAGAGAGGCCAGAAGAGGGCGTCAGGAGCTGGGACTGCAGGAGATTGGCAGCTGCCTAAAACAGGTCCCTGGAGGAGCAGCAGGTGGTCTAATTGCTGAGCGAGCATCTCCCCAAACCCAAGCACGGGGTGCTCTGTAAGGGATTTTTTGAAAGTAGCTTTTTCTTTGGGTGAGGGAAAGTTAGGGTTCTATGATAATACTGACTCATTAGCTGTTAAATAATAACTAATTTTTACTTTTTAGTAGGCATTAATCCAGAGGGCAGAATCTAGTAACAAGCTATAGAACTTTAGATGAACCTTCTGGGAAGTTGTATTAGTCAGAATTTTCTAGAGGAACAGAATTGGTAGAATAGATGTGTATTTAGATAGATAGATAGATAGATAGACAGATAGATAGACTATACATATTTATTCTGATAAATCCATATATATTGCACATAATGTGGGTTTATATATGTGTGTGACATACATACATATATATATATATATAAATGGATTATAAAGTGGTTTATAGTCTGTAGTTCAGCTAGCCGACAATGACAGGAAGTGCAAGAATCTAGTAGTCAGTTGTTCAGTCCAGGAGACTGGATGTCTCAGGTGGTCTTCAGTATAGATGTTAGGGTCCTACAGGAGACTCCAATGCCAGAGAAGAATGGCTCAGCAGTACGGTATATGAACTTGCCAGCGAGAGAGTAAGGGTGAGCAGACAAAAAGCAAAAGCTTCTCTCTTCTTTTCCGCCAGCTGCCACAAGAAGGTATGGCCCAGAGTTTGAGTGGATCTTCCTCCCCCAAATCATCCAGTTAGTAAATCCCCAGGGGTGTGCCCAGCTGTTTGGTTGGGGACGGGGGTTGTTGTTGTTGTTGTGATTGTTTTTTTGTTGTTGTTGTTAATTCCAAAAGTAATCAAGCTGACAACCAAGAACAGCCATCATGGTGTTCTTACTCTTGAAGCTGCTTGTTTGGTTTGAGACATATAACAAGCTTTTAAAATGTTCTTTCTCTAGCAGAAAGGCCTTAGGAGCTAGTCTACTGCTCCATTCCCTGGAATAGGGCCTTGCATGTTAAAAAATAATAAATATTTTGGATAATAGAATCAGAATCTAAAAGATCTTTATAAAATAAAATGATTGATCTGATTAAAACCAGGTGAACTGGCAAAAAGGAAAAGGTCTTTAGAGCCAGGCAGATTCCTGTTTGAATCTTGGCTCTGCCACTTGACCAAGAAAAGGACAGCTGTGGTGAGCAGGGAACTGAGGAGGTGACAAGCCAATGGGTTTTTTTTTAAAGTGACATCTTACACAGCAGTACAGAGCTGACAAAGTACTAAGAAAAGAGCTGGCTTGAACTGCAGTGGAGGAACTGCCCAAATACCCTTCAAGAATAAAAGAATAATCAGACCTGAAGTTCCAGCTAAGCCTTTGAGAATGAAGTGGGCACCAGGTGGGACCTGGGACTGCCATGGGCAAACTAGATCTCTGTATGTGCAGCACATGGCAAAAGCACGAGACATTATAGACAGGTAAGGCATCCGATGGGTCAATAATTTCCTATTAAAACTTAAAATACATTTGGCAGCATTTCCAAGTGTTCATTCGTAAGTACTGTTGCATAAATTAGTACGTTTGCTGTACACAAAAGCATTAAGTATGAGAGGGCAGCAGGAAAGCTGCACGGAGATGCTCAGCACTCACTCCTCAGAGGAACCAAACAGCCGTGTATGTGGCTGCACACTGAGCTGAATGATCACAGGAGTTCACTGAGTGCCACAATAAAAAGAGAAAAACTGAGCCTGGAAATATGGCTACTCAGTAAAGTGGGGACCCAGTTTGATGCCCAGAACCCACATAAAAATTTTAATTAAAAAAAAAAACTGGGCATAACATAGCTCTAATGTAAATACTGGAGAGGTAGGTACAGAAGGCACCTTGGGGCTTAGGGACCAGTACAGACCAATCAGTGAGCTCCAGGTTTAATGGCAGACCTTGTCTCAAAAGATAAAGTGTGGAATGATTGGAGAAGACACCCAACATCAACCTCTGGACTACACGTACATGATACACGTTTAAAGAGAGAGAGAGAGAGAGAGAGAGAGAGAGAGAGAGAGAGAGAGAGAGAGAGAGAGACCCCTGAGACAGCAACATAACAAGGGAAATAAAATGTCCAAGACCAGCTTCCCAAATCCATAACCAGCATGTCCTCTGCAAGAATAAAGGCGAAAGAGTCTCAGGAAATTCTATTAGTACAAATGCCCGCGATCCTAGTCACTGCAAAGTCCCACAACCTTTATGGATGCACAGCCTAGGAGGATAAGAAACCTGAAATCTGCACAACATGCTACTCTAGAAAAGGATTCCATTTCACCTCCTAGCAAGCATCCAGGGTGCTGCAGAAACCACCTTGGGAAGACCCACTGTTTGAATTTGGATTACATGAGAGGTGAGAAACTGGTGTATTCCTGTCCCTGGAGCCCCACAAGCATTCCCCCAGTCAGTGGGTGGCTACCTTGCAAACCAGACTTGCCCCAGTGGAATGCCTCCACATCCCTGCTGGGAGGAACTCACGAGGAAGAGCAGTGGTCCAGACGAAAGCACAAGGAATCCCTCCCCAGACCAGGGCTGGGAGAGCCTGCCCTTGGACCTGAAATGTAGCCACAACCTGTGGCTTAACAGAAGCCAGGGATGGCTCCCTGTCTCCAGCACCACGCATGGCTGCATGCTGCTGAGAAGATGAGGAAGAACGCAGGTTCCCTACGCCTTTGCCTGTAGAGCATTCTGGGTGGCCTCACAATACCAAGGTGGTCCTGCGGGTGCCCCGCTCCTGAGGCACACCGTCACAGAAGGTCTGGAGAGAAACTCTGCCAGATGTTGGCTGCTTCTGCTCTGGTTCATTCCTGGGAGCACCTCAGTGGAGAGGAATTGTACCCAGCTCCGGCTGAGACCCACTCCTATCTGACCAGCGGGCAGGTACTACAAGTGGAGACCACAGAAGAAGCACACACAGCTTCGGGGGAAGAAATGCGTGGGGCAGATTCCTAGCTGGACCTGCATGCCCACAGTACGGATGAGAGGAACAGCTCCCATCATGCTATCATATCCTTACACTGGTCACCCCAAAACTGTCTGATCACATTCCTGCTGACAAAACCGGGAATGAGCGGCACATTCCTGGGTGCCGTGACTGCTGCTCTTCACTCCTGGGTAAAGCAAGTCTACTGGGAAGGCACAGCCAGCACCAGACACTCTTTCAGACAACAGCGGTGCCTGAGGAAACCCCCACCAAGCCATAGAAGCTACCACTGCCACTGCAGGAGGAAATGCATATGTACACACACTCCTCTGTGTACATCACACTTCCCTACACTGCATCATTATTCCCATTCTCCTACAAGCTGCAAAGACAGTGAGCTTCACAACCTCCAATATGGTCTGCCATGCTCAAACTGACTAGTCACAGTCTAAGATGCTTCAGGAAGGTTACACTATAGATTCTAGCTGGAAGCAAGGTCCGTATTGCATAACGAGCAACCTCCCTAGGCACAGGTTTTGAAGAGCTGTTTAGGACCAGGGCCATTCCAGTGGATATGTAAATCTCAACACAGTACCACAAGAACTATGAAAAACTGATACCTCCTGAAGATCATGGCTTCTGGGCAACAAATGTCCAAGACTGAAATGAATTAAATATTTTAAAAACAATTAAAAATATTTTTAAATCCTAATGATATTCCAGAAAATACAGATAATTTAAATGAAATTAAGACGAGAGTCCAAGATGAGAACAAGAAATTGAACAGATTTAAAAAAACAATCAATCTTAAATTCTGAAAAGAAAGAGCCCTAGTAATCAGTAAGGAAGGCCTTCAGCGCAGACTAGACCAAGAAGAAAGATTATGGGAGCTTAAAGCCATCTCTTTGAGAATTGCACAGTCAGAAAAAATAAAAGAAAGAAAGAAGATAGCTACCAAGATCTGTGGGGTACCATCTACATCAACATCAATATCGCTGGCAGAATCAAAAGGGGAAATAAAGGTTATAAAAATATATCCCATGCTGGGGGCTCAGTGGTTGAGAGTACTGTCTGCTCTTCCAGAGGACTGATGTTCCATTCTTAGAATCCACAGAGGCTCCCAACCATCAGCAACTCTACTTCCAGGGGATTTGACATCCTCTTCTGGATCCTGCAGGAACCAGGCAGGCATGTGATGCAGACACATACATGTAGGAAAAACACCCAATACACATAGAAAATTATATGTATGTGTATGTATGTATATATGTATGTATGTATAGAGCAAAATGCTTCCCTGATCTTGGTAAAGACCTGAACATCTAGATATAGGTGACCTATAGAAGCCCCAAATAAGCATATATCCTCAAGAAACATTTTTATCACAACAGATTATGATCAAACTGCCAAAAGCAGATGACAAAAAACTTTTAAAACTGTAAGAAAAAGCACCAAGCCACATTTTAAAGAAACTCCATTGACACACAACAAAGGTTTTAATAGCAGAAACTCTACAGGCCCAGGAAGACACATTTCAAGCACTGAGACAAAATAACTATGAACCAAGATTACCATACCTAGCAAGGTTATCTTGTTACCAGAGTCTTTAGGGAGTGAGCCTGGACCACAGCAGCTCTAACAATCTAAGCTTTGCTACCCATCCTCAATATGGTAACCAAACAAGGGGTAGTGAAGCACATAGAAGAGAGGGTATTTATCGTAGAAACATTGGGGAGAGAAACAAGGAAGGAGGTCCAGGGCCACCCCACACACACACCCAAGTCTACCTTCAGGGTACTGCTATGAGGCTAAAGTTTAGATAACTAAACATTCCTGGTCCAAGTGTGGTCCTATCCACCACCAAAGCATCAACGTCTGAGCAGTTGCCAAGGCTGTCCCGCAAGCTGTCAGGATTCTGTGAAATCTCCTCAAACTTGACAAGTTTACTCTGGCTCTAAGGCTTTAGTCTTTTCCTTCTTCCAGCAAGAGATTCCTGAGGAAATTCCAGTGCCACGAGGCCCCTTGTTTTATAGTGTAACAGCCATAAGAAAGGGTACAGTGTCTCTCTTTAGAATATCTTCTCTCCTGCCAGGAGGGTTACCATCCTTCAGAATCCAAAGAAAAAGAAAGACATTCCAAGATAAGCAAACACTAAGGGAATTCATGGCCATCAGCCAAGCATAAGAAAAGATGCTTGAGAAGGAACTGTGCCCAGAAATAAAAGAAAGATAACTACCACCATGATAGTAGGTGAACACCTTCCTTTAAAAGAGCATAAACACAAAAGTATGGACCCGATACAGCAGTGGGGATAAAAGGGAGTGTCAGGAACTGTGTCCATGGGATGTAGTGAGGGAAGAGAGTCAGAATAAAAAGAACAGGCCTTCTAAAAACTAGAAAGAGCACCAGAAATCAAAACCACAAGATGGGTGAGGGCAGCTCAAAGGTATGGAGGAAGAGAAGGTGTCACCCAGATCCAGCTGTAGGCTCCTCTGCAGTGCAGCTGGAGAGGAACACAAGCCTCAGCCTAAAGGGATACCTGGACCCCAGCCTGATGAACAGACTAGTCTGCAGTCCTATTCACAGGACAATTCCTTGCAAGTCCCAAATCCTGCTGCAGGTTTTGGAGGGACAGTGACTTCTCCAGAAGAACATTTAGCAGTAGAGAAAACCCCATTCCCCTGTTCCCCATGGCTTGAAGGACTGTGACTGAACACCATCTGGAAAAAGACCCATTGTTTAAGTGAAAATGAGCTCTCTGGGGGCCAGAGAACAAAGAACAACCACTAGTCAGAGAAGCTAAGTTCAGTCTGTCACAGCTCCACCTCACCTCAGTGAGAATGAACCTACAGAATGAGAACTATTTGCCAGTTGTTAACTTCACAGAGAATTAATATGCAGAACATAATTTAAAAACCTGACAACAATAACATAATCCAATTTAAAAATAGGCAAAGGCAAAGAGGCTCCATGGAAACATCCAAACAATTCATGTTATTGTCAAGGTTATTGATTGCTTTCTACAACTACCAGTAAGGCCCTTTGCTGAAGACATCTCTACCTTTCTCATTAAATAGAGGGAAGTTGAGATGGTGCCTAACTAGAGCCTTTACCCCTTCTGACTAATGTTCATGGTCCTGGAAGGTTCTCTGCCCATTGTCAGAGGAGAAAGGTAACCACCAACCCAGCTACAAACCCTGCAGCCTACAGTGGTAACCTGCCTGCAAGATATGCTGCTGCAATAGTGGCACAAAGGTTGCTGGAGTAACCAACCACTATCTGATTGAATTTAAGGCCCACTCCACAAGACAGAATCCATGCCTGACAGTGCTCAGTGTTTTGTTCAACCATCATCAGAGAGCCTTCTTCCTCTTAGCTGGGAACTAATATAGGGACCCACAACTGGACAGGGTACAGAGAATTTGGACTACTCACATCCTAAATGGGATGTTTTCATCAAACCTCTCTTTCCAGGGATCAAGGAACTATGGAGAAGAGAAGGTGGAAAGTTGTAGGAGCAAGAGGAGATGGATGACACATTGTCTTCCGGACACAACAGGACTGATGCGCATATGAACGCACAGAGACTGTGGCAGCACTACAGAGCCTACACAAGCCCAAACCCAATGAGGTTCCAGTGCTGAGAAGGGGAAGTGGACACAAGGTCCCACCCCTAACCAAGAAACTTTCTCTCCAATTGACAAGCACTTGCAAAGGAAAAAACAGTTTCCCTCAATGGAGTCTCACTGAGTAGATACCGCACTTAAGGGTAGACTTCATGCTCAAAAGTAGACAATCAACATAAAAGGAGCTCAATATTATTTTTGGAAAATGTTTTGTTGTTTGGTTTTTTAATATATTCTTTTTTTTTTAATCTGCCTGTTTGCTTTCTAAAGAGAAAGAAAAAGAAGGCAAGGAGTTGGATTGTTGGGGAGGTAGAATCTAGGGGCCATGAGGGAAGGGAGACTAATCAGAATATACTATATGAAAAAATACTTTCAATAAAAAAAAATGATAGTGGCAAATGACCTGAAAAGAGACTTCTCAAAAGGAGAAATACAAATCTCAAAAAAAAATATACAAAAACTATTCTAAATACCATTAGCTGTCTGGGAAATACAAATTTAAAGTGCAATGAGATACATAACCTCAGCCCAAGAGTTAGAATGTGATGTGGGAATGTCTTTCTACAAGCTGTGAGTATCATTCTTTAAATAAAGGAACTGTTTTGGCCTGTGATGAGCACCATAGCAGTAGGTGGGGAAATCAGAGCATAACACATAGCGAGGAAAAGGATGGAGTCACAGAGACTAGAGCCAGCCATCAAAGAAGAAACACATAACGAACTAGGTGAGTCATGGGCCACATGGCAGGACAGATTAATGGAAATGGGTTGAACTAAGATGAAAGAGCTAGCTAGCAATGTGCCTGAGACATAGGCCAAACAGCATGAAGCTAATATCAGCGTCTGAGTCATTTTAGGGGACAAAGCGGCTGCAGGCGGGTCTGGACCACTGGCCCGACAGGGCTAGAAACCTCCTGTTACAACAATGGCCTTTCTTTTTTTACATATTCATTATTATTTTTATTTTATGTGCATTGGTGTTTTGCCATGGGTGTCAGGTCTCCTGAAACTGGAATTATAGACAGTTGTGATCTGCCATGTACTAGGAATTGAACCCAGGTCCTCTGAAAAAGCAGTCAGTTCTCTTAACCACTGAACCATCCCTCTGGCCCCTAGAATATCTTTTCTTAGTGGTAGGATATGGATACAGGGGAACCATCACACACCGTTGGTAAGAAGGTCAATTTGGACAGTCATTATGAAAACCCTTTCAAAAGGTCCTTAACAAACTAAAATAGAACTTGATGTGGAGGGGCACACCTTTAATCCCAGCACCTAGGATGTAGAGGCAGGCAGATCACTGAGTTTAAGGCCAGAGCAAGTTTCAGAACACCCAGGACTACACAGACAAACCTTGTAAAACAAACAAACAATAACAATAAACAACAAAAAAAACCTGAAAACAGAATTAAATTCTACCACTGGGCATACACCCCCAAGAAGTAAAATCCATAGCTTAGAGATACCTGCACTTGTATTTTACTGCAGCACTATTCACAATAACCAAGATATGAAATCAGTTTGTATCCATCAATGGTAGAGTGACTAACGTAAATGTGTGCCTATACATGCATTAAAGTGGAATATTATTCCACTGATACGGTATGCCTTTCTTTATGCTGTGAATATACTTTGTCACCATTGGTTAATAAGGAAACTGTTTTTTTGGCCTATGGCAAGGCAGCTTAGAGGTAGGTGGGAAATCCAAGCCGAGATAAGACTGAAACAAGGGCAGAGTCCAAGAGATGCTGCAGGCTGCCACCCAGAAGGAAAAATGTAATGGGGCACAGGTAAAGCCACAGAGCCACACGGCAATACACAGATTAATAAGAACGGGTTGAGTTAAGTTGTAAGAGCTAGCTGGTAATGATCCTGAGCCATGGGCCAAACAGTTTATAATTAATATAAATGTTTGTGTGATTATTTGGGCCTAAGTGGCTTCAGGACTATAGGTCTGGACCTCAGAGCTAGGCCAGGCCAGAAACTTCTGGCTACATTTCACCTTTAAAAATAATGAAATCCTGTCATTTGCATTAAAAGAACTAGAAATGGAAGATGTCACATTAGCACATTCTGTCTCACAAGCAAAACGTAATTTAAAAGTAAAAAAAAGAAAAAAGAAAAAAAAAAAGAAAAGAGAGTCAACTTGAAGGTAGAAGAGGGCTTCCTGGGCCCTGAAAAGGGTGCCGGGGTGAGTGTAGAGCATTAATGGAAAGGATGAAAGCACACCATCAATGCACAATGGATGAACATACAACAGAGTCCCATTCACTTGTTCCATTAATACATGTATCTGTCAAATTTTACAATAATACAAATATGTCCAAAAATATTGTAAACTATCTAAGATGTATAAAGTGCTACAGATGAAGAAACTGAGGCAAAGAAAAGTTTGATGACTTCACTGCTATTACTTTCAGCTCACCTCAGACTAATTAAACCAAGTGCCAAGCCAGACCCCTCCCCCACCACTCTATTCATTTAACTTTATCACACACAGTATCTTCAGATCTATAATAACCTGACTGCACCAACATGCACTGACCTGCTTTCTACTGAGGAAGAGCACAGCCCCTGCCTCTACTTCAATAAACTCAGCCAAGGACACTATTCCAGATTCCAGTTCCTCATACAGACTATGTTCACAAGTGGATTCAGAGTGACAGGGAGATTTTAAGGCCTTGATACATCTGGATGAGTAAAAGGAAATGAAAATGCTTAGCCGGGGCTGGAGAGATGGCTCAGCGGTTAAGAGCACCGTCTGCTCTTCCAGAGGACCCGGGTTCGATTCCCAGCACCCACATGGCAGCTCACAACTGTCTGTAGTTCCAGTTCCAGGCAAAACACCAAGGCAAATAAATAAATAAAGTTTAAAAAAAAAAAAAAAAAAAAAAAAAAAAAAAAAAAAAAAAAAAAAAAAAAAAAAAAAAAAAAAAAAAAAAAAAAAAAAAAAGAAAATGCTTAGCCTAGAGTAAGACAAGGAAATGAATGGCTAAGTCCATGGTGGTGGAGAAGTCAAGTATATACCATTCAGCAGCTCTCACTGAAATTTAATGCATGTAAGTATTTAATTAAATAATTTACTGATATAACTGTATGATCAAGACAAATGTGGGCTGTGGTGATGTTATATTTTGGATTTGTTGTTGTTGTGTTCTGGAGATACAATCTCATATAGCCCAGGTTGGCCCCAAACTCACTCTAGATGGTGGTGATCTTGGTCTTCCGACCCTCCCAGCTCCTCCTCCTCAGTGCGGAGTGGTTAAGGTGTCTGCCTCCATGGCCAGCATATGCAATGCTAGAGGGTGAACTTGGAATTCTGCATGCTAAGCAAGCATTCTCCAGCCAAGCTAGCTCTCCAGCCTCAAAACATTCTGTGAGGACTCTACTCTTGGAACAGACTCTGGCACTTTCTACTACGTTCCTGTTAATGCGGATCACATGCCAGTTAAAGTGATCCACAACCCTGGATTTCAGCCTGAACACTAAATAACACTATTCTGTTATGTCCTAAAGAAATAAACTAAGTCACAGGGATGTTCAAAGCTGTGCTGGGCACATCAGCATGAGGGAGTATCCCACCATGATAAGTGATGTGAGTATCCTATATGAAACATGGTGTAGGTCAAGGGATTCAGGCATAAGTTAAATGCTGAAATAGAAGAACATTGAGAATTTTCTCCCAAAATCTGAAATTCCATTGTAGATTACATTTTTATAGTAACACCTTGCTTCCCATTTTCTGAAGATTTCAGTATGCTCCAATCTAGCAAGATGGGAGAGGGGGCCAGCAAAACAGAAAGAAAGGAAAGGGAAAGGAAGCCATATGCAGCTGAAATTTAGCGTTTCACTTTCATCCCAAGCAAAAGAAAACTAGATCCAGCCAGAGTACATATCCTGAATGCCCCATATGAGTAAATGGGAAGGTGGGGATGTCAGAAAATCGCTCTGAGTCTACAATCTACTCTGGTAGCTTCTGTTCAGCCCATGCTGGAGGAGCAGAGCAGAAGGGTTGGTAATGAGCTTAGGACTTGATGAGTGAAACGGCTTTCCATGGGGCTTGGTCAATTCTTTTTGACAGGTATACATATTGCATCAATTTTCAAAGGCAGCTTCTGGGACAGCCTCTTAACTTCTTTTGAAGATACTGCCAAGAAAGGAAAAGAAATAAGAAATAAAACCCAAATAAGGACAAAATGATTGAAAGAGAACATTAACTAATGAACCCGAAAGGATGCATGTGATAGATTAAACGTATTAATCTGTTGGCCACCGATGTAAGCCATTGCTCCTGTGGGTTCACTGCCAGTACACAGCGTGCTCTTGACACCAGATACCTTTTATAATCCTCAAAGCCATGTCCATAACCAAACACTAACACATCAGCAAAACCCCTCAGGCTTCTTTCTGAAGAAAACTAACTTTAGCAGTAACCTTGTCAGGGTTTCCTAAAAGCAGGAAAGTTCAAACTGGGGTAAATGGTCCATCAAAATTGCCAAGAGTTCTCTGGATGTTTTACACCAAAATCACCTTCCATACAAGACTCCAGTATGAAAAGGGCTGCAGAGACTGGAATGCAGGGTGATTGCTATGCATTAGCTAAGCAAATGCACAGAAATCAGAAAGCTAACCTCAGCTATAAACTCCGTTAAGGAAGTCAGACTCTGCCCTCAGATAGTACTTAAAGCACAAATACTATCGACATTTAATAGAAAGTCTTTGGACACGCATACTCAATAAGTTGATGTTTTTAAAATAAAATTAAAAGTTAGAAGCTTTTTCTAGGACCGTCAACACATCCTAGAAACCAGAACTGCTGCTGGACTCAAAGTACATTGCTATAAACTATGCTACAAGCTCCCGAGTCAGGATGGAATCCTGTGTGGAAGGGACAGTGCAGAAAGTAAACTGAAACCAGACTCGAATTTGGCAAGTCAGTGAAGGCAAGAGTTTTGGAAACAGAAGACAATGAACTAAGGCTGACATAATTCAGGTGGGTTGGAATTCAAAGCATGCTGAGACCTTGGTAACACAGACCAGCTGGAGTAAGACACAGCCAAAGCAGCCCGAGCCCAGAATCTGTGAACACACACAAGCTCCCAGGGCCTGGTTTCCAGGGGATGCTAGTAAACCCTACACATTAGGTCAAGTAAGTGCAGCCAGGCATCAGAAATATGCAAAGACCCCTCGGGCTGGGGCCAGAGGAGCACAGTTACTGTCGAGCCGACAGTCTGAGTTCCAGTAAACAGAGCAACCTAGATGGCTAGGTGAAATACAGCAAATTCTAAATGTGCAGCTGAGCTGACAGGAAAGAAAGGAGAGGTCTAGAATCAATAACAAGTAATAGTATAAGTACATATTACACTAATAGTAATATTTGGGCCATTATAGAAATAATTTGTTGGAAGTGGTATCCAAGAAGCTAAGGGGTATTTTGTTTTGGCTTGTGTTTATATTCTGAAGCAAAGACAAAAGTATAATATCTAAGAAAGGGTTTAAATATTAGCTTATGATTCAAAAATGTACATTAGTAAACACAAGTAATATTAAGTTGTAACAAGCCCCGGACCTTAACACATCCTGCACAATGATGGAAGTACCACTCAGGCTTTGGAACCCAAAACGTAGGCAAGTGGAAGGACCTAGCCCATCCAGGTCCACAGTTCTGGGAAAGGCCCCAAGTGTTCCAACCTTGCTTTCTGACTTCTGCAGCTCTAATCTGGATAACTGTTCTTGTTAACTGAAGTAAATCAAACCCAGGATGTGGGGTTTTGTGCTTAAAAGTCCACCCAGAGAAAGGCTTGGGTTCCCAACACCAGTGGAGTCACTGAACCCATGTCCACGTAGTCTCCTCTGGTGAATTCCTCTCAACAAAGTCATGGAAGTTAGTAACTCATTGGTTCAAAAATATCTATCACTCAAGAATATGGCTCATATCCATTAGAGAAATTAAATCAATACTAAAATTTCAAAACGGAATCACCAGACCCATATAAATCCTTTTGTAAATCCTAAAAAATTGCATCAATTATCCCTAGTATTTTTCAGAACTCAGAGCATATGGAATCTACCCTAATGAATTTATGAAGCCAACATTATCTAATACCAAAGTAGTGCAAAGTATCACCAGAAAGAACACACAGACCAACAACTGCCCTAAATATACATGTAAAAGCTTTCAAATTAGATATTAGCCAATTAAATCCAACAATGTTCAAAAATAATTACATGCCATGACCAAGAATTTATCTTAGCTACAGAAGACAAGTTCAACATTCAAAAATAATTCATGATATCACATCAACAGCCTAAAGAAAACCCATTTGAGCATAGCAACAGTTGCATAAAAAACACTTGACAAAACCCAACACTACATATTATGATTTAAATGTAGAAGTAGGGCTGGAATGATGGCTCAGTGCTTAAGAGCACTTTCTTACTCATGTAGAGAACTTGGGTTTGAGTCCCAGTACCCATGGGATGACTCATAGCCATCCATAGCTCCAGTTCCTTCTTCTGACCTCTGTGGGCACCAGGCATGCATGTGATATATAGATAGATGCAGAAAAACACTCATATATATATAAATTAAACCTTTTTTTAAAAAAAAAAAAAAAAGCTTAGGAAAAATAACCTCACAGCAATGGCTCTCAATCTGTGGGTAGAGAACCCCCCTTTGGGGTCTGATGGCCTTTTCACAGGGGTCACATATCAGAGACATTTACATTATGAAGTGTCAAGAAAAATAATTGGATAGTTGGTGGTCATCAGAGCATGAGGAACTGTATGACAGGGTCGCATCATTAGGAAGGTGGAGAAACACTGCTCTAGGGAACCCTACATCTACTATCACCCTTCCTGTTGAGAAACTGGAAGCATTCCCAGTAAGATCACATGTCTTCCCTGGCCACTGCTCTTCAGAGTTGTAATGGAAATCCCAGTAAATGCAGTACAACAGGTAAAGGATATAAAAAGTATTAGGAATAGGAAAGAAGAAATAAAATGATCTTGTTTAGATAACTGTCTTAGTTAGGGTTTCTATTGCTGGGATAAAACACCATGACCAAAACATGCTCAGGAGGAAAGGGCTGTAAGTATTGACTTACACTCCATATCATAGTCCATCACTAAAGGAAATCAGGACAGAAACTAATACAGGGTAGGAGCTAAGGTAGGAGCTGATGCAGAGGCCATGGAGGGGTGCTGCTTACAGGTTTTCTCCTCATGGCTTCCTCAGCCTGCTTTCTTATAGAATCCAAGCCCAACAGGCCAAATATGGCACCACCCACAAAGGGTTGAGCCCTCCCCTATCAATCACTAATTAAGAAAATGCCTTACAGTTGGATCTTACGGAGGCATTTTCTCAACTGAGGCTCCTTCCTCTCTGGTGACTCTAGCTTATGTCAAATTGGCATAAAACCAGCCAGTGCAGGAACATAACTATCTATGTAGAAAATCTCCAATAACTAAAAAATAAATCTCTGAAAGTAGCAAGTGATGTACAAGTTAACATATACGAGGTTAATATGCTAATGTTAGTCTCTTAAATACATATCAGCAACAACGATGAAAAAATTAAAAACAAAAATGTGTCACCACATATATTGGTTTTCCCATGAATGAAATAGCTATATTCAAATCTGACAAGGTTTACACAAGATCTAAATAAGAAAAATTAAATGGTGATGCATTTCATGCTCATCAATAAGATGCCTTATTGTGAGGTTGCCTAGTATTGTGAGGTTTCAGCTCTGCCAAGCTTGCTATATAGACAGACTCCATGAAATTCAATCCAAACCCCAGGACATGGTTTTATAGATTTTTGGCAAACTCACTCAAAAGTCTGTATAGTGGAGAGGTAGACAGGTACTTGCCACCAAACATGACAGCCCGGGTTTGATTCTGTGAACACACGTGGTAGAAGAAGAGAATTAACTCTCGTTAATTGTCCTCTGACTTCACAGTACATACACATATAGACATGAAGTAAACTTTTATATATATATATATATAAATAATTTTGTTTTCCTTTTTTTAAAGATTTATTTATTTTTTATGTATACACTGTCCAGACTACAGGCCAGAAGAGGGCACCAGTCCTCATTACAGATGGTTGTGAGGCACTATGTGATTGGTGAGAATTGAACCCAGGTCCTCTGGAAGACCAGCCAGTGCTCTTAACCTCTGAGCCACCTCTCCAGCCCACAAAATAAACTTTTTAAGATTGTATGGAAAGTCAAAAGACAGACAGCCAATTTTACGTCAAAAGAAATGAAGGAAGCCAGAGGGCTGACACTCTCTATCTTGGAAACCTGCTATGGAGTTGCTGAGGTCAGTATAGAGTTTGAAATATGTGAAATGAATACAAACTATGTCAGTAATGCAAACAATTAAGTGCACTGTTGTGGGCAGTGACAGTGCTGGTCAAGCATGTCTCCTGATACAACAGACAGTCATTCCAATCTGTACTGACTGGCTTTGATAACCACACAGTCACAAGTACAACTGGTAGAAAGATTTTTGATACTTGGACTTTTTTGATACTTCAGGGCAAGAGGCATGGGACAGCCTATGGCAGCTGCACTAACTAAAAACAGATGTATTTCTGGACCATTTCAGTGGCTGCCTGAGACAACTCACTACTGTCCAAAGACACTACTGTTGACACACTTGCCAAAAGCAAGCAAAAGTCACCTCTGACTCCAGAGACTGCTGAAAAGATGGCCAGTAGTCTGGATGCTGTCACAGAGATGGCCTGAAGAATGGCGCTGTCAAACTTGTTGGCTGTCTAGAGCTTCCTGAACAAAGAAGAACTTCAGATGAGTTAAAACTCTTCACACATCAGCCTGGATAGTGATGGCCCCACCCCCTGGACAGTGATGGCCCCACCCCCTGGACAGTGATCCTCCTCTTCCAACCACCACAAGTGATCTTATCAATCATCTTATCCTTATTTCTTTTCAGATCTTATCCTGAATCTGAGTATCAACATTTGTTTTTAAATGCATGTAGACAAAGATCTTAAGCATATCATATAACTTAGTGTAAGATACAAAACTATGACATTCCAAGAAGACAACACAGGGAAACATGTAGGTAACCCTGGGAACAACAACAATGTTATGGATGCAATATCAAAGGCACATCCAGCTTTTTTTCCCCCTCAGCGCCGGCCGTGGGCTTCTGGCACTCTTTCCCTCCGCTGCTGCCGGGCTGCGAGATAGAACCAACGCCATGGGTTTCGGAGACCTGAAAATCCCCGCCGGCCTCCAGGTGCTCAACAATTACCTGGCGGACAAGAGCTACATTGAGGGGTATGTGCCATCACAAGCAGATGTGGCAGTATTTGAAGCAGTCTCTGGTCCCCCACCCGCTGACCTGTGTCATGCTCTGCACTGGTATAATCACATCAAGTCTTATGAGAAAGAGAAAGCCAGCCTGCCTGGAGTGAAGAAATCTTTGGGCAAGTATGGTCCTGCAGGTGTGGAGGACACCACAGGAAGTGGAGCTTCTGAAGCTAAAGATGATGATGGCATTGACCTTTTCGGATCTGATGAGGAGGAAAGTGAAGAATCAAAGAGGCTCCGAGAAGAGCGCCTGGCATAGTATGAATCAAAGAAAGCTAAGAAGCCTGCAGTTGTTGCCAAGTCTTCCATCTTACTGGATGTGAAGCCGTGGGACGATGAGACGGACATGGCGAAGCTGGAGGAGTGTGTCAGAAGCATCCAAGCAGACGGTTTGGTGTGGGGCTCTTCTAAATTGGTTCCAGTGGGATATGGAATTAAAAAGCTTCAAATACAGTGTGTAGTTGAAGATGATAAAGTTGGAACAGATATGCTGGAGGAGCAGATTACTGCTTTTGAGGACTACGTGCAGCCCATGGATGTGGCTACTTTTAACAAAATCTAAAATCAAGGTGTGCACTTGAATAAAAGCACTTGAAAATAAAAAAAAAAGGCACATCCATTAAAAAAATAACTTGTAAGCTAGATATCAGTGAAACTTAAAACTTCTGATCTATAAAGATCAATGTCTCTCCAAGCCATCAGCCCACATCTTAAACTGAGCACAAGATCCAAACACACTAGAGAAGACACAGAGTCAAGTGAGCATGTGACAGTAGGAAATTTCATTTGCAAACCTGGACGAAACACATCTATTAAGTAAGACAGGTGAAATCCAAACCACCAGCACCAACCAACACTGGGAGGGTGTGGGACAAGAGCTCTTGTCCAGTGCTGTAGGCCTGGAGAAAAGTCCACTTAGGGCGACGACTCATTAATTTAAACAAAGGCTGATCACACGAGCCAGCAGCATGCTCCTTAGTATTTACCCAAAGGGACTGAAAACTTTCATCCTCAGAAGCCTGCATAAGGAAAGTTAGAGCAGCTTTACTCAAAACTATCCAAAACTAGAAGTAAGCAAGATGTCCTTCCATAAAGGAATGGGCAAACTTGGGAATTAGATAACATGTTATTATTCAGCACAAACGAGAAGTATCAAGACATTGAGTGAAAGAAGCCATCTGGATACCTACAGTATGATCCCAGCCATACAACATTCTAGAGGGGGAAAAGAACTCGGGGTGGGGTGGGGGCTGGGTTCCCACAGGTGTGGCTGCAATGATGGTTAGCATGTATAGAGGAAGAAAGGTTCCACAAGAAAAGCACAGAACACGCTTAGGGCTGTGAAACCGTTCTGCATGGCATTACAGTAGTAGATGCATATCAGCATGCATTTGTGAAAAGCACCTAGCATGCATCACACCAAGGCGGGACTCTAAGGTAAGCTGTGGGTTTGGGGTAACAACTGCCAGTAGAGCTTCATGACTCTTGACAAACATAGCACTATGTTGTGGGATGTTGATGATGAGGGAGGTGCACATCTCCACCCAGAGAGCGTATGGGAATTCTGTGTGCTGAATTGTCACAAAACTCAAACCACCCTAAAAGACACTCATTAATTTAAAAGCAATGTGATACACACAATCACATCAAGTATCTCAATAAGCAAAGGAAATCAGAATCACAAACTGTGTGAGTCTACTTATAATGTCTAGCTTACAAGAGTTCAACTTGATATATTCTTTAACTTTACAAAGATATAAAAGTGATTCTGTAGAAATAATACTTAAAGTTTTGAATTTTAATCCCTTCTGGAGCTAGTGGCATGATCTCTCTGGAAAGGCTCATTCCCCACCAACCCCATGACGTCTGTCAACCATAATCACAAGAAAAACAAGCAGAGCATGCGCTGCCATGGGATGGTGTTAAACTGCCTATCGGGAGAAAATCATTCTATGATACTCTCAACATACACTGTACAATGGGTTTATCAAGGATTTGCCAGTCAAGGAGCCTCTGTATTATAAAAATTTGGAAGCAAATCTCATCAATAACAAATACATAATATTGTTTAGAGCCATGGGAGAGAGTGACTGAAGGGGAAGAAAAAATTTGAAGTGCATAGACATGTCTTGTGTTTTCATTTTTATTTTTATTTTATGTGAATTGGTGTTTTGCCTGCATGTATAACTGCGTAAGGGTGTCAGACCTTGGAATTACAGTTGTTAGCTGCCATGTGGATGCTGGGAATGGAACTCAGGTCCTCCGGAAGAACAGTCAGTGAGTGCTCTTAACTGCTCAGCCATCTCTCCAGCCCATGTCCTGTGTTTTTATGATAACATAAATATACACATTTTGTTCAAATTCAGTAAAATATGTGCTCAATACGGTACATTTTATTATAAATAAACTATATCTCAAC
Organism: Sigmodon hispidus; assembly: GCA_004025045.1. Lineage (NCBI taxonomy): Eukaryota > Metazoa > Chordata > Mammalia > Rodentia > Cricetidae > Sigmodon > Sigmodon hispidus. The sequence continues at coordinate 40,672 of PVIH01000035.1, forward strand.
AAAGCTGATCATAAACAGTTGTGATTTATGTTACAGTATAAGGGTTATCTATGGGAAATATTCTGTAAAGCATGGGGAATTGGCTGTCAGTACTTTTAAGTATCAGTACAGATGGATATCTCAGGTCCTACGTCATTGGTTTTCTGGGCTTGGGGGCTGAGGGGCAATTTATGGGATCACATCCAGGGCCTTGTACATGCTGAGAAAACCCTCTATCAGTGACAAGCCAACCTAGCTTTTCTTTTTTGCTATTTTGTTTTGGTTCAGTTTTGCTTTTTGCTTTTTCAAGACAGTCTTAATATATGGCCCTATCTGTCCTAGAATTCACTCTATAGATCAGGCTAGCCTCAGACTCAGAGATCCGCCTGCCTCTGCCTCCCAAGTGCTGGGATTAAAGGCATGTGTCACTACAGCTGGTTTTCTAACTTTGCAAAGATAAATAGTAGACAGCCAGATTTCCCTAGAAGTATAAAATCTTCAGTAGAATAATAATGTTAAGATTTCCAAGGATGCAGGAAATAGACAATATGACCTTTTTCAGCAGCAGATGAAAAAATAAACATTGTGGTTTGAAAAAATATATTGTCATGTTGCAAAATCATTTCCTCTACAATAAAGGACCCATGTGTAGATATGCTAAAATATAGCCATTCTTTTTACTAAGCTATGACTTAAATTCAGTTGATGTGATTGGGATAAACTGATAGCATAGGTCATGGCCTAAGGATTGGCAATGAATTTTGAAAACACACCTTTGTTCCATTTCAAACAAATTATTAAAGTTGGTATCCTTAGTTTGTGAGATTGCTCTAAATTTCTTCCTGTATGCTCTCATCAACTCACTTCCTGAGGCTGGCTTTCCTTGTTCTGATGCATTTAAACAAAAATCAGAGAGCAGATCAGCTCCATTTACCAACTAGCGTTGACACCAGTTCAACACAGATCAAACAAATAAAGCAAACTGGATGGTCATAATAAAGACTTTGAACAAGAACAAATTAATACAAAGTGTTCATAAGATGTGTGTGCACAATCCAGTAAATACCCAGTTTATGGGTCAGCTGTCACAGAGGATAAAACTGCTAGCAGAGCAAGCCTGCAGACCCATGGAAAAGCCAGATGCAATGCTCCACATCTGTAATCCCACATTTCTATTTTGAGAAGAGAGGTGAAGAGAGAAGCTCATGAGCCAGCTAGCCTGGAGTACACAGGCCAGCAGCAGAAATAGCAAGAGAGTGAACCTGAAAACAAGTGTCCTCTGCCTGCCACACAACCATCATGTACTGTGGGGTAATCCTTTTGTACACTGTGAATACATGGTGCTGTGATTGGTTTAATAACAAGATGACTAGCCAATCGCTGAACAGAATAAAGTTAGGCAGGAGAGCCAAGCTGAGAATGCTGAGATGAGGAAGGGCGGAGTCTGGAGTTGCCAGCCAGACACAGAGGGAGCAGGAGATGATTGTGCCATGCAGAAAGAAGGTACTGCCAGGTGGCAGAGTGTAAATAATGAATATGGGTTAATTTAAACTTAAGAGTTAGCTAGTAACAGCCAAGCATTCACAATTAATATAAGCCTCTGTATGGATATATATTACATATTTAATAAAACCTGAATATTGGGGAGAGAGTACCTAGTCAAATCCTAGGCAGACAGCTCAAAAAATTCTTAAACCTTGAATACAAAGACAAACAACTGAGCCAGTCACACACACCTTTAATCCCAGCACAGGGAAAGCCTGGAGTGGTGACCTCTACCCTTGGTCCCACAACTCCAAAAACAGAACTTCTTCTGTTCCTGTGAGTTCAAGGCTACAGCCCTTTAACCCTAACCTGGATGAGGATATAAGGGCTTGTAGAAACCCAGAGAGAACAGAAGGGCCTGGGAGAAGCGACAGGCAGAATCAAGCAGGAGCAGTCTCAGGAAGTTGCAAGACAGCTGGGTGAGAATTGACTGTGGTGCTTCCTCTCTCTGATATTTCAGCCTTCCCCCAATAATTGGCTCTGAGTCTCATTCGTGATACTATATCTCTGTGTGGTAATTTGGGAACTGATGGGTGGGAAAGAAATGTCCTACTACAATCATGGCATGCACACAATGCACATCTTTTAAAACATACATATTTCTACTCCATAGTTTTGAGACACAAGAGAGTCACAGGGATTCTCACTGTTAATCACCTATGAACATACTTTCAATAAGCATCATGTATCACTTTTTAAATTCTATGCCTTTTTTTACTCTATTCTTCTTCTAAAAGAAGATCTTTTCTTTGTTCTGTTTGTATTTAGCCAGAGGCAGACATATAGACAATACAGAACCTCCAGATCAGTCAATTGAGTTTTAGCAAAGGTGCTACAACAATACAGCAGGAAGTGATATTCTTGTCAACAAATACTGCAGGGAAAACTGGATATCCATAAGCTAGAGGCTGAAACTGAAGCTTTGTCTCACGCTGAGCCAAAAAAAAAGAGTCTTAAAATGGATTAAAGATCTAACTACTGAGATTGCAAACTGAAACTCCTGGAAGAAACCTAGGTGTAATTTTTACCACATTGGTCTTGGCGACCATTTCTCAGCTATAACAACAAAAGCACAAGTAACAGAGACAAACCCGGGGCTGGGAACATGGCTCCAGGCAGAGTGTTCAGCTAGGCTGTGGGTTCAATTCTCAGAGCCAGAAGAAACAAAACTGATAAGTACTCTGTTTATGTTTAATAAGCACTAATTTTTAATTAGTACAGACTGTTCAACTGATTATAGAAAAAATGGGCTCATGCTTATTTGACATTTTGTTCTTTCATAAAATAATTTTCATTACAATTTTAAAGAATGACTATATATATTTTAGACATGTTGTAGATGTACTTATGGTTAGAGTGTTAAGTGAGTCCTGCCAGTCTGAAGCCTTCTGTGGAGCTGACCATGCAGAGGTCCGTCCCCACGTCACCTTCGCAGCACTTCTTCCCTTTAAGTGAGCATTTGCTGCTGTTTCCTTGGCAATGGGGAATCCACATGGACTTAAGGCTGGCAAGCAGTCCCTGCGGTTCGGACTGTGCTGCCACCCTGTGGCCATCTTCTTTACAAACCCACACTAGAAGATTCATCTTTTACCCAACTCCAGCTCCCTCCCAAGATGGTCTCATGTAGCCCAGGTTGGCCTAGAACTCCCTACAGCTCCCTACATAGTCAATGATAGCCCTAAACTCCTGATCCTCTTGCCTTTGCGCTCCTGGTGCTGGGATTACAGGCCTGGTCACCTGTCTTCCTTCTCCTCCAGGCCATCACTTTGCCTTTCTACCTTTCCCATCAAATTACCTGGCAAACTCCCCAAACCTACTGCCCCCTGCCCTTGCTCACTTTTCAGACTTGCTCTTTCCAGGAGACTTACTACAGCTCCATACATCTAAGCACTGACAATGTCAACCAAGCCGTAACACGGAATGGATTATGTCATTGAGCAGTGTGCTCAAATAAAAGTTACTAACACAAGCAATGGAATATAAATTTATTTTACTCTGTCACCCAAAAAACAACAGTTCCTATGCAGCTTATGGTCAAGGCCATCTTGATATCCCAGATCAGGTTGTCAGATCACTGACCAACATATTCAACTGAGTAAAGGTCTTTGTAAATGTAGATTTTTATAATCTTCATTCTAATTACATATTTTATGTGGATGATGCACACAGTTCATCAGAATGAAGATGAGACATGGCAGATGGGCTAAGATAGAATCTTCTCCCTTCGGGTAGGTGTCCACTGGACATTGGAAGTAGAGGCAGGAGAATCATCAGAAGGTCACAGGTCAGCAAGCCTAGTGACTGCATCAGCGTCTCAAGGGGGAAGGTGAGGATCCACACCCAAGGACGTCCTCTAATGTCCCACACAGGTGCCACAGCATGTGAACACCCACACTCCTGCAGGGGAGGGGCAGCTTGTGGAGGGGGAAGAAGACATCTTTGTAGTAAGAATGAAATTAGAGGATATAGTGTTAAATAAGTCACACAAAAGTCAAATACCGTGTTTTCACATGTTAAGGTTTAGAAGTTGATTTTTATGTAAGTCTGTAAAGCTGGAGTTCCCAGAGTCTGGGAGTGCTAGGAAAAGAGTGTGGTGAGGGGCTGACCCAGGGCAGGGGTACAACTGCATGAAAGGACCCGAACTCCAGTGTTCTACAGCACAGTACAATTAACCACAGCTAGCAGCAACTAACTGTGCTGCAAAATTGTGTGGGGATTTTGAATTTCCCAACACAAAGAAATAATAAAGACTTGAAGTGAGGGTTATAACGATTAGCCTGATCATTTCACCTAAGTATGTTCCATTGTTATGTGAGACTTCAAATTTTAATATATATTTTTAATAATAATTGAACTTCCTAATACACAACTGGTTGGTATTACAAGACTCATGTTCCCTGCTTCTTCCAATTTAACTTTCGTTAGGACATGATTTACTGAGTGTCCAGCCCACCACCACTGACAGTGCATGGCACATGGGATGACCGTGCAGAGACCACACCACAGGCTTCTCACTTCCTTTTCCTACCTTGACTGAAGCCTCTTACACAGCTAATACCTTTTATTACGTAAGCATCCCAACAGCTTTCTAAAATTACCACTTTTAAAAGTAATTTTTTTTTAGATAAAGTCCTACTCCATAGCCCTGGCTAGCCTGGAACTCAATACAAAACTGACCTCTAATTCATAAAGATCTGCCAGACTTCACCCCTCTCTCCTAGTTCTGAATTAAAGGCATATACCACCATGCACAGGTTTTTTAAAGTAATCTTGTCTAGTGGGGCATCATTTATTAGAGATAAGCAGAAAATGAGCTTTGAGAATGGACTTGCAGTCACTCGTGAACTAATGCGGTTGGCTGAGAAGCTGTTCTGAGCACAAAAGCAAAACCAAGAAGGGCAAGGGTGGGGCAGGCTGAGGTGCAAGAGCGCATGCTCAGGGAAACCGGGCATGGAAGAGTGGCTGGAGAAGAACAGTCACTGAGGACTGCGGAGTGCACCCGAGACCCTCATCATGTACTACGGGATAATCCTTCTGTAAGCTGTGTGGATACGTGTCGCTATGATTTGTTTAATAGACAATGGAAGCGTGTCACAAATGACACCAATACTAGAGACAGAAAGGGCTTCTGGGGGCTTGTTCTCCTGTATCTATGCTTAAAAGCTTAGCAGTGACCAACAGAAATACACACAGATGCTGGGTGGTGGTGGTGGTGGCGGTGCCTGACTTTAATCTCAGCAGTTGGGAGCAGAGGCAGGTGGATCTCTGTGAGTTCAAGGCCAGCCTGGTCTACACTAGTTTGATATGTAAATAAAGTAATAAATGTCAGAACCGTACCCTAGCAGTAGCTGCTTTCCAAACATTACCATGGCACCAGTTCAGCAGGACTGTTACACAGAGAAACCCTGTCTCAAAGAAAACAACAAAACAAAAAACAAAACACCAGAATCACCACTTACTTGTTCAAGTATCCTGAGGAACAACAAGGAGAAAAGAACACAGTGGATCACAACCAGCCATCTCCTGGTGTCTGAGAGATGTGAAGGGGTAAACTGAGGCCAGGAAGAAGATGAAGAAGGATGAAGAGAAAAGACCACTGTCACACAGAAACAAAGCTCGTCTTCAAATGAAGGGAGCCGCACATACAAGCAGCAAGAGTCTCCGACCTTCCGAAACTCATTTAGACAGAATCAAGAACTCCCCTTTGGGGTTGGAGACATGGCTTAGTGGTCTGCAAAGGACCTGGGTGCAGTTCCCAGCATCCATAGGGTGGCTTGCCATGTGTGCAACTCCAGTTCTACAAGTTCAAACTCAGCCTTCTGGCTTCCTCAGACAACAATTCCTGTACGTGGTGCATATACAAACAAGCATGGCAAAATTCTCAGACATACAAAATAAGCAATTTTTTAATGTTACCAAAAAAAAGGTCCCTTTGTGGAGTATGGGTCCATTTGTCCAAACTGGCTGTCTTTCCAAAGTCAAGACAACTGAATGTCACAGAAGGCAGACCCCACAAGGAGTGGACACTTCACCTGCACAGTCAATAGCATCCCCAAACCTTGTTGACAAAGTGAGCCTGGTATCTACTCTAGGTGTAAGAGAAGGGGCTGAGAAGAGGACCCTAGATTGCATTCTTACAGTAATAGGGAGGAAAAAATTCAACACATTCACTTACACAGCTAGCTATCACCCTTTTATACAGACTGGAATAAGTAAGCAGACACGTATATTTTCATCTTTGGAACAGGTGGTTTGATATGCAAATAAAGTAATAAGTGTCAGAACCGTATCCGAGCAGTAGCCGCTTTCCAAACGTTACCATGGCACCAATTCAGCAGTGTTCTCAGAGGCAGCCACACCTCAGCAAGGACTAACTTGGGCCAGAAAAATTTTAAAAAAACTAATCAGAACTGCAAAAGAGTCCTGACGTGGTGTCAGAGGAGCATCTTAATGCCCTCTGAATCTATGTGAAAGAAGGCACGGGGCTTTAAGGAGGAAACAAAAAAGGTGGACCAGTGCCTCTAACACCTGGAGTGCGATCCAAGCCTGGAGAATAAACGGTGGTAATTATAACTGCTAACATTTGTTTTTAGCTCCGAGCAGATTGTGCACAGATTGGGAAGGGCAAACTCCGTTCTCCAATTACTCCAGTTCAAACTGTACCTTAGCAGCGCTCGCTAGATCCTAGCTGGCTGCAATGAGAGCAGACCGTCCTCACAGTACGGTTCACTTATTTTAAAGCAAGGAAGTTTGCCCTCCCCTGGCCACAGTCCAGGACCACTCGCCACTGGATGTGAGAGAAAGAACCCTCCCGCAGACTGGGCTCCCCACTACCAGCAAATTTGCTCTTCAGAGAGCAGCATACGTGTCCTAAGCACAGACAAAGCACTTAGGAAGAACAAGCAATGGTTCCCACTTGCCTTGTGAGCCACTCAAGGCTACTGAGGTAGCCCTGGGCCACCTGATAGGAAAGAACAGAGAAACAGATAACAAAAATTATTGATATAGGTAGTCTGTAATCAACAACAAATTCATACAATAAACCTTGAGTTCTATAAAAGCTTGAAGGGAATGGCACTCGCTCCTTCAGGGTGGAGAAAGGCAGATGTCACTGAGAAGCCATTAACAAGAGAGAGACTCCAGAGCTCCCTCGTTTCTATCAAGGCCACTGGTCACCAACATTGCCTTCCAGACAGTAGTGCACTGTGTCTGGCTAAGGCTGAAACACAGGCAGGAGAAGGTATACTTGGGGACATCCTCAGGAGTTTTCCATGTTGCTGCCTCTATTTATTGTTAAAGACTAAGGACCTCAGCCAGGCAAAGGTGGTGCACACCTTTAATCCCAGTACTTGGGAGGCAGAGGTAGATGGATCTCTGTGAGTTTAAGGCCAGCCTGGTCTACAAACAAAGTTCCAGGGCAGCCAGGACTGTTACAGAGAAACCTTGTCTCAAGAAAAAAAAAAAAAAAAAAGACTGCAGACTGCCTGCTTTCCCAATGGCAGTTATAGGTTGCTATATAATGACTCCCTCACACCAGCTTAAAAATAATAATGAAAGCAGAAAAGGCCTTCCTGGTATTTTTCCATTTAATTTATGGAACAAAACACTGATACATAAAGGAGAATAAAATTCTTCCGTATCAATTTATCTTCCAATTGCTGATGGCATCACTATTCCTCCAGTCTGTTCTTTTAAAGTACACTGTATGTGTGGCATGCATGTGTGTGTATGCCTATTTTTACCGTGTGGCTGTGTGGTGGGGTGTGTACACATCTGTGTACAGGAGTGTGGAGTCTGACTAGCCAGCCTGCTCCAGGATTCTTTTTCCTGCCTGCCTCGGACTCCAGGATTACAAATGGGCTCTGAAGATCCAGATTCCCTAGTGTTCTCCTTTGCCCAGCAAGTACATTGTTTCCCAACCCAGCCATCCCCAGGCCCTGGCTAATCTTTTTGACACATGTTTACTATACATAACACAAAACCACGTTTTGGACCTTTTTTTTTTTTTTTAAACTTGTTCTGTCACAGCATTTTTTTCTCTGGTGGGCGGGAATTGTGATTGGAGTAGTGAACTAGATATCACTCAGTAGTGACCTACACTGAAAGCACAATTCTTAAGTGTACACATTTAGGCTTACTTAGTCTCAACAAGCTTGAGAAAAGCTGATGAGTTTGGCTGAGAAGTTCAGGGAAGACTGATGTGCATGATTACCAGGAAATAGTTTTAGGTTCCAAGAGTTCTGTTCTTTGCCAAGGGTTAGAACCAGTTTCCCAGAGCAAAGCTATTTCAAGGACTAGGAAAAGTTAAAGGGCAGGAATTCTGTTGCATCCCCAAAGTGCAGCCCTGAGGAGGGAGATGAAGCAAACACCCAATCCTGTGGATTAAAGAAATTTCAGAGATGAACACAAAGCTACTATGTAGGCCAGATGTGGCACACACTAAACTCATACTTGGGAAGCAGGGGAATCTCTGAGAGTTCAAAGCCAGCCTGGTCCATACAGCAGGTTCCAGACCAGCCAGAGCTACATAGTGAGCCCTGGTCAGAACAAACAAAAACTACAATCTAAAATCTGTGGTAGCAGAGTTACTGAAGGAATGTTACAAATACTTCACCCTCAGCTAGCCTGAGGCTTTGAAAAATTTCCCACTCAGGACAAAATTCTCACAGGAAACCCACAGGTTTCATTTGATCAAATAAAGAAACGTCCAAGCTTACTTGAACTGTGAAGTCAGACTGCTAGAGAACTACCTCAGTGGATAAAGCCCCAGGAAAGCCTGAGGTCATAAGTTTGGATCCCCAAGACTTATGTATAAAGTCAGCCATGGAGGCACACACCCATGAACACAGACAGAGCTTGGCCGAAGGCACAGACAGTCACATCTCTGAGGGTTTCGGCTAACCAGCCCAGCAAGAAAGTGTAAAAACTCTAGGTGCAGAGAGAAAACCCTGTCTAAAAAATAAGATTAATATCAATAAAGAAAAATATATGAAGTCAATCTCTGGCCTTCATAGGAACAAGCGTTTTTGAGCACACACCCACACACATGTGTACACATATAGCACACAGAGAGAAAATAAACTGAGAAGACAGGGTGTTAAAGTGTTTCCATATGAAACACAATAATAAATAACTGAGTTGTGAAGCCACTGAAGCAAATACATTTATTGCTTTTCAAAGTCTAAGTGAAAATGTTTTTTAGTTGAAATGATGACTTTATTTTCCAGTTTACCTGTTTTTCTGTCTGGGTAGAGTTCTATGTAAACAACAAAACCATAAACGCTCCAGTTCAGAGGCTGGAACTTGCTCACCTCCCACTCTGCACTGAACCTGGGATCCTCGCTGTCTGAAGTCACCTGACTCCTACTCTGCCTCGGATACCACAGGGCCTACAGATCTGTAGTTAGTGCTAATAATCTCTACCACTCAAGAACTCAGGAGGCTGAGCAAGAGGGTTACAAAGTCAAGGCTAGCATGGGCCACATAGTAAGTTCAAGGCCAAGGGGGACCACTTAATAATATTCTGTAACAATTTTTTTAAGTGGACCCTAGAATGATGGTGAACACCAATAATCACAACCTCGGGAAGCAGAGACAGACAAGGGGTCAGGAATTCAAGGTCATTCTTGGCTACAGTCAATTTCAAGGCCAGCCTGAGCTACAGATTTTGTCTCAAATCTTCATCCCCCCAAAAAACAGAATCTGAAAAAAGGTTGAGTATATAGCTCAATAGTAGCACTTCCCCAGTAACATGATCAATCAATCAATAAATAAATAGAATAATATGAGGACTAGTCAATCATGCTTAATGAAAAAGGCTTTTCTGAATATAAAAATTAATCACAAAGCAAAGACTCATCACATAAAAATGTAGAATTTGGTACAATTAAATAATAGCATTGGGGTATGCTCAAAGTATATTGTAAGCTTGCATGAAAATGGCCTTATGTAACCCCGTATAATAAAACAGAAAAATAAATCAAAAACCTCTACAAACCAAATTATATACATATAATATGCATATTATGTATATTTTTCAACACACAGTTTCTCTGTGTAGCCCTGGTGATGTTCTAAAATTCACTCTGTAGACCAGGCGGGCCTTGAACAAAGATGGCCCTGTCCCCTCTAAAGTGGCTTTAAAGGCTGATTTTTATTTGATACGTACAAGTGTTTGGTCTCCATGTATGTTAACAACATGTGTACCTGGGGCTCAAAGAAGCCAGAAGAGGCATCACATACCCCAGAGCTGCGTAGTTCAATTGTGAGCAACCACATGGACGCTAGGAACCAATCACTGGTTCCTAGGTACTCTGAAACACTGAACAATCTGCACAAATGACAGACATAAGATTCCTGACACATAAAGAGTTCTTGCAATCCAATAAGAAATTCATCAGACTTTTGAAAAGATACAGGGATCAAGAACAGTTCATAGAAAAGTAAGTGCTTTAGACCAATAGGCAAGCGACATCTGCTCAGGCTTGCTAGGGATAGAAAAAGTATACATTGCAACAATCAAATAATACAAGTGCACACATCTCAAATCAGCAAAGTAATAATTACCACTGGGATGCAATAAGATTAAATAGCCTTCCTAGGAAACAGTGACAAAGTGAGCCTAATATTATGAGTTGACAATAATCTACACTATATGAAAAGAATCAGACAAAGAACAATTTACTTACAAAATATTCATCAAGATACAGTTAATATTTAAAGAGGCAAAAATTTGAATTTGATAGTTTATAGTAAAATTCTAAGTAACCATGAATATTACTTTCGGAAGTAATTTTAATAACAGAAGAAAATTCTGTGATGCCTTACAAGTGAAATAAGGGTATAAAACATGGCCTGTGGAATACAGAACATGCGGAGAGACTGGAAGAGCAAACCTACAATCAGCAAATGTAATATAAGTGGACACAAACTGCTGAGTGCTTCTCTTTTATGTATCAGTACATGCAAATTATTCTATACAATAAACACATGATACTTATACAATAGTTTAAAATGTTTTAACAACTACATCATAATGCCCTAGGTAAGATAATAATAATTTGAGAAATATTTTTAAAAGAATGGCCATTACTTGAAGGTCTCAATATTTGGAATTGAACATCCCAGGGACGACTGATTTTCTCTATTCTAAAGAAACAGTATGTTGTTTGCACTTTAGTAATTTCTGAAACCCCTCTAACAAGGCCCACCAACTGAAAATAATCCTTCATGTGTGAGTGAATGTGTGCCCACAAGCCAACAACACACAACCTGTACCTTCTAGAAGTCTCTAGCCTTGAGCAAAACTGACCCTATGAGCCAATTCTGAAAAAGACAGCATCTTCAAGTTACTGCCAATGGTTTTAAGAAACAGCTCATTCAAAAGGCAATCACACTCAAAACCTGTATCCCACATACATGGGTATACCAGCCACTATCACATTCAGGTAAAAGTAAAGGGAAGAAACCGTGAACAAAACAAAGAGCCTGCTCATTCCTTTGGGCTTTCCCAGTAGGGATCACCAAGATGATATGGTACCCACCTGTTGCTACTAAGAGCCAATTTTAGTTGAGTTTGTCTGGAACACAGTAAAACATTTGATATTTATCTATTTATTATGTATTCTTTATTTATTGGGTTTTGGGGGGGTTGTGTTTTTTGTTTGGATGGTTTGGGTTTTTCAAGACAGTTTCTCTTTGTAGCTTTGGGGCCTGTCCTCAAACTCACAGAAATCTGGATATTTATTATGACATTATTCAGTCCCAAGACAACCCTATGGGTAGGTAATATTATCATCTCTGCAGACAAGGAAACTGTGGCTCATCGGCTAAAGGGCTGGCAAAGGCCACGAAGCTGGAATGCAGATCAGCCCAGTCTTGAATGTAGGCAGTTTGTTTCTAGAAGTTACTGTTAACCCATTTGCTCTACAGACATAGAATCCATGAAACAGGTAAAGTTGTATTCTGCATTTCTTTTCAGTCTCCCTCACCACCACCTACCAGAGCCCAATGAGAATAAAATGAATCTTGAACTCTGTAATCTACTCATAATCTCACTTTTAGGCTCAAGTGCATTTCGACTGTGACTGTACAATTATCCTTCCATACAGAGACTAGGGCTTAGTAAATGTATGCACTGTCCTCAGGTTTTCCTGCTATCTTTTTATGTCTAATTTTTTTTCCTTCTTTAGATCTGCAGCTAGACAACAATAAAATTAGCAATGGAGCCACTGTATGAGGAGTACCTGACACATGGCGGAACAATTGTCAAACCTTATTACTGGCTAAGCGTCTCTCTGGAGTGCATCAATTGCCCTTACCACATTCGGACAGGAGAAGCAGCAAGAGTTCCCTACACAGAGTTTCAGCAGATTTTTGGATTCCCATGGTCAACATACCCTCAACCAAAACACCTAACATTTTATGAGCTGAGAACTTCCTCTGGGAAACTGATACAAAAGGGCCATGCTAGCAACTGCACTGGGATTCATAACCACCCAGAATCAATGCTGTTTGAGAGTGATGGTTACCTTGACTCAGCCATATCTCATAACAGCAGCATTAGACATATCATTCTGTATTCTAACCACTCCCCTTGTAATGAGGCTAACCACTGCTGCATTAGCAAAATGTACAATTTCCTGATGAGGTATCCAGATATCATTCTTAGCATTTTCTTTTCTCAGCTCTATCATATTGAAAACCAATGTCCTACCTCGGCATGGAACCGAGAGGCTCTTCGGAACCTGGCCAGTTTATGGCCCCAGGTCACCTTGAATCCAATAAGCGGTTATATTTGGCATTCTATTCTCAAAAATTTTGTTAATGGTGTCTTGGAATCAACTGTTCTCCATCCCTTTACAGCTGGGAGAATACTGGCTGACAGATACAATGCTTATGAGATAAACTCCATCACTGGAGTGAAGCCTTATTTCATCGATGTTCTTCAGAGCCAGCGAAAAGAGAATCAGAACATAAAACTGCCAGCAGCTTTGGAAAACCACCCCTTAAACAATGCTGATCCTGGACAACCTGACCTGAGTCAGGACTCCAAGAGTCCGGTTGCTTTTATGCTGGTGCCTTGCAGAGATCTACCACCAATCCATGTGGGTCAAAATGCTCAGAAATCCAGGGACGTGGTAAGACATTTGAATATGCCTCAACTGTCATCATGTGAGGCCAAAGACCTTAGAAAACCTCCCTTGGGTCAGCCAGTGGAGGTAGCGGAAGCCACAAACCGGTCTGGAAGCGGCAAAGAGGCAAATAAAAAGAACAAAAAGAAATGGAAGAAATAAACTTCTTCCATTTATCAAGCCAAACATTTGCCCGAGGATTTAGTAGACAGGTAATAATAATAAATAAAAAAAAGGTATTCTCCCTCCTAGGTCTAACTGAGATGGGAATAAATTGATGTAATAAAAGTAAAACCTGATTATTTACTATAACAGTCACTATAAGTGATACTATTTTTAACATAATCTAAAATGATAGCATAAGCAATGTCTCCTTTTGAAAGTAAAGGAAACAAAATAAATGTTGTTTTAAAGTTTTATTTGATTACTTGTATATGTATGGGGTATTTTACCTGCATATATATCGTGGATCATGTGTGCAGTGCCCTTGGAGGCCAGAAGAGACTGAAGTTACAGATGGTAAGCTGCTATGTGAGGGAACTGAACCCAGGTCCTCTGGTAGACAAGCCAATGCTGTTACCTCCTAGTCCATCTCTTCAGCCCCAAAATAAATGTTTTGAGGCAGAAAAGAAGTGTCTCTACTCTAGCCTACCCACATCATCCTTCCAAAAAGGACATGAACTAAATAACTTCCTAAGTTGGTTTCAGTATAAAAAATAAAATTAGAGCATGCCTGAAGTTACTGACATCCATTCGTGGACGTCTTAAGGTGAAGCAGTGATTTTCCATAGATTACTGACTATAGTCCTAAGATTTGGGGCAGTCCATTCTTTTTCTAAAGTGATTCAAAATAGTTTTGTGTGGGTAAAAGCTCTTCTTGGATTACATACGGCTACAAAAATTGATTTTTTTTTTTAAGCCTAGCCAGCTACTCAGTTCGATCTTTCCGACTCAGAGCTCTCCCTCCCTCTGAGTAAATCATAGAGGCAGGATGAGGTGTGAAAGACTTCAAAGGCACCTTCCATCACTTACCATACCAAACGCCATACCAAGAGGTTCTTTATTTCCGTATCTCAAGATAGCAATTTCCTATGGGATACTCTAAATAAAGTTCATTCTCTCTCTCTCTCTCTCTCTCTCTCTCTCTCTCTCTCTCTCTCTCTCTCTCTTTCCTCTCTCTCTCTCCCTTCTTCTCCATCTTCCTTCTCCTGTGATATATAACACAATATCCACTTAAAATGTAGGCAGCACAGTTGATTGTCCACCTCAATAAATTCACCAATCACTACTCCACAACATCCCTTATCCACTCTAGGCAGGTGCCTGCTTAGCCACCCTCCATGGGACATCTTTGGTTGTGTGTTACCAACATCCCTCTTCAATTAAAGCTCCTCAATTCAAAATGTAAGTGTATTTCTTTCCTTTTTCTGGACTCTTGTTTGTCAATATATACTTGTACCTTCTCTTAAAATTCTTCAAAACATACTTCTTTTAAGAACTTTTCCTTCATTAATCCTCTGAGTCACTTAAATAAGATTACTTTGCTTATTACAATCCACATTTGCTGCCTCATTTTTCCCTTGAAAATATGTAAATACATACTATAAAAAAGTGCATCCAAATGCAAGTTCCTATTACATTTTCATATACAGAGTCAAAGCTGACTCCATAAAGTCTCTACATAAAGTTATGCTACCTTAATAAGGTAATATGCTAATATTTACATTAAATTCTATAACATTCCATGAAAAAAGAGGAGATAAGAAAGAAAAAATTGTCTTAGGAATGAAATTTATAATGTGATTAAAATAAACAGGAACAAAATCTTTAAAGAAAATTTCTTATCTTTAGCCTGCAGATTTTGATCAAAGTAATTAAATATAATTTTATCATGGGTATAGAGTAATTATTATTTAGAGATGTCTTGAAGTTTATCATTAAATTATGAAATCCTATGTCCACAAATTAGAATGCTATGTTTGAAAAAAAGATACCAACATAACAAATTTGGCATTTCTGATTATTATAAGAATAAAGCCAGTAATAAACACATAAGGCCCTGAATTTGATTCGATAGCACCTCTTCTGCCAAATTAAAAGTTAAAATCATTGTCATGAAACCAATCGTCTAAGTGGTAAAGTAGATCACACTATCCATCAGGTTACAGAGTGTCTGAAATCTATGAACTTGAGTTTCAAACATGAATTTGGATTTCAGTGGTATATAATATATATAATATTATATATGATATATAATAAGAAAGGGAACGTTGACAGAAGTATAGGAAAGAGAAGTGCCCTTGGTCACTACATTTTCTTACTAATTAGTTAGGCCTGTGCTGAAGAGACACCATAACCACAGCAACCCTTATAAAGGAAACATTTCATTCAAGTGCCTCACTTACAGTTTCAGAGGTTCAGTCCATGATCATCTTGGTGGGGAGCATGGCGATGTGCTGGCAGACACAATGCTGGCTACATCCTGACCAGAAGGTATCAAGAAGACCACTCACACTCGGTGCTATTCTGAGCATAGGAAACCTCAAAGCCTGCCCCCACAGTGACCCACTTCCTCCAGCAAGGCCACACCCACTCCCACAAAGCCACACCTCCTAATAGTGCCACTTTCTATGAGATGATGGAGGCTAAAACCTTAAAGGGGGAAAAATGGCCTTAGCTACATGTAGGCTACAAAGTGAGACCTTTTCTAAAACAGAAAAAAACAAGTAATCTAAAGTAATGTTTCATTATCTGTAAAAGCAGAAGCAAGGGCAGGGATGATCTTGCACTCCTGCTCCCCCACCTCCACCTCCCAAGCACTGAGAATAAGATGTGCACAACCACAACCCAGTTGATGAGGTACTCAGTATTGAACTCAGCTAGGCAAGCATCCTCCTAACTGTGCTAGATTCCTGAGGGAGCTCATTTTTAAGGAACTTTTCTTTAAGAAAGCATATAGCAAAGCAACTTTTCCAAGGAGTGAGCTGTGCACACAGTGCCATGCCTTGTTCACTCACTACACAGTGGGTTCCTGGACATGTAATGTATGGCTGACCCAGAGATGGAGAGAGGAAGAAGTGTACATGATCTGACCTCTTTAGCAAAGTGGCAATGGTGATGTTTAAGAATATCA